>JAHLJT010009419.1:122920868-123294549 GCA_031308135.1 Acheta domesticus
TGCGTAGATATATATTTACATGGCATTGGTTTCATTCCCGGCATACTCACGGATATGGCAGCGCTAAAACGTGGAAAAAACATGTTTTTGGAAATTTCTTTGCATCTTCCGGCTGGATCCGAAAACAAATCGTCAGTTCCCCATCAGGAGAACGAGATGCGACGAATGACACCCACGGTGTAAGAAATATAGGTGTGTCAACTAGCCGCATTTTGGGCAAAATTTTTGAAGCCAGTTTAAGGCTAGTTCCTCGCTTATCCGTACGGTGCGCACGATCGGATTGGGCATTGATGATGGCGTCTGGCGCATTTAGTATTTTCTGGTGTTTTCATTGCAAGAAAGCAATATCTGTCACTGAATACACATAATTGGGGAACCGCTACTGTAAATGTGTCGGGATCTTTTAAGACCTATTATAAAGTCTGACAGGGGTGTCAGTTTTTTTGAAATGTTTTGTAGCGAGAGCCAGGCATATTTACAATTATATGATTTAAGTACCAAAGAATGAGGAGATTTCCATTTAAAAACAGGAGTTGGAATTATAACAACAAAAAGCAATAGGGATTACATTTACGAAAATTACATAAACAGTGATTTTCTATTAATCATTTGATATTCATGTTGCTCAGCAGTCAACAGGTTTGTTCTTCGCAACAATACATTCTTCACTGACACTCATTGAAAAACAATTTCAGTGCCAATTATAATTTTCTAGTAGAAATAATTGTTTGCATTTTACTTACAGATGATCGTATGACGTGAATTTATCTGTGTTACTGCTTTTGTATACATTTTGAAATTAATAAACTATATAACCTAAAATAAAGCATGGGTTCTATATCACAGATGGACAATCCACATTAAGAACAAACATATCTTTAGGGTCCTAACATGAAATTAACAAAATCAATATCTGGTCTCATTAGAAATTCTTCACTAGATAAAAGAAATTCTTCACCAATGTAGTAATTTATATATGGAATCAGCTACGAAATTCTCTTTGCGAACAACACAAGAATTCAAAACCAATTATGATGAAAATAGGTTCATGAACTTAAGCGCAAGACCCTTTTTTCCTATTTCAGTATGCAGAACAGCGTCTCCACTATATAAATTCCAGCTTGTCTGCAGCTTGTAATACATTCTCAGTAACAAACAATGTATGTAAAGCTGTACTAAACGAGAAATATTCATTATCAAATAAATATGAAATATTTAAAGTTGAATCTTTAAGAAGAATGACCTGTAAATTAAAAAATGTAGTTTATTATAATTTAACTCGATTCTTTATTTCAATATTAATAATATTCAATTTGTACGTATTATTTTCTGAAATAATTACAATTTTCTGACTTACAATTCTCAGTATCACATATATCCCACTTACAAACAATAAACATATACAGTTTACATACTTTCTTCATTTCCTAAATATATTAAAGTACAGAAATCTCACATAAGTAACTTATATATCAATTGTACATTTACTGAAGGAGTATCATTATTAACATTCATTTGCCTGTACCTAAAGTTCAAAATGCTGTTGTATATGTGCACACCATTCATTGTAAAATTGCTTTGACTATGAATTTATGAAGTAGAATAATTTACGTTTGAGAAAAGCTTTATGTAATTCTTGTAACTTTTCATGACATCTGGTGACAGGTAGAATATCTTAATTTCTACTTTCATAGGGCTTTTCTCACACAGAGTATTATGAGTTATGATTGTGTTATTGTCTATTTGTAGTTCTATAGTTGTGCATAGAAATGGGCCATGTTGTGTTTCAACTGATAACATTATGGTTCTGAGTGTTGATAAACATGGAAAGGCAAGAATTTTAAATTATTGAAAGTAATTTTTATGCAAAACTCATGACCCAATTTGTGCTATGGTTGTCACGAATTGTTTTTGTAGTTTTAACATTTCTTACACCCGAAATCTACTTGCATTTTCCCACAAACCTAGATTTTACTGTGAATGAGTTTCCATACTATTCATGAAACGGTTTACACGCTTTTCAGTTATCTGAATAGTAGTCTCACTATTAACTTCTATGAAAATCTAACAACCACTTCATTTCACTTCCATTTAGATGGCTTCAAAAACATAAAATTAATTTCAAGAACGAAATATGAAGGTTTTCATCCTTGAAGGTACTTTTTAGATACACTTATTTATTTGTCACAAAACAGTAAAAACTGTACATGACGTGTGGGGAAAGAGAAGGGGAAAGAGATGTATATGACGTGTGGGGAAAGAGACCACTACACAGAATATCACCACCATGAATAAACCATGTTCTTACTACAATATTTATACACAGAACCTCTATGCCTATATTCTAATAACATCAGTTTTTATAATCACATCATGGCAACAATATGTGCAAAAAAAACATATTTTCTGGTTCATATTTCACAATCATGTCCTATAATTTTCGAAGAAGACTAACCATTTGTTTATTCTCAAATATTTTTTCAAGTATCAATAAGTTTGTCTGACACCCTTTGGATACATTCAATGAATCTTCTTCAAGAATTAGTTGCTTCCGTCAACATTTTTTCATAATCACCTTCTGAAAATTAAAAAGTTTTAAAAATATATTTTTTATTCTTAAGTGAGAAATTACACTTCATGAAGTTTGTAATTTCATATAATCAGAAAAAATCAATAATTAATATTAGTTCAAAAATAGTTCACAATAAGTGACATACACATTCACCATATCAATAAAGTTCAGTATGAGAAATACAGTCGTCATATATGTTTAGTGAACAGGCATGATGTTTTAATGAAAGTCTCAGTGTTTTTGCCCAAGATATCCACTGAAAGTTCAACGAAATTAAACAAGAATGAAAAATAATAAAAGAAACAATTAAATCCTGGCATTTATTAATCTTAAAAATTTCCATTTTAATTATAAGAAATTCTGTCTTAAGGTTCGGTCTGTAAAGCATATCCTTTACGAGTTACCTTATTTATTTTTTAATACTATTGAAAGCGCATATGGGATGCATGTTTACCATTTTAAACATTCCTAGAAACATCACATGCAAATCTGTTTGGATTATCTTCTATTTTTAGTTTTTGGCAAACTTAGCACTAATTTAGAGCAAAATGTTAGTTTATATTCTTTGATTGCACAATTTCGGAATTGTTTTCCGAATTGGTGTACAAATAATAACTATACTATTGGGTGTTTATATCACATTATTGATTGTGTATGATTTTACATTTATTGTGTATCTACTTGATAATTAACTGATAGTTTATGGTGAATAATTAGTATATGTACTTACATTTCACATAACATTTTCATTGTTGAAATTCTTAACGCAATATAATCATTGCCATTTAATTTTCTCTTATTCTTAGGAAAACTTCAACATATTCCCTTTTAATGTCTTGATTTTCGATCCACTTTGGAAATTTCTAGATTTATTTCACACTCCGGAATAAAGTTTTTATAACAAAGAGATCAGTGAAGTATACTGTTCATCGTGCTATCAATAGAAGCCATCTTGCCCCAAGAAAATGCCCAAATCGTTCGCAGCGCCAAAAAAATTCCCATGTTGTTATATGCGGAAACTGTGAGAACTAGCCTCACATTAGCTTCAGTTTTACACTGGGAGTGATCACACCTATATCAAATACTATAAAGACAATACAGGACACTTCGCGATATTTCGAGAAACATCCACCTGGTGGCAGAACCTGGTAATAACTCATACACCCTAACCTCAATGCTCTGTTGGTGTTTGTTGTCTGCTTGATTTCTTTTCATTTTATTGTCTTTCTGGTCGATTTCTGGAAAACATATTTTACAATACTGTTCTTTACATCATTCTACGTATGGCAGGAAACAATTCTGTAGTTTTTGGCTTTATTATAAAATACAGCAGAACTCGCGTTCGTTCTTCACATTTCCTCATGATAAAAACAGGTAAAAATTGAAAGAATCTTGAACATGAATGAAGCTAGTTTAATACAATTTGGCTTCCCTTTGTAATAAAATGCATTAAAAACCATAACATTACTTAATTGGGAGACTACTTGCACATTGCCATTCCCAATGCCATGCGTAACGAACATTGCAGAAATGGATAACACTGAAGATATTCCTACAAGTTTCGTACAGGAAAATGCTGAGTCCTATGTATGTGGCTGGTTGTGTAGTACCGTACCACATGATGGTTGTAGAAATGCCTAACAGAATTTGGATGAAAAATATAAATTAAGAAATTTGCATATTCTGATTAAACAGTATGTGAATGCCACGCTTTTCTACCCAAATGAATTCGCCATTAGTTTTCTAAGACTGAATATGTTTTCAATAAACACTTTTTAAATTGTTTACGTCAAAGTAAACTTGACGTACAAAAACAATTAATGCAAATCATTAATTATTCACTTACAGAATATTTTATGTAAGGGGTGTAATAATCTTTATGAAAGCAAAGGTATCAATGTATTGATACAGTGCTTTTTAAACGAAGCAAATGGAAAAAAGCCAAATGTATCACTGGAAGTGTTTAGGCAAGAAAAACCTTGCATTTGTAACAACTTTATTCGTGAAAATAATTTTCATTATATGTTCATTAAATGTTCAATGTTCTCATGTCCAATATAACACATTGTACATTATAATTTTCCGTAATTTGAGCCCTTCAATAAAATTAAATCACAGCGAGAGTAGGTAAAAATAAGTCTTATTTCGTTACATAGATTAAAAAATATTTGTTTCTTCAGTAAGAATCATATTGACATTTCTATTTGGCGCTACATTACCAGGTTCTGACACTAGGATCGCTAGTGGGAACTTGTTTCCATCGATTGCGTGGAAGAACGGGGAAGTGTCCTGTATTGTCTCTATAGTATTTGCCTATATCTCTTACACCGTGTGACACCTCATAAAAGTCTCGATTGTTGCACTGGAAATGGTCTAGCCGTGAGTGACGGAATCACACATCCGAACATACGCACACTAGAGGAGTTACTCAACTACTGTATAGGGATATTACTAGACAGAATTTTAACAGTAGAAAATTTCATGTAATATAATCCATTTATTCTTTTGTTAATCGACGTATTTATGATTTACCTATAATTACAGTTACCAGGGCATTTATGGATTTCTTCATCAGTGTACATTAAGTCAATTTTTACACATAAAAGCGCAAAGAAAAATGAATAGTTTAAAATACCGCCTTTTTTAAAAACAAGTTACAAGAAAAAATGAAGAATTGCGCTTACTGTATCCTGTATCCATTACTGTATCCATCCTTTGGTAAACCCAACACACTTCAAATACGAAAGAAAACTGCATAAATAGTAAATTACATGCACAACTGCAGGGCTAGTAACCTTAGCGCGTGGTTCCGGGAAGTGCAAACAAAAGATGAGGATGAGATGAGTCCCCGAACTCCCGGGCCTCTAGGGTTTGTGGTGCGCTCTTGCGGCAAAACTCCCATTATGCCGGGGCGACTTCCACGCGTCGCCTTCCTGAGCCTTTGCCGCCACCCGTAGCAGCGTGGCTAGGCGGTCGTATGATTTTTTAATGAAGAATATTGAAAGCTGTTTCCCTCCCTATTTCAAACCAGCAGATGCGAGCCCAGGAAGGTAGGCGGGTGTCGTATTTCTGCTCGAGTGAACTTATTGTTCTGCTTTCGTCGGTTCTCCTTCAAAACTTCAGTAGGCGTGCTTTGTGAGGGACGGCTGCCTGCAGGAGCTGCAAGGTATATTTGGATCTAATTTTGAGTTGCTTGTCAATGAGAAAAGGAACCAAGACCGACAGGCTAAACTAAGGTAACATCATCATCAATTAAAGGGAGAGATAGATATACAATGGAAAATTACGCTCAGGGGTCGACTAACATTCTAAGCATCAAAGAAATGGAATGGATTTTTACTAATTGTACTGGAGATGAATTGGATACTAAATGCCAGTTATTTGATAGCGCAATTCTAGAAAAAGAATGATTTGATTTTTGCATTATTCACTCACTACAATATCACACTCGCTCTCAATATAAAATATCGTTTTAAGTTCTTTTTCGAGATTTTATTCAGAGAAATGAAGTGAGAGGATCAACAGATCCTTCAAAATAACTTTGAATTATTCTCAAAATCTGTACATGATAAGCGTATATCTGGTGCTTCTAAGTTAAATCGATAATATGAACTCGCAAACTCTATCCATTGAAGTGCATTTATTCTGTCTGCAAATATGCATTACAGACAGTGCGTATGTCGCGATAATTGTAAACATAAACTAACTTTGGAAGAAAAGGTAAATAAATCATTCAAAAATTCTTGGTAGGTTTCCTGCACTTTGTAACAAGAAATTTAGCAGCAGGAAAGTCCAAATTATTAGCCTATACATTGTTAGAAAGTTTATTACTTTAGAGGGCTTCGAGCTGACAGACTCGGTAGAATTTGGAAAATAAAAAAAATTGAAATGTGCGGTTGAACAAATAACTTTCTTGGAATCATACATAACAAACTAGATTTAAAAGTAATTGTAGCCTTTAATGTCAATCGATAATAATGTCAAATAGAAGTTTCAAATACATTAATAGACGACTTAATCGTTTTTAAATAACCCTGAGTTTATGAGAAAATTTTAATGACAATCGCCTATTGCATGAGGAGATTAACTCTGTGAGTAGTACCAGTTATAAAATATTATATATTAATAAAATTTCGCATACCTTATCCCATTTGATCCCACTGTTCCATTTTTGGAACATTTTTTCTTTTATCTCAGAAACGTCATTATTCGCTCTTGTTTCCGTGCTAGTTCCCTTTACTATTGAGAGAAAGGATTAGGTGTCTGGTTTACATGCTCAAATTTCGTGAAATCGTGAGGAAGAATAATAGCTTAATAATACCCCCATTTTGTGACAAGGTGTCTGAAAAGAAACGAGAATTATGTATTTAGAGTCAGTGTGATGTATTTGCTTATCAATATTCGTAAACGTTGAAGAAAACATGTATTTTGATGAAGAACCTATCGTCCTCTCTTTTGACTGAAACCTAACCCAGAAATTACGTAATAAATCTTGATGTTCCATTTTTGGAACAGTGGGATCGAACGACCAGCATGTTTTATTTTCCCTTTGTAACCTAAATGTAGACAAAATCATTAGCATTATGAAAGAATAAGAGTATTATTGTAAGCAGAAGTTTTTATTTCTTCTCAAGAGTATCATTTCCTTTCTGATGAGGATTCTGGGGGAGGAGGGACGAAGATCGAGATTTCAATAATCTAAGCAGGAATCAGCTAAGAGTATGTACCGAAGCTAATGTGCTGTAGAGAACCGACTCCCAAATTATTATAGAAGAAGACAGTGGAATCATAGTTTGTTTTGTGGTTTTTGGCACATGCGTTTATGCGCTTCCTCAATATTACATATTTCCAGGTTAGATGCCATTTGGATAGTGTGTATCTGTTGTTGATGATGTTTCGGCCCCGAGTTCAGAACCTTAAGTAACCCTGAATTATTGATAGCATTATGAAAATTCGGATGGAAAACGTATACAAGTAGTATCAAAATCAAGTATTTGTAATGTAAAGGGAAAGAGAATTCGAGAATGATTCCTCATAGACATTCAGGAGGATCCACAAAAGAATAGACTTCGCTCTCTTTTACGGAAGAAGAAATGATGCCTGTGCACTTGTTTGAATTGTTTTATGATAATTAAGTTTTAAATATAATGGTACAGCTTACTAACTTATATGCCAGTCACAAGAATGACTTTCGTTTTGAAATAACTGTTGCAGAAATAATTTTCTTGAAAATTAATTTTTACGTGTCCGACAATTCACGTTTATCAAGTTCAGATAAATTTTCTAAAGTTTGCCCTTTATGGAATACGCTAAACGAGCAGTGGCTTCATGCTTTTACAAACGAAAGAACTGTTTTGACGAAGCAGTGATATCTTGCTATGGAAAGGAGAGCACCAAGCAGCACATTATTGGAAAACCCATCCGTTTTATAAGGCGTGTTGCTTCCAGAAATAGACAAGTTTTCTATTAGGACGAACATCATTAGATCTTTCGAAAATTGCAAGAGTGTGCTTAATGATGTGAGATATGATGAGATCGATCATTTAATTGTGGGTCATAACAAGCAGTCTAGATATGGGCATTGTAAGAAAAACAGAAAATTCAAGTCCAACATTCCTCTAAATGCAGAATCATTTGAAATATTTCATACAATATAATTTAAAGTATCACTTTTATTATTTTTAAGCTATTTATCTTTATAAAACAATAAAAAACCGAATTAAAAATAATTTACATTTTTTAAAAACATGTTCTCACTGTTCGATTTTTCGAACATTCGATCCCACTGTTCCATTTTTGGAACATGCAATTTTTTCTAAACAATAATTGATAACGTCCCAGTTAATCTCTCAATACTCTCCTCACACCTATTTTATGTTGTTAATATATAAAAAAAATTGAAAAACTTACAAAAAATAATTTGGAATCAAATGGGTTATTAGTAGTCAATGATTTACAAATTGAATCTTCGATCTGGTCATTATATTGTGTTTTTTATTGCATTCATTTTTGTTTTAAATTTGTTATTGCATTATTGTATTGTGCATTGAATATTGTATTTGTACTTTGCTACCAAAGTTGAAATGAATAAACTTCTTATCATTGAAAAGGGTGTAAAATCAATATGTAGGTTTAAGTTAGAAAATAAACATTAACTGGTTCTAATTACTATAACAAATAAAAATATGAATACCATAAAAATACCATACCATTTACCATAAAAATACCATGCCAAAACAAAATACCATTTACCATACCGAATCAAAATACCATACCAAAATACCATACCAAAATACCATACCAAAGTACCATTTACCATAAAAATAAAACATAAAGAACATAAGAAAATATTATTTTTATTGTCGGAGAAATTCTTATTTACGCTCGTCACCTCGATTCACAAGGTATTAACGTATTAAAAATTTGAGTAAAAATATACTCATCTCATTTTTTTAAATTATTTTTCAGTGTGCTGTTTAATTCGCCGTTCTTTAGATATTCAATAACTGGCGTAAAAGTATCTCACATGAGATTAACTTTGTTAACTTTGTGTATAAAGAGAAAATAAGAAATCTGATGATCTTCTAAATACTACATACTTCACTGTGAAACATAATGAAACCAAAGAAATGTTCTACAGTAAACAAGTATACAGTACAAAAATAGTAGAAAGTATTTTAAGGAATATTAATTACCTATTGCATATTACACAAGCAAGTAGCCTTGTCCAAAATATTTAACGACATGCATTTATTGCGTTGATACCAGGGACGAAATTGTTTAGTGTGGAAGGCCCATTAACGTTGTGAGCAGTTCAGTCGGAATATCAAAGAAATTCAATGCAGAAAATGACAAAATGTTTTTCCAATGTAAATACTCAGCATAAAGAATGTATATAGTAGCGAACTGAGTAGGGGAAGCGATTAGCGTCGAGACCCACGATATAAATTCCGTTTGCCTAATACAGATTCTACACAAAAACAACAGTACTTTAGAAGGGGTAGACCTCACGAATAGTTCATTTGTCATCGTGCTCGCTTTCCATGACGCAATCCTGGGTTCGTTTCCCGGTTGGACAAGATAATAGTGTGGGTTACCTTGCGATGTCCTTGTATATTTGCTGTGTGACGATTTGAAAGCTCACTTCTCAGGTTGAAAAGACCAGAATACAGCGTAGAGATGTGTATGTGCTAACCACAAGTACTCCTTAACCCATGGCCGTGAGGCTGCTGGTAGTCCCTGGCGCGTGAGAGGCTGTCGCGCCAAGTACATATACATACACCAGAAGGGGTAGCGTGCATTTCAAGAACGGTATCAACCATCATCTTTAAAGAAAATACCACAACACTAACCTATTTCTATTACTACATCTCTAAATCAATCTGACCAAACCCATTTAAACTCCTTTCGTCGCAGAGCGAAGCCCATTTCACTTCCTCAAGGGCTCCTGACTAGCTCCATCCAGCCCTTCGATTCCGCCTTCTTTCGGGCGCCCCTCGCGTCGCAGCCCCGGCTTCGAGCCAAGGCGACGAACCGGCCGGGGACCGGGGATATTACTCAGGGCATCGGACAGGGCATTGTGAGAGGGGGGTCCCCCGGGACGCGCTCGTAGAGGGCTAGAGCCTCTTCCATCGTCCTCAATGCTTCTGCCGCCCCTGCTCTCGGAGCCGCAATCTCGGTCATCACCACTTCCACCACCGGCGGCGACTCCGGCGGCGGGGGCGGCGGAGGGGAAAGCGGCGGTGGCGGTGGCCGGGGGTGGGGTTGGCGGCGGAGGGGGCGAGGGCGAGGGCGGGGGTGGGGGTGGGGGTGGAGGCAGGGGGAAGGCGAGGGCAGGGGTGAGGTGTGGCCGGCGGTGGGGCCGAGAGTGGTGGCGAGGGCAGAGGTGGGGGAGGGGGCGAGGGCGGAGGTGAGGGTGGTGCCGGGGGCGAGGCGTGCGCGGCAGTGGGGGCGAAGGCGGATGGGGAGTGGAGGCGAGGGCAGAGGTGGGGGTGGGGATCGGGCAGGGCGATGGCGCGGCCGGGGAAAGACGAGGAAAGTCGTGGTGGTGGTACAACAGGGACTGTTAGAATCTACGGCAGAAATGTAATGGGAGGAGGCACAGGCGAAGGAAGAAACGTCGAAGATGCGATGATAAAAGAATTGTGTTTTGTAATCTTAGCAATCATGTTCTCGCAATGACATCTACAATTCTAGCTTCAACTCTAGAAATCTTAGTAATCATGAAATCTACAAGATTTTTTTCTTCACTTACTTCAAAAATCCATATTAATTAAATCACATTCGTAAATAATTTGTTTCCATTTTCTTCTTACGTCAACAGTGTTGCTAGGGTTAAAAACTTCTTTCGTCGTGGCATCTTTGACGTTTCTTCCTCCGCCTCTGCCACCTCTCAAAACCTCTCGGCCGCCGCGTCTCTTTCTGCTTTCGTGCCCCTTTTTTCGCCGCCGCCAGCTCTGTCGTCGCCAACTCTTCAACAGCCGCCACCGCCCCTTAAAATATCATGGCCGAGGCCTGCCTATCAGCATCCATTCAAATGTGGCAATCTCGCCACCAGCCCCGCGTAACACCACTGCAAAGTCTAGTCTTTCTGCTTCCACTCCGTCTTTGCCAGCTCCAACGCAGCCCCCCCCCCACCGCAGACCATGATTGTTTGACTGATAGATTGTTAAAAACTTGAGGCGCGTCAATTACAAGGGTCATTAATTTTTCCCAATGACCTATCTCCCACCAGCTGGGCACCGCACAAGCCGGGACAAGTTCTAAGCAGCCGTCCGGTCTCCCGGCAATTGTGGTAGTGTAAGTGCATTTAGTGCATGTGTTTAGGACTGAGGATAGGACAAAGAATGGGAAGGAAAGAACGCGCGCGGTCCGTCTCCCGTTTGTACTTGTGGTGAAGCGACGCCGCCTTGGACGCTTCCGCTTTCACTTCGCCCGGGTCGAGCAGGCATGGCTTCCAGAAGTGCGGGCTGACCGCCCGTCCCCCGCCCCCCTGTGAGTGACCCGAACGAGGGCAATGCCACCCCCGCTGCCGCAGGGATGGACTGACCCGGCAGTATATAAAGGCGGTGTACGGCCGCCGAGTTGTCGCTTGTTTACCGCTCCTCGTGAGCATGGTACTGATCGCCGGGGTCCCCACTCCACGGTTGCCCTCGGGTTGACCAAGTCGGGAATCGACGCAAGGCTGAGCCAAGCGACCCACCGCTGGCCTATCTGCCTTCGTTACCGCCATTGCCGCCGCCGCCGCTGCCGCTGCCTACCACCTCTCCCCCATCCTCATGGCAACGACCGACTGAGTGCTGGACTGCGTAGTCTCTGTTAGGATGTGACAATGTACTTGAAACCAGGGCTTATAAAACCGCTGTTAAAAGCTAACCAAGAGTTCGTCTTTCTCCCGTCACATATTCCCTCCCACCCATGTCATCACGACATACTGCTCCGGTTTTCGTCTGCCGTTGATCGGAGAAACCACGGAAAACTACCTATCAGAGCAGCAGGCCTCTACAATTCTCCTCCAGATAGTGACTGAATTCCATCTATCTGTCAAGCTAGTGTTGAAAATCCTGCCACCGTCGGGCTCGAATCTAGGACCTCATGGTCAGAGGCACTGCAGTGACATCAATTGATGCCCTGAACCATTTGTCTTGGTCCCACCGACTACTGCAGCACCAATCGTCTTCACCTCTGTCATCAGCGACTGTGTCACTGTTGCCACCATTGTCACCTTCGACACCTCGGTCACGTTTTTAACACTTGCCCTCTCTCCTGCGTCCGCTCGCTCTACCCATCACCTTCACCTCCACCATTGCTTCTTTCTACACGTCCGTCTGCTACCTATCTCCTGTATTACTGCCAGCGATACCTTCACTGGAAGCTTAATCACCTTTGCTTCAACCGTCTCCGACCTTCCTATCGCTGCCTTTATCACCTGACTTGACACTGTTATCAAAACCTTTTCATCTGCCATCTTATTTTCGCCAGTCATCTTCACCGTCGCCTTTATTTCTGCCGTCACCGCAACTTATTCCGAGCGCGCATCCTATATGCCGCAGATTGACATCATCTTCCAACTCCATCACTTTTTCTTGTAACTTTCGCGTTACTGCTGCCGTTAGTGTCGCCAGTACTACTTCTTCTTCAACCTCTTTCCTTGCTGCTCCACCCCCTCTATTGCCACTGATCTTCTTGTCTCTGGTTTCCCATCTCTTCTGTTGCCACTTCCACCATCTCCTTGCTATCTCTGTCTCCTCTGCCACCTGTGTCTATCTATCTCCATCTCCTCTACCGCCACTTCCACCAGCCCCTCCTTGTCTCTGGATACCTCCAGCTCCTCCACTACCTCCTGCTCTCCGTTCCCTACACGCGTCACAGACGCCGGTCCGCAGCAGTGTCCGTCGTCGTTTTCCCTGGCGTTGTCTCCTTAGCAACGTCCGTCGGCCTTTGCAATAGGTGAACCAACTTGCTCCATTTTTCGTTTGAAGAAAACGTTTTTTCGGCATAATCATCATGCAGGTAAGATAAAAAAAATACTACAAATTACGAATTGAAATCAAATATGAAAATGTATAAAATATACTGTAAAAATTGGACTGGCAATGCCAAACATTGTTTGTTTGAATAAAATTCACTCTAATGCTGGTGTAAGAAAATAACAGTTACCATAAGCACGTAACTTAAAATCTAAGGAAATATCCAAAATATTTTAGTATTTAGAATTGCGAATAACTTTTGGCCTACTCGTGTATCCTCAGGTAACAATAATATCTCCTTCAACAATAATATTTTCCCATGTTTTTAACGATTAAATCAATTCTAATGCTTTCTTCTATGCTCACCTGAAGAAATCCCGTCCCCCGTTAATTTCTACTGCATCTTCCAGATTCTAATCCACCGCAACGTTTATAGCTTTCTTTTGCGACTTCCTTGCCGGGAATTGGGCCGTGGCACAGAGCCACTTGCAGTAGCCCTGCTCAGGAGCATTTCTCAGGGGATCGGGTGCAGCCACTATGAAAAAAGCGCCGGGGAGCTGTGTGCGACAAAGACAGGGTGCTTCGGAGAGAAACCAAGTCTCAACGCAATCTGCGCTCGCGGGTGCACCCAATACCATCATTGCTCTTTCCCCGCTCCCCTCGCCCCTCCACGGGGCAGATTTCAAATGTACAGGCGCAACAATCAATAACTGTGCATCCATAAAATGTCTATCCGCTGTCGTTTTTTCCGGCATGAATATCCATCAAACGTGATGAACAATTCTGGATATTGCACGAGGGCAGTGGAAGTCTAATTTTCAGTGCCGTGTCGTGTTCGATCTCGTATCTCGTCGCGTCAATGAATTTCAAAGGCTGACGTTTCGGAAGTGTTTGTTCTTTTATATGCGCATGATTTGCTTTCTGCTACGGACAGTGTTCGATATATTGAGCAAATACAAACACTTTCATTTACCAGAAACCCTTTCATTTTTGATAAGCGTTTAGTAGAACGTAAATGCTTCACACACTTTTAACATCAATACGTTCATTATTAGTCTTTGGCAAATTTAAGGTTTAAAATGTGAGTATGTATTTATTTGTTAAATCTTAGATAAACCACATGGGTCTACGAAGCTTTGGAGACATTTTAAACTATCTTTAGATGTTTTAAATATTTCTCAATAACATATTTTCTTAAGTATGAGCTTGTAACAATAAACTTAAATTTCATAATCTGCATACATTTTAAAACATGGGCTATTGGTATATTAAAACATTGGATAATTGCGTCTCATGGATGTTACAGCCGGCTAAACATTTTTGAATTAAGATAATTTATAAACGTGCATTTTACTAGCGCATCCTCAACATAGTATTTCAATAATACAATTACTAGTTGAATATGACGTCGCCAACGCTGTAAACTATTTGAAAAGTATGTTAATATATTGAAAATTTCTAAAAGTGATGCACAGCTTTGTTCAAATAATTTTTTACAGTACCTGGCATTAGACTTACCAATGAATCCTAATAATATTATAGCCGGTCAAAAATTCCCAACACCCAATGACCTTGCAAGTTACCTGCGCAAGGGATAAGACTGGGAATATCAAAATTGTAATCGCGATAAAAAAATACCAGCAGTTATGGATGAAGGTAATAGTTAAAATTTAGTACAGGTTCAGTATTTACGCTTTCTTGGCTAATATGCACAAAAATCCACGTAAAAGATCACCTGTAAGTTAGTATTCAGCGTTATTCTCTCATAAGGTCATTCTCAGTTAGTTCCTTAACTTATACAAAATCTTTTACAACTACATTTAATTCTTCCCTGTATTTGCTTAACTCTTCCACTTTCTGATACCCTAATTTTTGAAGAGTTTAAAACCCCACAAACTCTGTATGATGTAATTACTTGTACTTCTGTAACTGGTCTTTTGATCATTTTGTAGTGGAATCTATATAAATATTAAATGGCGACGGTTTTGCACGTTTATGTGAATTATTCAGTTAAATAAGAATAAGTTGTTAGTCATATTCCTTTGAAAATCGGTATATACACGGTTAAGGACATGGATATGAAAAGTCGGTTAACCTTAGGTTTGGGTATGTGCTTTCATCCTCCATCATTACTCATTGTTCTGGTTTTATCCTGTATTCACTTTAAATTGAATAAGTTCCAAGGGAATGCACGTAGATTTTGCAAATTTATTATTAAAAATATTCTACTCTTGTGAATAATCTTCAGAGCAGCATCACTACTTACAGTTCTGCTGCGCGATTCACTTGTTTGATTTAGAATTTGCAACAATCAGTGTTGCCATTCCCATGGATGAATATTATCGCGTCGTCGAGCGCATATTGCGTCAATGATATTCTCGGTCTACCCACTAAGATCGCAGCACGTCCGCATAAGCACGTTTTTTGTAATATCCAACAATCTTCTGGACAGATCCAAAAACATTATGTGTTCCCCACCAGGAGACCGATTTGCACCGAATGACACCTCATATGTCTCGAATGGTATTCGGGAAGTGATTTAATCATGAGTGACGAACGCACGACGAACGGACAAAACCCTGGCAGTTACTCAAAAACTATAAAAGGATTACTATTGTTAGGATATTCACCACATAAATAATGTATTCCAACAATTATCACATGATATATGTAGCAGGAAAACTTTGTTCTGTTTTGGGTTCTCATAAAGAACTCTCTATGTTAGCTTGGGTTTTAATACATGCAAAAGTCTTCTTTTTGGACATAATACACTAATAAAAAAATTAAAAATCTCTGATATCATACTGCGTAATAGACACAAAAACAAAAAAATGGTCACTTCCCTTGTTTACAAAATTCCAAATGTTGAGTGATAAAAGCTTTTCTTTAAGTAGAGTCTATCACATCATCCCAAAATAGAATTTATACCTGGTAATTGATGTCAACTTTCAAAAACTTAATGTTGTTTATATAAAGAGAAATGAGATATGTCACTGAATAACTGCGAAGTAAATTAGCATTGAACATGAGAAAGAAGACTCGAAAAAGAAACGGTAGAATGATTGAATTAAATTCTTTAGATGCGATAGGATTGCAATTCCGTTTCCAAGGAGTTACTAAAAATAATTTAAACGCCGTTGGATCCGAGACAATCATTTATATATCAAACATTAAATTTAGAGTCTGTTTTAGTTATAGCGGAATCGTTTACGCTATAATCGGTTGCATCGATCGATACTAATGACGGAATAAATGGTAATGAAGAAGTAGCAAAATGGAAGCGAACTACGATGAAAGGTCGTTTTGTGCGTCACAAACTTCACATGGAATAATCTAAGTATGTATTGCGGTGACAACGGATCAAAAGCCACACCAATACCACAGCTGTCCCCTACAGCGTCCATTGGTTTACTTCTGCTTAGCGACAGTGAGATGAAGGAGAAAGCCAGAAGGACGAAAGAGAGAGAGAGGGGCGGGGAAAATAGAGGGACAGGAGAACGGTTGAGCGGTGGGAAGCAGGAGGGAAAAGGAGAGACGGGAAAGTAAAGGGGAAGGGAAATCCGGTGAACAAAGAGAGCGAGAAGGAGAGAGAGGGCGTGAGAGGGAACAAAGGACGAAGGGACGGGGACGAGAAGGGAGGACGAAGGAGAGGGAGATGGAGGGTGGGAGGTTAGAAGGACGGAAAAATGAGTGGACGGACAAAGGAAGAGAGAGGGAATGAAGCGAAAGTAAAACAGAGAGGGAGAGAAGGAGTCAGAGGAGAAGGGTGGGAGGAACGGGAGGGTGCAGTGAGAGACTGAGAGAACTTGTGAGGGGGGTCGATGGGTGCCCAGCGTGCGCTGATAAGACAGCCCGATGAAATGGGCGTGGAGCGTCCACATGCTGGACCGGTCCAGCACAGCATAGTGGTCGGGGGATCCGGGGTCTGGAGGTCCAAGCAATGGCTTACGCCATCGCATTTGCCACGCCCTCTCTCTTGCCACCCCAGCCCTCACGCACCGGCTCTCTAGTTAGGACACCAGCACTTCTCCGCATCGTTGATGTCCAGTATCAAAACAGACTTTTCTGTTCCATTATTACGATACAAATATGCTAGTATTTGCGAAAGGAAATCAGGAAAAGCAATTATAATTTTAATCCTAATCCTAAAGTAATCTCGGCCATTATGAGTGGATTTCGCAAGAGCAAATTATGGTCTTGGAATATTTTTCCTTTTCCTTTTGAAAAACGACTTATTTTCAGAGTGTAATAATTTAAATATTGTTCGTCGTTAAAATTGACGATAAGTTCATTTATTTTCGTAGAAGGTGAATGATATTCTATTCCAAAATACCTACAGAGTTGTGGCTCAAGTCAGACGTCGTTGCTCAATAATGGATGATTACTTCTGGCTAATTTAAAATCAGTCAATTGATAGGAAATGAAGTTAATGTCAGTAATCGAAAGTGAAAGTGATTTTCTTCACATAGCAGCCATCTTCGCCTCGTCTCTCTCCACCTCGTGCCATCTCATCTCTTCTGCATAATGCGCGGGCCTGCTGTACCTACTATGTATAGTTTTTCCTAAAAGTGAACAACACATTCGATTATGAAAATATTTTTAACTCCACTTTTAAGTTTTTAAATGTTAAGCAGAAAGAAAACTACCTAACTCATACATTACATGAAATAACAAATTCATTTTCAAAGTTAGGTAAAAATGAGATGGAGATTAAACAAAACTGAAAAGGAAGGTCAAGAAACATGCTGAGAAAACAGCACGAACCCTCCAAGAAAATGTCGGCAAACGACCAGACAAGATAAGGCCAACGAGCTCGGAGCTAACCACGTACATCTTCCCACCCGCCGCTCCTCCCCAACAGAATTAGTGGCTGAGGAATGAATGAGGAGTGAAATGAACTCAGGGGCTTTTCTAACGGCAATTTCATAGCAAATTGCCTAGTAGTTACTGTTTCGCCAAGGCTCTGAATGCAGCCCATTAATTCTTGCACTTGTTCTTGTTAATGCCTCGCTACAATTACTTGATTGCCTTTTAGTCCGCGAAGAAGCCACCGCAATAAACTGGGCGCGAGCGCGAGCGCGGGTGGCGGGCGGGGTGCGGGGGGGGGGGAGCAATCTCTCAGGCGGCAGACAGACGACGGTCGCTTTCTGCGCCTCCGCTGCGCCGCCGCCGCCGATGCGCGGCGCTGCGTGGAATGCGCTGCGCGCAGACGGATCCTCAAAAGCTGAACAAATAATTGAGGGATTCGCAGAAATAAATGGACCGCTGTGAACGAGTTCTATGTAGACAAAAGTATTATATTAGGCGTACGTCTGTGTGTTTTTCGAGGCACAAAGTTTGATTTACAAAGTGTTTGATTTCGAGGCACAAAGTGATCAATTTAAGGCGAGTAAATAACTGGATGTATTATACACTTTTTGTAGTGAAAATAAAAATAAAACTGCGTTAAAAAACTTTGTGTCAAAAATTGCTTAAAGTTAGTACTAAGTATTATTTTTATATGCATGAAACAAAGTTGAATGAAATCCTGACGTAATTATGCAATAACTACTTGAATCATTGATTATTAAAACATAGATTTCATTTATACTGTGGGTGCAAAACACACAAGCCGATGTGGCCCTAAGGGGAGGTGAAGGTAGGGCTCCACCTTTTCGTCGCCGTCGGCACAAGGATGATGTTGTGTGGCGAGCACAACGCTCCTGCCGCCATTACCCCAGGAAAGATCCTGGCACCCACTTGGAAAGGAGGCTGAGTCGACCTCAGAGCTGCCCTGAAGGGAAAGCACCATATAAAAAATACCAGCCTACGCTAGGATTCGAACGTGGGTCCTTCAGGTTAGGAAGCCAGTGCCCTACCACTGAGATAACGCGGCTCCTAGAAATAATAGAGCGCAGTGTAAAACATGTTTTGTAATTAGTAACTAACTGGAGTGACTCGGGGTTACCAAGGTATTTCTTTCTGATCATATATTAGAAAGGAAAACGAATGATTTTATCTAGTGTATAATAGCGGTAATTGCATTTTTCATCTCGCCAAGTTCTTCCCTTCCTCTCCGCTCCGCTCCGTTCTCCACCTCACCCTCAGTTCACTCCCTTCCTACTACGTGCATTGCGTATTGCATTAAACCAAATTTTATAAAAAAGATAATGATTTTTGGAAATCAAAGGGTCAAGTTAAAAGTGCAAGATAAGATATATCAGTTTGAAGACAATTTCACTAAAATATATGGAAAAATATTTTAATGGATATTCATTAATTTTAATGGCATAATATATCTTTTTCACTTTTAATATTGATTACTCTGGGAACATTCTTTTTTCTCAAAATATACATCACTCCGAAAAGCAGCAGGAGCACACTACAGAAGCCATATTACATCACTCCGAAACGCTGCGATTATTGAAATGACGTTTCGCTAAGGTAGTTAATATTGCGTATTCACTGCAACCCTGCGTATTCACTGCATGGTTGCTATTTCCGGAATGTGCTCCATTCTATTACTTCTCAATCAAGTATGTTCTCATATTGTGTAGTAAAGTGTTAACAAGTGACCAATGTTTGGCAGATTCACATTTCAGAAAAATATTCTTTCCTATTTAAAATTGTTTCATTAATAAATTTAGTATTGAAATTGCTTTAATTTATAATTATGCACAACGCTCACTACACGTGCACTACCATCACCTTTAAGTTGAATACTTTTAGCTTCCATTTTTACATTGCCACATGAAGAAATGCTCGAGTCTCCACCTCTATCCGTTAAAACCAGCCGAGTCTGAATTCTCGCCGAACACAGAAGCATGCTTTATTTTTCCTTCCGCAAATATGGCGGTGGAGTTTTAAACATTTTCGGTGCTCTCGCGGGACGCTAAGTCACCACGTCGAGAAATCTCTCATGGCGAAGAGCGCGCAGCGCAGCGGGAAACTATTAAGATGAGTTATATAACTGCAAAGTTTCCTTCTTAACAAGATAAATATTATACATTTTGCTCAAGTTCTCTTCTATGAGTTCCCCGAGCGTTATATCTATGCGCAGCACTCGTTGATGGGACTTCAAGAAGACGCAACTTTGTAATAAACACCATCTGCGAACAACTCGACCCAGTTACAACGGCCGACACTTGTTCGAGACGAAAGGAAAGATTTCGGATATGCATACTGTGTTGTTTTTGGAGTGAGATCAATTTTTCACGATTACTTTTACTTCCCCGTATACGTACGTATATATGGAGTATTATACGTAGCATAGAGAATGTTATGTAATGCGCGATTATGAACATTCTTCAAAATTTGGGGTACTTTACCTGAAGCCCCCCGAACAATTTCAACATTTTCTCAAAAATGGCTCCAACTTTTTTCTTTAAATTTCTTGTAAGAATAGAGTAAAATGCACTTATGGCATAGATCTTAATTTCATGGTTTACTCTGATTTTCGAAAATTCCGAAAGTTTGAATTATTTTCGGCTTCTTCTTACAACTACAAAATGGAAGAGAGAGATTTTTCCTCCAAATAAAATTTGTTCTCCATTGTGAGTTTTTTCATTAAGGCCCTACATTTTTTTGAAAATTTTAGTAGTTTTCTGGCAATATTGCGCGAAATATTTACAGTTTAAAAAAATACAAAAACAAAATTTTCTCAAAAATGTCTCCAAACTTTTTCTTTTAACTTTTAGCAGGGATAGTTCTAAATGTACTCTGTAAGAAAACGTAAACGCCGTATTGCTAGTCTTTTGTTATTTCAAACATTACAAAAATGTATTTTTTCTACTTGGCTCTCACGTCGGTAATATTTACATTAGTGGCGATTTGTTCTGATTATTATATTAATGAGTACATGTGCTTTAAATAATGTCAAGTAAAGTTTCGCGAGAACTGAACAATTTTCTGTGAAAACTAGCTCAAAATTCCGCATTCGGAAACGCTCAAACGCTATTTTCTCAAAAATAGCACCTACATTTTTCTTCAAACTTTTCGAACGGATAGTGCTAATCACTCTCTTTAATACGACGTTGAGTTCAATTTCAAGTATTTGTTTTTTCACAAATTACACAAATGTAATTTTTTAAGATCTCTTACATCTTTAATATGCACATTATCAGCAATTTGTAAACTCTATTGTATTAGTACGTTAATGTGCTTCATATGACTTTAAATGAAGTGTTTCAAAAATTCAAAAATTTTTTGTGAAAAAGAGTTTCAAATTTTGCATTTCTAGTAGCGCTTAAACACCATTTTCTTAAAAACGGCTTCGAATTTTTCAATAAAATTGCCATTAAGGACAAGGTTTTACTGTTTTTTTAATATTCTAAAATTAATACTTCCGTTCTAGCATTAGGAAACCGAAAAATTAAGAAAATGTAAAAAAATGTAATTTGGGCGGTGATAGATGACAGCTGTGATGTGGCAATGCCAAATAGCTAGCTCAGACCCAAGAAAATAGAAAACTAATGCGGGAAAACCTGTGCCATTCTGTAGCACCATTAGTTTCCTCTTCCTTTGACAATTGTACCCAATATTCTTTCAGGTTTTTTAATTACACAAGTTAATTTTATATCAACAAATAATACAAAAATTATCAAAACGATGTTCATAATACAATATACGTAATGTATTATTGAGCTTTAGTTGGGGTGGATTTATATTAAATTATATTATTGGGGTGGATTTATATTAAATCGATGTTAATAAATAGTATTCCTTAAAACAAAACTAGACTAGAACCTAGAATCTGCCGATCAGAGTCTTAGTTCTGGAAAAATGTAACGAAGTGGCCCGTATTATCTCAATCTAAAATAATATAAATAAAAATTAATAAGTAATTTATTCAATTATCCCGAAGTATTCATTCATTACATCCCGAAATATATTTTCCGAACAGCAATATATTTTCTAATAATTTGCTCTTATTATTTATTTACTTATTCCCGTTAATTATGAATAATAATAATAATAATAATAATAATAATAATAATAATAATAATACAGTTAACAATCAGCAAGAGAGAAAGAGTATAGTAGACGTTAGAATAAAAGAAACTAAGGGTTTCTGACAAAGGACTCGAACATTTCTAGAAGTTTTTTTTCTGTAATATGAGAAACAGTGATGGGAAACTCAATACAAAAAGGCTCAATATTCTTGACATGATACGAAAGTTTCACGCTTTTACGTATGTACTAGTTCATACGCGGTTTTCCATGGTCACAAATCACGGGTCAATTCTTATTCTCACATGTTTAATACTTAATGGCATTGTTTCTGATGATGAGTGTTCTACTTTATATATAAATGCGGAATGATTTGGACAATTTCTGACTTTTCAACAAAATGCTGTCTCCACATTCTATATCCGAGAGAGCGCTGTAATTATGTAATAAAATCGACTGCTGTAAATTCAAAACAAAATATAAAATACTGTGTTTAATAGCAATATCCCGCGATAGAGGATAAGTCTGTAGGTAGTTTAATAGCCTCATATTGATGTCATTCTGTTACTCGCCGTACATCAATGGTGGCAGTGGTGAACGTTGGACTCCAGAATAAAGTGCAAAATAATTGAAGAAAAATTGAACATGTCAGAAATTCAATTCTACATGCATTTAGCAATATATTATAATCAAAGCCACGCATTTTTTATTTTTATTATATTTTATTTTTGAAGAACATTAAACAATAAGTAGTTTCTCCGATTACATATGTCTTATATACATAGAGAGATACTAAAATAATATCTCAATGTCTTTACAGGCAGGTCTGACTCCAAGAGGTTGCCGGTTCTAATATGAGTCGATTACGCATGATGACAGGATAAACTTCTTTGTGAATAACCGCTAAATGTTGAAATGCAAAAATCGCACTCAGAGTTAGTAGATGAGTCCATAGAGGTCCGCCAGTACACAAAAACCGCTTGCGTTTGGTTTCAGTAATATGCTAATACACAGTGAGTAAATTACTGCAGTCGCTAATAAAAGAAATGTTCAAAAAATCTAAACTTTGAATAGGTTCTAAAACAGAAATACGAAAATGGGCTCATAATACAACTTTTTTCTGAATTCGTAATTTCAATCTACTAGCTCATACCATTTCGTCGTAAATTAGCTTTAAATTTGTATTTTTCGCCATTATGTTGGCAACATTGCTGCAATTTATTTATTGTGTATTAATAAATAAAAAATTGATATTCCATTAATCATTGAATTCAATACAAAAAAATTCCGAGTAAATGACAGCAGTTAAGCATTTACGTTCGGTTGTTTGGCAGTGTACCCTTAATTCCCTTGCACTTAAAGGTGATGAAAAGCGTTTTCCTGCTACTAATAAAAATTCCAAGTTCTTAATCATTTATTGTGCGATTTTTCAAATTTTACTGAAGTCAGATGATTTAACGATATAGAACAGTATCTAGTTAATATTTTTTCACTGGCAATCAAATCGAGTATCATTCTAAGTATTCAGTATTACGAAAGAAAATGAATCGTATAGTATACGGTATCTAATTAAAAAAATAATTATTCAGAGAAAATATGAGATCGGATATTTGACGTTTCGGATGATTGACGTTAGGATAATGCAAGTCCCGCGGTATACTAACTCAGCCCGTTGGAACTACAGCCCAATCTACGGCCTCGGCTAACAATCGTGTACTCACAGTACTGGCATTTTCTATCTTTCTCAAGAACATACTTGTTTGAGTCATGCACGATGCATTTATCTGTGACACATTGCGGATTGCATTGTTTTCATGTTTATATTAGTTTTTCATCATAAAATCTCAATTTTCATGTAATTTCCCCGAGACCTTTAAATAATAACGAATTTAAATTGATACTTTGCAGCCTCTTAGGTGCTATGGATCCCCTAAAATTTGAACACATTACCAATGAAGGTTAAAAATTACTAATAAATGAAGTGTACTATTTAAATATTGGCATTATTTGGATCGTTCCTTTGTTTTAATTATGCCATTTGCTGTAATATTGTATTATTCATAACCATTCATTAATTATGTCCCTAAATTAAATTCCCCCTCTCTCTCTCTCTCTCTTTCTACGTTTCGTAATTTATTTAAACGGTTTGTTGGAGATAAGCCCTATTCATTGAAAAAGTGAAAATATTTATTTTAAAACTAAAACAATCCTGTGAATTGAATTGTTTCTTTATCATCATTAAACATTATGATAAAGAAACCGCACTACAATATGCGTCGTAAGGTTTACTAAACCAGAGCAAACGTAAGCTACACCAATTAATGTTTCTGCGATTCTAAATACGAATTTCTCGAAGGCCAAGTAATTACACCTCAGTAGTAATGATAGTCCTACGCTTAATAAAAGGTATGTCAGCAATAATTCTGTATCAAATGGAATAAATTACGAAAGGTGTTGCGCATTATAAATGTAAATCAATGCAAATATACTTTAACGTGGCATTCTCATGAATTTCTCCGCTCATTCGGATGACCAACCACTGGTCTAGCACGTAATTGTTCGTAAAACCTCTTTGATAAATGTGAAGTAATTTTAGGCACAATGCGTTCATACTTCAGAAAGATAAATGCCCTGACCAAAAATAACTAATTATGTTGCTTCATGAGATTTCACAAAAGTACAAACTCGCCCAAACAAATGAAGATACAGTACTGACAATTATCAAAACCATTTCTGTCATTAAATGAGATTAAATTACCAATAATTGAGAATATACACAGTATTCTCTAATTCATTCGGCAGCTTTGCTCTGATATTCACATTTCAACTTCCACTGTGTAAATCAGATCGCTCGATAAAGGCCAACGACCTCATATGTATTTTTAGTCCGTCAGTCAAAATGCTCCTCATTTATATTGAATGTCATTAGTATCAATATTATAAATGAATAATGCTGATATTCAGAAATTAAATATGATCCACCATTATCTGAATGCTTTGTGAACTTGCCAACCGAAAATGATGATTTACGACACACTACGACTCAAAAATGATATTTAATTTCCTAGGGAATAACAAAAAGAAATTTCAGAAAATATAAAAGTTTGTATCAGGCAATAATTATGCCGTTTTGAATAAAATTATACCCGAAGGGAGTTTGTGGAAGCTGAGGGCAACTTTTTTTGCAATACTCCACTTCCCTCATAGATAACTCTACTGTATAAGCTTATACTATGTTTATTTTCAGGCAATCTAAAGATCATTGGGTTTTAAATATTTCCTAAATAATGTATTCCCATCAAAATATCAAACGTTGCAAGATTATTCTCGTGATCATTTTTCAATATTCTAAAGTACCTCAAAAAATGGAATTTTTAATTATCTCCTCGACACTAATTTTACTGCTTTCAGAAGCATTTTCTCCACGTAGTAATATCTAAAAATTTCTGGAAAACATATATTAACACTGAAGCACTGATCCACCCGCGACAAATCACACGATGTAGCTAAGAAAAACAATTGAATTACATTCTGCGTCAGCGCAACTTCCAAGAGCATTCACCCGTGAGACCGGTGTATTAATAGAGACGCAGCCTAAATGTGTAAAAGATAAACTTGGTTATGGATAAAGCGGTTACGTCGCGGAGGTTGGCAGCGCCGACGACGGGGTGAATGGGGCGACGGGGAAGGGGAAGCTGGGAAGAGAGGGGTAGAGCCGACGAAAAAATTAGTTTGTGGAAAGCGACGGCGTAAATTGGTAATTAGTTTTGTAAGATTCCGCCAGGCGGCGGTGACGGGCTGCCACGAAGGCGGCCGAGAGTGATAAGGTTTAACCCAAACTCCGGGTGGGAGGGGCTGCTGGCGCGATAATCCGATTGGCCCTCGAAAGGGAGCGTAGGAGGACGGAAAGGCCGGGAAGAGCCGAAGGGCCAAAGGGAGGATGCGCGTGGGGAGAGCCCTTGGGGGACGCCGGGGATCTGATCAATCCGATCGGTAGGCCTGCTCCTGTCAGCGCTGGGCTACGCCCACGGGAAGGAAAGTAGAAGGCCTCGGGGATCGAAGAAAGATAGGACAGAGAGGGAGAATTTGGGAGAGAAAGAGACAGAGATAGAAAGACAACTAGAGGGATGATGGCAGAACATAGTTTGTTTTGGAAAAAGGAACCTCATCTGATGCATTATATTACTTGTGGAAACGCAGGAAAATTTCCTTTGTGTGCACATTAAGAATGAGGTATATTTACCTGTTTTTTAAAATTTAGAACCTCCGAATATTTTCAAAAACTTCTGAAAATGTTACCTCTGAACACGTTTGACTAATTAATTTTAAGGAAGAACGATTTCTAAAATTTACATACAAAATCTTGCCATTAATTGCTTCTCTAACCAAGAAAATAACTGAGCAATTTCATTAAACAGAAAAAGAAAATAGCCCTCTAAAATGTTTATTTTCAGGTGTGACAGATGAAAAATTTGCATCTAGTTTCTTCATTTTGAGTCTGAAATTGTAATCGTAGTTTTTGGCAACAAAATTATTTTGGAAAAGAAATATTACAAAATGAAAAAGTGTATTCTAAATTAATATGGCATACGCAGAAAATAGGAGGGATGGGATTCATTATACTTTCATTATATCTTCATTATACTTTACGCACGGGAATCATTAATAAAATTATGAATTTTTGAAAACTGTATATCAAAGTGTGACCATTTTGTAAATGTGCCGGTTACGAGGTGATTTGACGTCGGCGAATAACGTCACGGATGCCGGAGAAATTGAGACAGGGCGGTGAGTAGAATCGCCGAAATGTACATGGCTTTTTGCTACCGGGATGTTTAATTTGTACTCACGTTATAGTAGGTGCTGAATCTGATCATTCTGGCTCTGATACATTCTTGACATCAAAATAAGTTCTGGTTCTCTCAGTGAAGGATGTCCTGTCGTATTGCAGAGATCTCTTCCTGTTTCATGTGCCTTAATTCATTGTCCGTGCGTATATACAATCTTCCAGGAATCTCCAAAGAATGAAATGGCACCGAGTCAGATCAGGTGAGCGGGCAGGTCACAATACACGTGCAATAATTCTGTCTTCATAAGCGGCATGCAATTCCTTAAGGAAACTGAAAGAGTGTGTACGATTGCGAAGTCCTGTTGAAAATGATCGTAAATACGCTCTTCATTTATCAACATTTGGGAGAAAGTCTCCATGATACGATACACACAACGGTTTGACACGTTTTACGAATGTCTCATACTTAAACACTTTCTGTTTGACAGTGAAATTCGAGCTAGCCATCACGCACCGACTATTCACCGAGACTGGAAAGCATGCCTTTTGCCAGGCGAGACCTTCCGTCCGCAGCGTACCCAGGGGTGTTGAGCGCACCGTTCCCCAGCAAGAGAGGGCCCGGCGGCCGAGCAGAATTTTCCACAGTAGTGGCACGCTACTAAAATATTGTCCAATGGGGAAGATTATCAGTTCTAATAATTAAACACAACGCATTTCATTATAATGAATCGTTCCATAAAACATTTACAATAGAGGGGGAAACAAACATTTACTAGGGGCCCGCAACCCCCTGGAAATTTCGAGTGGGGCTCCCTTAGCCGTACGTAAGAAATCATTTGATTTCCGTGAATACGATCAATTTCTGACTTCAAGCGGTTTATTTTCTCCCATACTACTTGCATTCTGTAGAGAAAGTATTACACTTCTGCAGCAAAAATAGGCAATTTTTCGCCAGAAAATCTCGGGTTGTGGTTCCCTGACACCGAGAAAGTGAATAATTCTTGTTCCTCTATGTAGTAAATCATTTCTTCTAACATGATGTGCAGTGAGAATCCACATTCCGTCGGTCCTTGATACCCGAAAATCGATTTACGGCGAAACGCTCAATCGTCCACCGTACGTCTGTCTGTCCGTGAACAACTGAAGAAACGAAGAAACTATGATCTGTTGTAGTACTATTAGTTTAAGCTGATATCTTGGGGCATTGTTACAAATTTCAAGAAAAAATTCTCCAAACCATCTGACAACCCTATGAATGGTTCAAATTAAAATGAACTGAATTTTCTAATTACATAATTAAATTTATAATTTCTCCTTGAAGTATTTTTATTTCTTAGCAGGAAAAAATTTACAAGTTATCAAAAACCTTTAATGGAAAAAGAGGTTTCAGAGATACTCTGAAATGCAATTGCCTCCTCCTTGGTTTAGACTTCATACGTCTATAGAAATGCTGGACTTTGCAACAAAACTCCTTCGAGCGAAAGACCCTAGCGCTTTGTGTCACCGTTCTGTCATTAGAACACTTATAATACCCTTGGTGCATAAATATTTCACAAGGACAAAGTTATAATATTCATTGAAATCCGTAAATGTAGAAACTTCAGACGCGTACATACGTAGTAAATCGGCAAAAAGAGGTAATATATTTCTAAGCTCATTATTGACCCATGAACTTTTCTAATATAGAAAAAGGCCATAATATAGGTCAATAAGGATATACAACTTCACGCTCAAGTAGCATGACAAGAGACACTTTCTCGTTTTGAACTTTAATCCGACCACAGCTCGTCATTGCCAACACGAAGCAATAAAATTTAATATCGTCTAGAGGAGTTTTGTAATATACATGGGAGCTCGCGATTGGTTACAGTTCCAACAAAATTTTCTCAAACTTCGTCCTTCTCTTTCATAAGTTAGATTCTGTACGACATTTTATTAGATGAAACTCCCCTTGTAGGTTATTGCTTTAGTTCGAAACATTTGGCACAGTAATCAGATGTATGAACACGATGTTTATCGATACAAAATCTCGATTCCAGCACGCACACTTTTCCGTAATAAAAAGAGAAAGCGAAAAGATTGAAGACGGAGGAATATCTTTGTGGGAGCTAGGGGAACTCCCCGCAAAACTTTTATTCTTCCTCCAAAGGAATAAAAAGGGTTAGGGGAGGATGAAAGGGGAGCGGGAGGGGAAGGGCGAGAATCCGTGCCAACGAGAAACTTCACAAAATGGCGCACTAATTCCGGACGGTAACTTAGAAGCGATTGGCCGCGATCGCCCGCTTTGTTTGCGGAGGCAGCGCGATCTGGTGGAGGCGTAGCCAATTACCGTGGTGGTCGGCGCGCCCGGGAGGCAGCGGAGCGGGCCGGTGAGGACGTTGGCGACGGCGACGGTGACGATAACGATGGCGGGGAGAGCACGGGGACGGGAACGGTGACAGGGACGAGGACGGGAAGAGCGAAGGGGACGGGATAGTGACGGGAAAGAGTCGGGCACAGTTCCGGGACGGTGCCTTGTGACGCTGACAGTGACGATGACGGTGAGGGTGTCGGCGATGGCAACGGTGGTGATGACGGTGGTGTCAGGTAGTAGTGACGATAATAGTACTGGAGGTGGTGATAGCGGCAGCGATGAACACTGTGTGGCAGTAGATGTGACGGAACACATGGCGTCACCGCTGAACGAAGGGATAGCGGCGACGGCTACAGAGGAAGGATTGGAGACAGAGTTTAAAGTTGCCTTCCACGAAAGAGCTATTGAGAGTTAAAGAGGTGGGAGAGGCGGAAAGAAACGGAGGTAGTCTTGAAATTCAAGCGATAAAACAACAACATAGCCGTACTCACGACAGTAGAACAACTATCGTAAAAATGTACTAACAAACGATTATAATTAGAGAGACCTATGTTGTCAGCGAAGGCAAAAATAGACAAATTGATGGAGCGATGAAGGCAGAGATAGATATAAAGGAAAATAAACAACGAAATAATAAATGAGAAATGGAAAATAAAACACGGTTAGAATGCTACAAAATATATAAGTAAAAACAGTAAATCTAAATGATTGGGAGAGAGAGAGAACGAGGAAACAAGTTCAGAAGTGAATTTTTGGAGACGAAAGACAATGGTCAACGAGAATATGTGGGATGCAGGGAAAGCTCAACATTAAAATAAGCCTCAAGTTTCCTATCAGTGGTATAATTAAAAAAATAATTCAGCTATGAGGGAGAAGAGGACGAGTGCGAGAGAACGAGAGGTGAGGGGACGAAAGTCGAGGAGACACGAGGGAATGAGGGGACATGGACGCACCGCACCATAGCGCAGCGCGGCGCGACGCGACGCTAGCGCGTGGAGGGGTCGCTGGGCATCGCCGTCTGGGGAGGAGCGATTTGAGGGCGGCCACGCGGCCTGGGCGGCGCGGGGAGGTGGCGGGGCGGGGCGGGGAGCGAGTGAATGCCGCTTGATTGCCAGGGCAGGTAATTGGTCGCCCGGCTGGGACGGACCGAGCGCCGTGACACACGACTTCGCGCCGCTTCGGCGCTGCTCTGTTAATTACGTCGGTGCGTCTTCATTATTCGCCGTCCTTCCCCTCCACCCCCTGCTTCACCGCTCCTCACGGTCTGTCTGCCGCGTGCCATCGCCGCTTCCGACGCCGCCGGCGCGGCGCGGTGTGGCGTTGCGAGGGCGTGAAGTTGCTGCTGCGACAGCATGTCTCCTGCTGCTCTGGCGATAGCCAAGTTTGGAGAGAAAGCGTTGCGTCTTCCACCTTTCGGAGGCAAAGTTCAGATCTGATCCGTCGTTGCTGAATCTTTTCGGTTTAATTTGTCAAGCAGCTGACTTCAATAGTCTGGAACCTTTGAAAGGTTTGAAGGAGAGAAGTTACCAGCGAATAAGCGTATAACTACAAAAAGTATTACAATGACTTAAATCACGCGAGAGGCATGCTTTGTAGAGCTTGTAGCGTGGATTATTAGATACTGTTAATCACTCTTGTGAGAAAAAAATGATTCAATTACATATAATATATGGGTGAATTCGATAATATAGAGTATCAATTAATACTCGTTTCCTGTTTACAAACGCTTCCTGTCTTTATCCACAACAATACGTCACAGGATTACTGGAAAAAATTTCGTACAAATTAGTAATAAGTTTCATTTGGTAACTTGTCAGAATATTGCTTGTCCGTTTTTTTAAATATATTTATAACGTTATTCAGAATGAAGAAAAAATCAATGGAAAACTTCAGAAAAAATCTTGAAAATAAGATTACTTGCTAGATAATCTAAAAATCAGCCATCAGTTTTTAATTGCTTAAAAATAAATTACAAAATCATAGTACTGTTATTATGAATACCGGTGATTTTAAATCAATGGATTTGAAAATGACAACAGCCTCCGCTTGTAAACAAATATTATGAAATTATGAGCGTTAATGGATGAAACATTTACTGATTTGACGGACGTTGCAGACATTCAAGAATAACTTAAGCTCTTCCCCTTCGTGCACGACGTAATCCAAACTAATGCTTCCAAAATTACGTTCTCCAATCTTCTTACGTTACATGCAACGCCTTTCGTAATCTGCAGACAGTTTCATCCTTCTTGACAAACGGTATTTCCTCCTGACGTTTAAATTCTTAGACCCAGTATTTGTAACGCGATTCAAGGAATATTCTAGTCTAGGTGATTCGGTATTTTCGCGACTTATGTTTCTTCTACGACTGTTTAAGGGTTTTTACACTTATTTGCTAGAGAAAGTCCGCGTAGCAGGAAAGGCAGCATCACGTACTATTTTTTTTTAAATTCTGGCCCTCAAAAAAGTGTGCGCAGATAAATCTCTTTCCCCACACGTCATATAGAGTTTTTACTGTTTTTTTGACAAATAAATAAATAAGACATTAAAAAGACGTCCTAGTGTTTATGCCAAGATTTGAAATAGTGATAGCGAATACAACTTAATAACTAGGCAGTAAATTATTTATAACTAAACCACACCGTGATTTAATATTACTAGTGTCGAACTGAGAGAGTATTACGACTAATTGCCACAGTCCTATATGCCATATTTGCAATATCGAAAATCTTACTTTGGTGTGTAAATAATGCGGATTAATAGAGAAAATGTTAAAAATTGACGACAATATAAACATTACATCAAGATACTTTAAAGCATGAAAGAATGATATGAATTTCATATAAAATATTGAAGACTTAACAACAATATCTGAACAATACCACGAATACCCTCATCAGCACTACCCGGCTTTCTAACGTTAAAAGAAACATTTTGATAACTATGCAAGCGTTATGACCCAAGTTGCTTGACGTTGTGGGCCACGGGTATGAGGCTGGGCGGGTGTGAGGCCGGATCACACGGAACTCCGTGTGAACTTAACTCCATATCGGTAACTTCATTTTATATCTATAAAGTAAATGGAAGACTAAGACGTTAAATCATTTCTTACTATAGAATGTGCTAAAACAAACATCTTATGTCAACCTTAATGTTTTTAGGGTAGTGATTGCACTAATGTCATAGATATCATCTCCGCTCCGCGGAGAGGCGCAATGGCCGGGGTGGGCGAGATACCCGAGGCGGGTGGAACCGGCTGGAGAGAAGTGTTGCCACACGTTCCTGGAACTTTTACCAGGATTTTCATGAAGATACCATGTACCAGGATGATGATATGCTGGTACGCTTAAATACCAGAATTGTAAGTAAACGGTATTTGATGATATACAATTTAAGATTCGTTTAATACTTTTTTATCCAATAATTTAAATCTGACATTGGTGCAAACACTAATATTAAGGTTGGCATAAGATGTTTTGTTCTAGCACATTTTATAGTAATAAAGGATATAACGTCTTAGTCTTCCATTTACTTTATAGATATAATATGAAGTTATCGATATGGAGTTAAATTTAACAAATGTTCTGCGTGCGTTGAAAACATTAAAGTTATAATATGAATAATGTAAGAATTTAAAAAAGGTGTATATTGATTCCAGGAATTTTAGTGAAAGTACCAGGATTTTTGAAGATTGGTACTGGGATATACAGTTAATCATCTGGCAACGCTGCTGGAGTGACCGCCAGGGTGGTCTCTGTGCAGGACAGACAGAGCGTGCGGGGGGGGGGGGGGAAGACTTGTATAACAGATTATTTGAGTAAGGTAGGTTCATAGAGGAGAGATATACTAGAGTGCGCACCGAGCTGCGCAGAAGGCCCGGTCGGGTATCAACATCTCTCGCGCCAGTGTCACGTGACTTTGGGACAGCTAGGTGGCACTATAAGAACACCCGTCTCGCATTAAATGATTTATTTTTATACGTACTTAAGATGTTTCATTCCAGCGTTATTTTCTCATTTATTAATCAACGTCAATCATCAAAATGTTGTTTATAGCAGAAAAGTGAATTTAAGTTTTTCTGCTCTATTTGCTCAAGTACATGAAAATTCCGATTTTTGTCCAGCTTGATACTTTCAACCACATGCTCCACTAAACCTGTTTTACAAGTACAATTACATAGGAGTATAAATAAAAAATATTTGTAAAATAAATTAACTCCATGGGATGCATAAATCCAAATTTCTATTACTCAATGTTAGACATTCTACTATTGAAGATTCACATCAGTGTCATTTATAATAGCAAGTTATCAAAATGATATTACAAGGATTTATAGAGGGAAAAAAGGCTTTTACCTTTGATTTATATTTTGATTTATTTAGTCAAAAACAGTAAAAACTGTATGTGATATATGGGGGATAAGTTCCATCTGCACTCATTTTCTTGAGTTTCAAAAGCTCTTCCAAATATTTTAACTATAACATTAGACATTTTCCCTCCCGAGTTATATAAAACCTATTTGCATCGATAAACAAACTGCATGTTTTATTTTTTCGTTGTATTACTAATAATAGTAACATGCCATTGGCTTTACTCTTACCACTACTAGCAAGTAAGCTCAAGAAAACGTGGGCGTAGTGAAGCTACATTTATGTCCAAAAGCAAAACAAGGGGACATCTCAGCATTTACTCAATGGATCAGGGAAACTGGACAAAAACCTGATCGAAATGGGGGTCTTTGACCTGGAAGCTGAAGTACATATTTTTCAAAGAATTTACTAATAAAAATCAACTACAATCATACAAATTACTAACACGAGTAAATACACATAGGATTAATGCCCTCTAAATAAAATCATTTTGTTGTTAACTGATCCAAACTATTTTTTTGGTAAATTTGGATGTACTCTCTTTCTGCATGTTTGAATCTTATGTCAATATATTTAAATAATATTGCCTTTATTAAATACATCCTGTGATTCATTATGGCCTCTTGACCAATAATATGATATATTAAATTACTAAAAACAGAACTATTCACAAATTCTCTCAGACATCTATTTACAATTGTACTACATGCTGCCTTTTTAAAAATGTCACCTCTCCCCTGAAGTATTCTTACTTCTACCTCTGCTCTTTTGTAGATTTTTATAACATCTGCAGAAGGGTATTTCAGTCCATAATCATCTTTCCTCTGAATGAAGGAATATGATCCTTCATCAGTATCAGTCCGGCAAAGAACTAGCTTACAGTCCACATAAGCAAGAGACTTTTGCAACTTTGTAACTAAAAATCCTCCAATATAAGTTACAATGTCCACAACAGGGAGACAATCTAGTTTCAAGATTGTGTACTGATGGCAAGTACATATGGTCAGTTCAGGATCATTGCCCTCACTGCCCAGTTCAGGATCATTTACTTGTGGCACACTTGCATTCTGGCGTGAACTGACATTTAACACAGTTGTTTCATCCTGTGAAACACAATTTGCGAAGTTAAATTGTTATTGCACTTCTTGAAAAGAAAAAGATTTTTGGATCGTAAGCAGTGAACAAATATCCACAACGTCCCAAAATAATTACGCTGTAGCACCACAAACAGCACGAAAAACTACATATAGCTCCATACAGCACGAGCTGCCGGTGTCCCAAAGTCACGTGACTTACGACCACCTCATGTTGAAACCTGCGCAGTAGGCTCACGCGCACTCTAGTTGTATCTCCTCTTCTATGGGTAGGTTTCTGAGCACTGCGGGGTCCTACAATTCGTAGGCAGTGTTGCCATTTGATTAAATGTGTATCCCAGTACCAGCCTTCAAAAATCCTGGAACTTCCACTAAAATTCCTAGTACGAATGAAAATTGATTCTGAATTTTTTCATATTTTAACTCTATAATGTTTTTAACGTGGACAAGAAATACGTTATATTTAACTTGATGTCGAGTCATTTTATGTTCATAAATTAAATGGAAGTACCGTGGAAAGAAAATATTTCCATCAATGGCAGACTAAGAAGTTGTAACCTTTTCTCCTATGGCATGTGCTTGAAAAATTCCATCCTAGGCTACTCTCAATGTTTTGACGGCAGTGTTTTCACAAATATTACAGTAAATGGTAATATTGGTGTTCGTGTTAAATTATTTAATAAAAAAATATTATACGAATCTTAAATCGTACGTCATCAATTATTTAAATTCACCAATTACATAAATTACACCGTAAACCTAAAATCTTGGTATTAAAGCGTACCAGGACGCCTTCATCCTGGTTCGTGGTATCTTCATTAAAATCTTAGTACATTAAGTTCCTGGTACGTCTGGCAAACCTGCTTGTAAGACATGTCTAGGATGACAATGAAAAATGGCGACGTAGCTCGAAGCCGATACTCAGCATTTCCTCTTTCGAACTCGTTTTCACATTACGGCGTCAGCATTGTTTAAAACTAGAATAGCAGTTCGAATAGATTCAACAATGGAGACTATTTTTCTTACCACGAAAATACGTGGGCATCTGTGGCATGATCTACAAGTTAATTAAGGTACGACGTGTCATACTGATACGAGCTATAAGCCATTATTCTCTTGGTATCTCTGACTCGCTGAACGAGCTGCAGGAGGTGTATTATGCTCGTGGCTTACGAGTGTAAATGGTTAATATGTCTGCTTAGAAAAAAAGGTCAAAATATTCTTAACATTAAAATGAAAGAATATCTTCTGCCGCCTGTGTTAACTTTTTATTTATTTAGTCAAAAAACAGTAAAAACCATATATGACGTATGGGGGAAGAGATTAAATGCGCACATTTTCTTGAGGCCCAAAATAAAAATAATAAAAAAACCAAATTAGCAACATTTGAAAAACTAGAAAAAATTAGAAAAACTATTATTTTATAAAAATAGAAATTAGAAAAAAATTTGTTCCCGAGTGATAGAAAATCAATTTCAACGGTAAATGAACTGCTGATTTAATTTTTCTGCATTGCTAACAAAATAGTAACAAAAATCAGTTCTACTCCTACCATTACAAGCAATAGGAGTGCTCAACAAAACGTGTGCACAGTGAAGCTACATTTACATCCAGAAGTAAAACAAGGGGCTATCTCAGCATTTGCTCAATATATCAGGGAAACTGGACAAAAACCTGATCGAGATGGGGGTCTTTGCCGTGTCTCTCAGAAGCGGTGCACCGCACCAGCCAGGACAAGCTCTAAGCTCCCGTCTGGTCTTCCTATATGTATGGTGGTGTAGTGAATGTAACTGTATGTGTAAGAAAGGAGAGGAGACAGGGCACAGACGGGGAAGGAAATATCAGGGTACTGCTCTGATATTTTACTTAGTGTTGGTCGGAGAAACCAAGGAAAAACAGCGAGAACAGCTGGTTGCTAGAATTCTCTTTCAGATAGCGACTGCATTCTACTTAATTGCTAGTGTCGAAAATCGTCGCGACTGGAACCCAAGGACCTCTCGGTCAGCGGCAGCGCAGCGTCATCAATTGATGCCCTGAGCCAACTAGGCCGGTGCAAACAGTGGGTGGCGCGGGCGAATGGCGAATAGCGTACTCGCACAAACTGCGATTCCAGACCTGTTTATAAGGGGCTTTGAAGGGATGAAGAGGATTCATTTCAAACAATTGGATTCACGAATAATAATTGCAGTTTTATTTGAATTCACAATTCTTCACATACAAACTCCCATGACGAAATTGAAAAGAATCGCAGAGAGGCTGAAGTGGGATAGAAATATGTAACTTACCGAAATTGAACGTGCATTTTAGAATTCGAAAAACATATTTAAACAAGAAGATGAAATATATACTTCGATGGGATATATTTCATAACATGCAAATGATTCGGCGCTGTGTATTTGATTCTAATAATCTTAAAAATAATGTTTTCACTTTCATAAATAATATTTCATTAAACATCAGATAAGAATAACTCCTACTTTACAGTTCAACTTACTTGTACTATACCTCACAAATACATTAGTACACTGGTTTCCCCGGCCGCATAAGGCAAATGCTGGGACATTTTTCTTTCGCTTTTGTGAGCCCAGGGGCAAGTCATATCTAAATTGTATTTTATTTTTTTACTAAATGTATTGTTCAATTTTAATTTACACATTTATGTATTACGTGGTTAGATGGAAGGACGGGCTTGATGGCACGAGTCTCCACACATAAATTCAGTCACTATAATAATAATATCAATATTATAATTATTATTACTATTATTATTAGTATGGACCCATTATTGAGTGTAGATCAGTAAAAACACAATTTCAAACAGCAAAGGTTTCGGCTTTTATTAAGCCTTCATCGGGGCTACAAACAAACAGATTTTTTACACATTAAGTACACACACGTATATTAAGTTACACAAAAATACGTTTGTTTGTAGCTCTGATGATGGCTACAAACATAATAATCCCAAACGTTGGCAGTTTGAATTGGTGTTTTTACTGACCTACACTCAATAATGGGTCCATATTATTAATCAAGCACATTATTATTATTATTATTATTATTATTATTATTATTATTATTATTGTTATTCCTCTAAATCACGACTTAAGATGTTATGTGTCGGCTGAATATAAAATCTACTCCAGGTTGCAACCAGCTACCTAAGGAGCAGATCTAGGAACAGTCGGTGCCTCTACAATACTTTGCGCAAAATGTGGGCTGTTCCAAATAAAGCGATTTCTTGCACTTCCCAGTCTTTTGAATTACCTGGGAGTTTAGACAAGTTCTTACACAAATTTTGCGGAACCAATCCCAGAGCTCCGATAACTACCGGGACGACCTGTGCTTTACGCCCCACATTCGGCTGATCTCGATTTCCAAACTCTTGTATTTAAGACGTTTCTCTGCCTCCTTGGTAACGACGTTTTGATCGCAAGGTACAGCAATATCCACAAGTAAACACGATTTGTTCTCCAAATCCCGGATGACTATATTCGGTTTGTTTGCCGCTTTCGTGCGATCAGTTTGAATTTGTTGTTCGTATAATATCGTACACAATCCAACAGACGTCACCGGTTTCGGTGAGTGTATTATTATTATTATTATTATTATTATTATTATTATTATTATTATTATTATTATTATTATTATTATTATTATTAATATTATTATTAATATTATTATTATTAATATTATTATTATTAATATTATTATTATTATTATTACTTTTTAAAAGCGACAACTCCACCAGGTTCAAAATTTCCGCGGTCTCGTGGACGGCAGGACGCGAAGCGCTGACGCGCCGCCATCGAGAGGCCCGGCCGGAAACTGCCCGTGATTTTTGGCGGGCGGGCGGGCGAAATCGCGGGCGCGGCGCGGCGGCGGGCCATTACGGCGCAACGAAATCAGTTAGGCCGGAAGAGGGCGTCCGGCGCGGGGTGGCCGCAGCCCCGGTGACAGGACGTTGGAATTTGTACACTATTAAAAAGCCATTAGCGGGGGTCAGCGTTTCCGATTCATAATTAGCCTTAATTGCCCGGACGATGCGGGGCTGGGGCCACAGGGCCTGCACGGCAAGAGGCCGGCCTCATTAGCATTGCAGATGCCGCGCAGGTAGGCCGGGGACCTTTCGCCCGCTCCGGGTCAGCCTGGGAGACGAGGAGCGACGGGTGCCCAGTGGGCTGGAATCGGTTGTGGCTGAAGTCCGAAACAGGGCTAATGTTAGGAGTGGCCGCTTAATTCGCACATTAGCCACACGGAGTGGATAATGCCAAATAAATGACATTTGGTAAGAAATGTTTTAAAGACTTCATGTTTGTTTGTTTTTCTTGTTTTCAAATATATGGAATACCCATAATAAATAACCTACGTTGTATACACCAGTATGAGTAAGTGGCGAACGGATCATTTCGAACTTCATCCAGCTAATATTGGACACATTTTTCGCCGAGCTCTGAGTAGCGTAGGATGAGTTCGAGTGTGGGGCGTCGTGTGTGCTTCCAACCAGTATTTGGAATGTTTTAAAAATTAAGTACTTTAGATGTTTATATTTGCGTTTAAATAAATTGCAAACATTGGATCCTTGTTGCCAACACAAATGTACGTCCTGAAGAGTCAGGTGAGATACATAGTGATACACATAATTAGATAGATGTATTTAAAGTTTGCTTTGGGCTAATGTAGAGATTAGGTTAGATTATGTGGTATCACGCATATAGAAATTTACGGCTAACACATTGGATCTCAAAACTATCTACCTCGTCAGTTATAAGTTTTCCACCGACAGTTTGTTATCTGCATATCACTTATTATCGGTTATTATTCGTCACAGTAATGTGCTTTATCTATCCTTGCCATCATATTGGCCAACTTCAACACGATTTACGTAAAATTCGAAGAATGCTTGAAGTCACTTTTTTCGTCAGATTTTATTCATTCAACGTAGATAATGTGAATATTAACCGGCTGGTTCGTAAATTCCCCAGTTTCGGACATTAGTCGTATTACATAAACAGCAAAAAAATAATAATGTAGCAAGAGGAAATACAAAATTCCATGTGATGCCTACCATCTTCTTTCCTGAACGTAGACGAAAGTATATCCAGATACCTTCTCTTTTCCTGTGTAGGTAACCACGTTTTGTTTTGCTTCCCACTGTTTGATGAACGATTAATATGAACACTGTGTGTATCAGGGGCAATAATAGACGAATTAGAATCTATGAATCAATGATATGAAGATAGAATTTTTGATGACATGCGAAATCCAAACAAATCAGAACCACATGGTTTAATCAGTCATGCTAGAAACTTCTTTCTTCAGTTTCATGTACTCATGTATGCAAATCTAATCTGCAGAACCTGCGAAGTGGGATACATGTGAAATGAGAGAAGGTATAAAGTCTGTAAAATAATGATATAATTTGGAAGACAAGTGAGACTAGAATAAAAATTAAAAAATAAAATTGAAAAGGAAGCTCACAAAGGATCAAATAACCGATCCAATGGCAGATAATGCTAAGGCTATAGTGTCGTAGCAGAGCTCGAGTCCAGCCTCGAGCATGGTTGTGTTCGTCCTTTCACACACCCCCATCATCACCGTATGATGTCATCTACTTTGTAGTTACCCATAACGTTAAAACCAATAGTACTCGCTAATAACCTAGATGTTAAATAACAGAAAAGAGGATAAAATAGCAATATTGGAAATAAAACATATATAAAATAAAGCATATATTCGAAAAAATACAAGAACATGTAAATTGCGTAATATGAATGTTAGTCAAAAGAAGTCACAAAAGAATACACGAAATCACTGGAATAAAAGTCATAGCTGACATGGAAAATTCTACGAAATTAAGAAACTGTAAGTGAAAAAGAAGCTAAAAAGAGTAAGATATATTTTCAAGAAAGAGAAGAAGCGACTCTTGAATTTTTAGGATGCGAATACAAATTGCAGGAAACTAAGCAGGCATGTAACTGAAAGTATGTAATGAATAATGTAACAAAGCTTGAAAAAACAATGGCCTGTTTTCTTGATTACAGTGGGATAGTGATGCCACAAAAAGGAAGAAGATCACACCACAGATAGCGGTGCATGAATGGTGAATGAGAGTTAGTAGAAGCTTGAAATGCTGAAAGAAGTAGTACAGACTTGGCAAGTGAAAAGGCCGCGGTGGCGGAAAGGTGTCCGGGTATAACTTATCTGTTTGGCTGTTGGACTGTCGACCTACTTCGAGCACATCGCGCCTCCAAGAAAATAAATCTGTTCTTCCTCCACGTTTCATTATCTTACAATAAGCTCCAATTACTAGTTTCTGTCAGCAAGGAATATTAGATGATGGAAAGTTTTGTAATGCATAATTTGAATTCAGGTAAAGAAAAAACCAATGAAGAGTTAGAAGTCATGATGAAATAGAAAAGTATTGTAAAATATCTAAAATACAAGAGAACAACTTAGTTAAAACATCTAGGAAGATGGACTTCAATATAAGTATCAATCACATCTCAAACTGGAAACATCTAAATGACATGTAAAAAAGTTAGGATTAAATTAGATGGAAAAACCACATGCCTCATGACATAGAAAAACTGGCTGTTAATAACTGGAAGAAAGGAGCAAAAGACGGAAATGCCAATAATAATACTTGTGCACGCCAAAACTTACTGGCATGAAGTCCAAATGAAGACTGAGCAAAACCAGTTGAATTTCAATACTTTAAGCAATCCAATTCGTAATTCAGAAACTCATTTTTGGGACTTCGATATTTTGGCTGAGCTTCGACAATCCGAGATATAATACAACGAATTGGATATCTACACTCGATACTTCAGAACAGAAACCTCGGAGGGTTGAAATAGTCAATAACGGGAAGTTTTCTATTTCCATTCAGATTTAATAAATAAATTCTCTACTGAACGAAGGATTATAAAAAGGTTTAATAGCCAGAAGAGCAGTGTAGCTTGTAGGCGTTCTTCTCCACCCAAATGGATTAGTTGGTTGGTTGTTAGTGATTCTGGACGCTTCAACTGCCTAGATAAACTCTACCGTAAGTGTAGTGCACGCTTTTTTCTCGTGAAGTGGTGGCGATCTTCCCCACTGAATGGCGACATCCGGCGCCGATCTACCGTCGGCTAGCTGTGTTTCGTCAACTAGGTATCTCCCACTAGCGAGGCACCGCTTCAGCCGGGACAAGCTCTAAAACCAACCGGTCTCCCGACATGTGTGATGCATGTTAGTGTATGTGTAAATAAGTGGTGAGTATAGGAGAAAGAAGAGGAAGGATCGCGCGCGGTCCGTGGCCCGTTTATATAGGGTACTTCTCCGGCTTTCGTCTGGTGTTGACGGGAGAAACCACGTAAAACTACTGATCAGAACAACCGGCCGCTAGAATTCTCCTCCAGACAGCGGGTGAATTCAACTTAGCTGACAAGCTAGTGTCGAAAATCCTGCCACCGTCGGGACTGGAAACTAGGACCTTCCGGTCAGAGGCACTGTAGTGACATCAGTTGATGCCCCGAGCCACCTCTTCCCGTCCATCCAGACGGAGCTGTGGCGGTGGTGCAGGTGGCGGTGGCGGCAGGCAGCGATCCGGGCGAGCGTCGGCTGTTTGGCCATCGCCCCAAACGTAACGCCGCGGCGCCGCTGAGGCCGCGCTCCCGGCAAACACCGCCCGCGCACTCGCGGCTTCCCACGGTGCCGCCTCCGCCCTCGCCGCCGCCGCCGCCGTCGCCGGGTCACGAGCGGAGAGAGGAAAGTTGGCGCGCAAACTTTGGATTGCCTCCATTTTCCATGAAGTGAGCCTCAAAAGTGGGGGGAATTGCTCGGAGTTCGCGGTTCGTGATGATTTGCGTAGGTAAGTCATCGGCGGCGCTGATATGCCAGATTCTCATACGCCTCGGTTGGCATAACGTACGGTAGCGTGGAAAGGTATCGGGAAAAACTTTTGGTTCGGGAAGAACGATTTGTGCACTATGAACTGGTTGGATTAGGGAAATTTATATTTAAAAATTTCAACGTTGATTGTTCACTTTCAGGACATTGTTAGTGCATCTATAATGATGTAAAATTCAAACCTGAACATAGAGGATCAAATGGAATTCAGCATGATTCAATATACCAATAAAAAAGGTGCGAGATTCGTGACGTAATAACTTCCGCATTCTCTTTCCAACACTATGCTCTGGTTTTGACCCTGAAGAAGTCAAGACGGACAAAAACAGATTAGATATTCTCGAGGTTTTGCGTTTCCCTTGTCTCTCATTGCAGCATTTCTCAATAATCATTCATACCATCAACGTGATTAATCAATTGCCTTTAAAATTTGTTCCGTCAAAACAAAGTTCTCTAAAAAGCAGCCATCCGACTAGTTTCGAGCTACGGAATCCAGCTATGGGGTTCTGCAAGTAAATCAAATATATTCTCCCCAGTTTCTAATCAAAATATCTCCGTCAAATATCCAATGCCCCTGCTACGCGTCTAACAACCAACAAGATCTAAATGTTTCCTACATATGCGAGAAAATCATACAATGCAGCAACAAATACCAAGCGCGCCAAGGGACCAACATTCAAACGCCTTGGCCATCGAACTTTTGGATAATAGTAAAAATCTTCATCGACTCAAGACACATCACATCGACTGGACTTGCCATTCCGATCAACTAATTATGTAAGGAATACTCTGTAAAATATTTTATGTCCTAATGTTCGTCATCAAAAACCAATTCACTGAATGTTTAAATTTAAAAAAACAGATGGTAAATAAGCAATAAATTAAACGTAAAAAATATCTTTGACATGACTAACTTCGGCTCATTAAAGAAAGTATGGGTTTCAATGACCTCAGCAGTTGTAGAGTTTCTAAACACCTAATAAATAAGTAAAACAAGTTAAAAAATTTTAGTTTCGCCTTTGACCATTTATTTTCTTTTCACTATTGTAGAACCTGGTTCAAAGAAAGCTTCCTTTTTATACCGAGTTTCGCGTAGGGAAAGGTACGATCTGCTTTCTCCGCACTCAGTGGTTTTGCAGATATGCTAATTTTCAACTGGGAAGTGTACTTTAAAAAGCGTGCAAGGACGCTAAATTTGAGTTTTTGCACTTCATTTCGAGCGCGGGTGCGTCCGCCTTAAGGGATTTGCGTCTCCCTTGCATATTCTACTCTCACGCAGGCTGTAACCGCAATGGCGATGAAATTTCCTCTCTTTGTGCTGCGTCCGCCGGCATACGTCTGATCTTGGTAGCTTAAGCCACTGCTATGTTCAACGTCTTTCTTAAACTTTTCTAGTACTTGCTAGTTCTTATTCACATGATCGATACATTATTCCCCGTTCCGTAACTTACATTTTCTACCTATTCTATTAGGGTTCTGAATTTTTTCTCATATTTTCATGCTGTCATTGAGAAGACTTTTCCAATATTATTCCGAATGTATGCTATTTTCCTCTTGTAGTATATTCACATACAATATGGCAAATATTGTGACGCAGTGTTTATTTTAAAGAAAAGAAACACAAGTAAAAAATGTCATTTTGCAAGAGAACAATTTAATACAATCGAAATTGTTCATTTCCCATGCAACATTAAATTGTTTTAGTACATATCCCGGTTGTCTTGGGAATATCCTCTAGAGAATGATAAAAGAAAAATATATCGCTTTCAAAATATATTTTCTTATTGAACTCTTCGACGATAATCTTTGAAGCCTACCATTTTTGTTCGCACCGGCAATGCATCTTTTCTTACAAATACCCACATGAGTATTTTGAGGGCCGAGAGTGGACGGCAAATTCAAGTACGGTCCTTTGCACTTCACACTGTTTTCTTACATTTCAAATTCTGTTAGTTATTTTCTAATTATTCCTAAACATTTTTATTGCATATGAAGAGTCGCTTTGAAAAGTGTTACCATTTATTCCTACCACGTTTAATTACTGCTACTACATGTATGGAAACATTTATTATCTTTTTTTGTGTTTCTTCCATAAACAGCTACATGTAGTAAATTAAACTACATGCCCCTTCTTCCTGATGTCAGCCACTTCTTCAGCGCCTCTACCACCAACCCCAGTAACCTCCCTTCCCTTGTATTTCCATCCATGTTCCTCTCCCAATAGGGCAACGGCAATGCTGTGGTCTGCCGCACCTCCTTGACTGGAATGACATACTGTTTGAGTCCAGACGAAGAAGGATTTGAGTCGAATTCAACCTCTGACTTTATGCTAATGATCGGTGCTCTGATCCACAGTTTCCATTTTGTATTAAATCAATTGAAACGTGTGTCAGAGAAAATGGGACATGAACTGCGTGCAATCTATCCTTTATCCCTCTTGTCCCTTTAACACCCCTCACACACTCACATTACAATGAACCGCGCTTATACACGAGGGACCAGTCCGGAGCTCACAGATTATCCCTGCTGGAACCGGTGCCTCTTTGGGGTACCAGGAAGGAGAACATTTTGCTAGATGACGGCGCCGGTTTTCACATTCCAGAGAAAAAGACACAGCGACCATCTGGTACACAATATGCACTGCACGTACTGTACTAATGACCTAAATAGTTGACACGCCTGTAATCAATAGTTTCGTCTACACTATATGTCCTTCTCTCTTCTTCTCACACGTTTGCCTTTTGCACCATGGGATTTTCCACACAGCTACCCCGGCCACTACTGCTGGATTTCCGGTTAATTGTCCACCTCTTGCTCTTTTCCCGTCGCCGCTCCCACGGCCACCATCACCGACGCCTTCCCAGAGTCCCACTGGCCCTGATGACCCCGCCTCTAACATCGCCCCTTTGGCGGCCGCGTCGTTTTATGTATAATTTTGCCCCAGAGGCTGCAAGCAGACTGGCGGAGGAAGGGGACGCCATCTTCTGCTTTTCCGGGAAGACCGGCTTAGCCCGATGCGGCTGTTCCCAAACTCACAGCTCTGCACTACCACGCCCCGCACCGCCTCTTTACATCCAACCTCTCGAATTATCCTCTCCCTACCTCGCCCACACAGTAGGTCAACGATAAGCCTCCCTTCCTCGCTGTGTATATTTAGGAACCGCCTCGTTTTCACCTGAAAGATTCTGTCTCAAACTGCCGGTCACTAAACGGAACTGAGAGTGACTTTTTATTTGGAAAAAAAATCCTGGATGTATTTTGAGTTCGTGTAGGGTAAATCTGTAGCTTAGCGCTTAGCACAGGGTGGTCCTCTTTGGGGGAGAAGGTCAGAGAGAACGAAAAAGAGATTGGAAAAATCTCGGGTAAAACTTAATTTTAAGGATTTATTGTAGCAATGGTAAGGTATTCAATGAGTTCCGAGGATGAGAAAGGCATGTCGTAAAGAATGAGCAAGTTGCCCATGTTTCGAATGTAAATGTTTATTTTGTTCCTCTTGATGTCAGAACCGACATTCTTTGATAATCATCCGACTTTTTTCCCCATTCTTGAATAAAACGCAAGTATTGTAAAAAAAGAGCTTATGTTCAAAAAATGAAGCGCAATACAGAAAAGTGGAAAAGGAAACAATTTGAACAAGTAAGCTACATTGCAGCACGACAGAAAGAAGTACTAAGAATATTTTAATAATTAAAGATACCCGAATTTAAAGGTAATAAATTAATAAGACAAGTATAAACATATTTACAAAATGTGATAGTACATTTAAAGTCTACAAAAATCGACATCATGATTCAGGATGGCACGAAGTTGTTGGAAAATAAACAACTGAAAATACATAATTGAAAATAAATAAAATCATTTAGCCTTTTGATTCTATTCTTTCATAAATCGGTAACATGAACATTTGAATTTCTTCAAGCAAATTGTTATTAATATACCTCTCATTACAAGCAAACAAAAAACTAATTTCTTCAAGCAATATCTTAAGCACATCCTCATAGGCCCATATATTGTAATGAAAAGAAAACAACCCACAAAAGAGAGAAGTACGTGAACGCTGGGAAAAGCGAAAGGAAAACAAAATCCCCGACGTCGCATGCAGCAAAGAATAATCCGCATTACACCTGCTGCCCGTTTCTTAATTGCTCTCTTCCGTATTAAAACTTTACGAGGAAACTCGGCGCTCGCTCGCACTTGAACGTAGTAAAGCGGCGCTCCGGCTCCATTATGGGCGAGGCAGCTGCCGCTCGCGGCGGCCCGGCGGCCGTGCAAAATCTCGTCTCGGCCCGGCCCTTCCTGGCCCCGCCCTGGCCCGGCCCGGCCCGGCCCGGCGCCCCGCCGCCACGCATCGCCTTGCCTCGCCTCTCGGCACAGTGCGGCCAGGCCGCGGGGCTTGATGAGAAACAACTTGAAATAACACTGCTCTACTTTTTTTTTATAAGTTAAGGTTTTCGTTTTGAATGCATCCCCCACCTAATTTTGGAGTGCTGATTCCAAATACGTTAACAGTTTTTGCCTACCACGTCCAGTTTTTTTAAGAAAATGAAAACAAAATTTTGATAATTACCCATGATCTATATGTATTATTTCTACCTTTTTCCAAGGTCATTGCCGTGAATAAGAAGGAAGTGTATATTATAATTGTGTAATTGTAAACACAGTACATTTCACAAAAACTACCTACAAAAATTGATACTATTTTATAGACAGAAATTTTGTTCTTTTTGCTCTTCTTCCACGAACATGAGAAGTACTTTTCCTTTCCTCGAAGCAACAGTAGTCTGTCATCATGTTAAATCCAAGTAAAATCCGCTGTAAAATCCAAGACAACATGGAAAATAGTCAATGTGATCATGTAGGAAGTGTATGTTTAAACTCATGCTGCCCAGTCATGAGCCTAGTTTTCTCAAATTTTCCAACTTGGAGTTCATAATGATTTGGTAATCTGGACTCCATCTGTTTCCCAGGAAGATTTTTACATCTTTGTATCAATCCGAGGCTTATTTTTCTGTTAGGCTCGTTGTATTATCAAAATTCGAATCACACATTCATTTCTATTTATTCTGAGGTCCAGTAAAAGCACCTGCTTTTAGCTTATCTAAAGTCATTCTGTGATTAATACTACATGTCTACTTAAAATATTCATTGTCTTTGTCAAGGGCATCTACAAACTGGAGTAAATCATAAAGCACATAAAATGGTGTAATCACAATTTAACATTTGATACTTCCCATACCATTAGCAGTATATAAAAGGAACTATTATGCAAAACATATTCTTAATTTTCTCGAAACTACGAAGCGAAAAAAAACAACTTTTAGACTTTTAAACTTTTAAACGCAAAGCAAAATCTCCGATTAGGAATGCGAATCGATTCGAAAACATCATTTTTGCTGCAAAGCAATGCAATTTACCCCGATTGATTTAACAGTCGCACGCCAATGCCATTTCAGTTCCCGAAGAAAGTCAATGAGGGAAGGGGGTGAACGGCGGATCCAAGAATATAATGGAAAATGGCTTAAGGAAAAGTATGAATATTTGAGAGCTAGTGGTACACGTATTTAGTAATACATAATATACATTTGAGACAGTCACTAGTAAAAGTGGTTACTTTTCGGTCATGCACAAAGTGCTAAAAATTCAATTCTTAGGATCAGTTCTAAAAATGCGGCGATATTCAAATGTTCAGTTAAGCTTTGAATGCAGCAAAGAAAACACAATACTTTCATTTTATCAGATGGAACTAATCTTAAAATACAATAATATCGAATTAAGTGATTTGTATATTTGAATTAAAATAAAAACACATTCCCAAAAATCTCACATTCCCACATTCTCAAAAATCTTTGAAAAATCTTTATTAATCCAAATTAACGAGTTTATTAATAACAACAATATTCTTTCTAACACATAATTTGGTTTCCGTCACAATCATTCTACTATTCATCCATTATTAAGATTAACCAATCATATAATAACGAATTTTTATAACGCTCAATATACTTTGGCCTTATTTTTGGACATCGAAAAAACCTTTGATAGAATGTGGCATACTGGCATGTTATTTACAATGAGACAATATGGTTTCCCTATTTACTTACAAACAATAATTAAAAGTTTTCTTACTTCCAAAAGTTTTAACTTTCAATTTAACTTTGAAATTTGAACTACTCGTCTCGCCTAATAACAACTGGAATTCCTCACAGATCTCCATTATCCCCAACACTATTTAATATTTTCATATCTAATATACCTACACTTAAAAATTCAGAAATTGCCTTATTTGCAGACGACACGGCAGTCTATACATTACATAAAACGTACCTGAAGGTAGAGATAACCTACAGGATGATATACATATTCTTTCTGATTGGTTCAATAAATAGAACATACTTATTAATCACTCTAAATGTCAGGCTAAAATTTTCATCCTAAGAAACACAGAAATTATCTACCCTCCAATTCTAAATGGTAAAGGACTATTACACTGACAAACTGACGAGAATAATGATGGAATTCAAACTATTATTTTTCAGTTATTTTGTTTTAACACAATTTATCAAACTTTTGTTAAATGGTAGATATATCATTATTTAAACTAATAGTTATTTTTAATTATTATATTACGGGTAGTTTTTTGCCTGCAGCAGTGAGATTTAATTAATAACCTTTCTTCACACGAAATCTCTCTCACCTTTGACGTATTACAAGAGAGATTTTTATAATAAAATTACACAGTATTCTACATGGGTTGTTTATGATATTTAACTCTACACGACCTGAACGATATTTTTATTAGTCAAATGTCAAATGAAGAGAGAACTTTTTAATTGCCCACTGCGGAAATGGCACATGTTCATATTTCGGGTATTGTAATCTTATGATTGGTATGCCTTCCATTTAGCTTTAGCTTTCACTGTGCAATAAAGCAAGTTCTTTGCTTTTGCTCTTTTTTCTGAATGCGTGAATTAAAAGAACAACTCAATACAGGAAGGGGGCATGTTGCAATGATGTAACGTTCATGTACTGATTGGGTTTGGCAGCCATCTTGAGGCTGTGTTGTGTGCTACATTTTATTGTGGATATATGAGTTTTAATGTTCTTAAAAATAGTTTTGTAAATATTTTTATGAGGAAATAACATTATTTTTTGTTTGAAACATAAGTTTGGAGGAAGATCATGAAGTCAAGACGAAGGTTAACTCTAATTTACGGAAAGGAATGTTATTAAGAAATTGTTAGGTCATGCTGAGAAAGTTTTGTGAATTCGTTTAAAATGTTTTGAGATCTCATATTCAGATGATATTTTAAGTTATTTCAATAGTTTGGACACAAATGATATTCAAGACACTTACTTGCAAGGACATATACATTAAGCCCTACTGATTCCGGTGAAAAGAGTTAATGAACTACAGAACTTTTGAATTAAAAAAAGAATTTGTGATTTTTAACTTCAAAAATTGTTTTTTGATCTAATTAACGATTTTTTAACTTCAAAAATTGTTTTCTGATCTAATTAACCCTTACATTTTCTGAAGTGTGTATTTATATTAAAATAATATATTGACATGAGAATAAAATCATACTTGTGATGTAAGTATTGTCAGAAACATTATTATGAAAAATTGTAATAAAATTTCCATCCAATTAAAAAGGGTACATGTTTCAAATTTGTTTGTGTAATATCTACAGTGTTAATAATATTTCAATGTATTTTGTTAAACGTTTAGATACAGCAAATAAATCTGAAGAAAAAATTACAAAAAAGAAATATTGACAAGTCTTCTTGTAAATCGTTATTTTAATCTCCTGTAAAGTTGTGAAAATGTAAGATGTACCCTTTCTGCATAAGGCGATTCAATTATTATTTATTTTGATGCGCGAGCAAGCTACATGTTACGAGAATTTGAGCCTAACACGAACATTTTATTACCTTCGTTTCAACAGGGTATATTGTCACTGAGAAGCTACCAGAAAGCTTTCAATGTATAGGATTCAAAAATATATTAATCACGATTGACCAATAATTTCAGGGCAATAGTTGTTTATGCTCAAAAATAGTTGCTGACTTTCAAAATATTAAGATGGACATTCAGGATTATTGGTCTACGGGTCTTATCTCAAGAAGTTCCTAAATCATCTGTGGATTGCTTAATCAGTCTCTTTGTTTTACGAAATACTCATGTATGCACTGTCATTGAAATTTTCAAATTTTAATTTGACATTGAAAACTTTTAATTTCATTACATCATGTTTCTTTCTTTGCAGGTGAGCATTCCAGTACACAATTTCTGATAAGACACTGCAACAAGCTCTGGTGAGTGATCCTAAATTTAAGGTTTTTTATTTTTAAAGAAAAAATAATATTAGGTGGGGGTCACCACATATCAACATAAATACTAAGTGTAAAGGCAAACTAAATGAACCCTTGCAATTATATCGCCTAAAAGTAAGAGCAGGATAAATCTTACAACAGAAAAGTATTACAAATTCACGCCTTGAAAATTTAAACACCCATATAATATTGTTTCATGTTGTTCAGTACTTATTCTTTAAATCAATAAAATGAGCGAGATACATACATTCTGAAACAAATAATCACTATTTACTTCAAATATAAAGTTAAACATATTTTGGAATTGTATTTAATACGTTTACCATTTAACATGGGTTAATATTAATGTTTACCAATATTTGCGATAATATTTTTTCGAGTGTAGGAGGGAATCCTGCTAGTATTGCGGGGGTCAAGAAAATGTGCGCGTATAATATTCATCTTAATTAAGAAATTGTAATGCATCATATATAATTCAAATCACTGAAAATATTTTGTAAGAACATTTCATACTATTGATGTACATTGCATTTAGGTGAATTCATTAATAATTACATTTAAAAACTACAATTTATTTTTAAACTAAACGACTTGCTGTATTCACTAATAGTAACCTCACACTTACAAATTTTTCAATAGATTACAACTCACATTAACAAGACCAGCTATAGTCGGTTTTGAAAATGACGTACTGAACAAATGTCGGCAGATTAGTGTCCATTCTGTTAATTTATGGTGCTATTACACTTCATTTTTTCACAATGAAACGAGTTTATGAAAACAAGCAATAATTCACCAGGGTCACTGCTTTTCATTTAAGTAAAAAACAAAACAAAGTAGTGGTGCTACAGAATGGCACAGACGTTCCCGTATTAGTTTTCTATTTCCTTGGGTCTTGCCTAGATATTCGGAATTGCCACATACTCGTGCCCGCTGCCATCTGTTTCCTTCATACTTTTTGACAATATACAACATACCTTCCTACATTTTTTGACAATTTCTTAACTTTTAAGTTTCCTAATGGTAGAACGGAAATATTAATTTTTAGAATATTAAAGAACACTAAACTTATTCCTAAATGGAAATTTTCGTAGAAAAACTTTTAGCCATTTTTAAGAAAATAGCGTTAAAGCGGTACTAAAAGGGCGAAACTTGAAGCTCTTTTTCACAGAACATGTTTGAGTTTTCGGAACACTTCATTGAAGTCATTTGAAGAACATTAATCTACAAATACAATAGTGTTTACAATTTGTTAGAAATGTGCGTATTAACGATGTGAGAGATCTTTCAAAAAAAATTACATTTATGTAATTTTTGCAAAAACATAATACCCCAAATTGAACTTTACGTCATATTAAAGAGTGCAATGAGCACTATCCGTTCGAAAAGTTTGAAGAAAAAATTGGAACAATTTTTGAAAAAATTGTGTTTGAGTGATTCTGAAAATGGGAAATTATGAGCTAGTTTTTACAGAAAACGGTTGAGTTCTCGAGAAAATTTACTAGACATTATTTAAAGCAAATTTACTCGTAAATACAATAATGTGAACAAATCGCCACTAATGTAAATATTACCACAAATGAACATTACTTCAATACTTTGAAACAAGGAAAGCAGTAGCATGACTACACAAAATATTTTAACTACAAATAAAAAATTATAAATTATAGTTTTATCATTCATTGTCAAATTTTACGTAAAATTGCCAAATACTTACCAACTTCTTTAACTTTCGGCACAAACAGCAAGCGAACGATTTCAGTAATAAAATTATTCGAAAAATACACATGAAATACACTCATAATATAAGTCATGCACTACGATGAACCTAAATCCACCACACTAATATGCATTTTGACTGATACACACCCATATACATATTTTTAATTCTAAATTTCAGAGATAAATCAACCGTGTTCATTTTATGAATCGAGAAATAAACACACATTTTGTAATAACAACTTTCTTGTCATGGTAACCAATTCAATTTCAAAATCACTGTCCCTCTTTCATCGAATACAACAGGCGGAAAAAATCATATTTTGCGGGAATCTTTACAACAATTCGAGAAAATGTTATAAAACAAAATATTTAGAAAACTTTTCAATTGACGCGATGGTTAACTTTTCGTTTGAGTGCAATGCTTACTTTTCATTTTGTGTGTGATTAAACAACACCTACATTTTTCAGCATTATTTTGATTTTTGGGCCCCAAATACCGTGGCCGAAATCAAGCTTCTGGAATATGGCAGTGAACTGAACTTTTTGTCATTGTTGAGAATTTCGGCGAAAAAATTTCAATAGTGTTTGAGAAAATTCCGTTCGAACATTTCAGAAAATTTGACAATTTTGTTCCTTTATTATGGAACACTTACGGACATTTCAAAAACCATCATTGGTGATACTTTGAATCTTATGTGTAAAGAAACGCACTAAGCAAATAAACACATCTATAATGTAAATTTTGACGACGTGAGAGACAAATAAAAAAATGTACATTTTTGTAATTTTTGAAAAAAAACAACGTGTAGACCAGTATGAAGTTTATGTTATCTGATAGAGTATATTTAGCATTATCTTCGCCAAAAGTTTAAAGAAAAAATTTGCAGCTGTTTTTGAGAAAATTTTGAAAATCCCCGGGGGGCTTCATATGAAGTACCCCAAATTTTGAAGAATCGTTTTCAAAATCTCAAAGCTTCGACTAGAATCAGATTGACCGGGGAATATCCATTTTGGAAGAAATCGTACGTATGGTTTAGGCGCTAGCAGTGTTCACAGACGGACAGACAGACAGACAGACAGACAGACAGACACACGGACGTACAGACAGACAGACAGACGGAGAGAGAGACGGACGTTTTCCTTTCAATTGGTTTTTCGGTATCAAGGACCTAGAAAACAGGGTTTCTGGCTACACCACGTGTTAGAGGCTATGAAAAAACGTGGCTTCACCACGTTTTTTCTTAATTTAGTAACTAGTTTTATCCACTTTTTCGTTTTCACTGCCCGGCAATGAATTTTTTTTCGCCGAAAATTGGCCATTTTTTCGCGCAGCATTACATAACTTTCCCTATACTACGTATATCACTCCGTGTATACGTAAGTACACGGGAAATTAAAAACAACGAAATTTCGTTGTTCTTAAGGCTCACACTTCGTTATAAATGAAAATTCGTAGTGATCTGTTACCACCCTGTGATCATCCAATATTTAATATGATTTAAATGTTCATACATACATTGCAGTTATTTACAGTTATTTACATATTTTAAATTGTATTATTCAAAATCAGAAGTCATTCGACTTTATTTCAGTCCAATTTTATTTCCTTTTAAAAAATATGTCTTGATTATATTCTAAAATACAAAATAAATATATTATTCGATTGATGACTACTTAACGAATCATTTACGAGATTGACTATATTTGGGAAGAAATTACATCACAGAAAAGCGTCTTTAGTTTTGTTGATTAAAAGCAATCAAGTAATTAATTATTAATCAACAAGCAATGAAGTGACAAATACATTTAATATCTAGAGGATCTTTTCAATATAAGAAAAAACAACTACATAATTCACTGATAAAATTCACAAATGCGAGCCAAGGATACAAAATTTGAGTTGACCAGAAATGTGTGTCTTTAAATCAAGACTCTCCCAGTAATAAATAAAAGGTCCACAGAAATTAGGTTTCAAGGGTTGAAGGCGAATTGTTTCTGAACTATGCACCAAGCGAGTTGCAGCGAATGTATTGCAGAAATGTCTCGCGGGTTGCATAAACACGTGCTTTTCCTTCTCCCTTACACAATAAGCTGCGAACTTTAATTGCAGTTGTGAGTACTTCAAATGATTTATTATGAAATTTGTCGAAAACTTAAAACTTTTTCTGAAATTGAATTGAAAATTTCGCATTTTCATAAATGCTCAAACGATTTTTTTTTCAAAAACCGTTCCATATATTTCAATGAAAAGTTGCTTAAACAGATTTCACCCTTCTACGATATTCTTAAAGTCGTATATCAATTTGAAACATCTCAAAAATGTTAATAAAAGTATTTAGGTGCTGATAGATAGCAGATAGGAACTGGGTGGTTGGAAAACCGAAAAGCTGCCCCAAAATAAACAGATTAAGAAATTAATTTGTAAGGAAAAGTCTGTGCCGTTCTACAGCACCGCTAGTTTCTTCTTAAATCTGTGTCATTCTGTACTTATAATCTATTCAATGGTAGTACACTTAAGTGGTTTTGTATCAATTATTTCTTATATACGATACAAAAACGTTCATAATTTCACAGATTATTCTATAGTGAGGATGCTAATAGTAGTGTCGTAAATGAATGCCAAATGATTCACGACTAGTGCAACATTATTACGAACAATTATCTCATGTTATCACCCGCTTAATGTACTCGTATGTTAATATATGTTATCATTCATATCCTTTGCTTAAGCCTCGAATAGCAGAAGCAATTCTTTCTTCATTTTAATCTGTCCATTGCAGTTAAATAACACGGGCCAACACAGAAAATGGTGCAAACGATTTTAATGCTGTTTTTAAGTATATTTGGGGCGCTGATTTCAAAAATGACATTGGTTTTTTTCTATGAGCTTTAGTTTTCAAGTTATGATATATAAGGAATGAAAGTACAAAATAGTAATTCAATTCAGAATGTTATTTTAATGAGATATGCCTACTCGTACATACAACTTACAAGACCCATTCGGCCTTAGTTGGGACATTAGTTGACACTGTGAAAAGTTCTTTTCCGTGACGACCTAGAATGGATCTGGTTTCGGCAACTTCTTTCCAAGTTCCAGCAGTAGTCCGCCATCATGTGGGTATCCCATCTTCCTTGAAAACGATCCTCCATGGTCTTCATGTCTTGGTGAAACCCTTCTCCTTGTTCCTCACTAAAATCGCCAAGGTTGTGAGGGAAATGGTCCAGGTGGCTGTGTAGGTAATGCACTTTTATGCTCATGTTGCATCCCAGCCTTTCGAAGTTATCGAGCATGTTGTTGACAAGCTCAACATAATTGTCAGCTTTAATGTTTCCCAAAAACTTTGTAATAACTTGTACAAACGATTTCCACGCTCTGCTTTCCACGGGACTCATAGAGTTCACAAACTCTGGATCTTTCACAAGCTGTCTGATTTGTGGACCATCAAAATGCCAGCTTTAAGTTTTTCTGCGCTTATTCCAGGCATCTTACGACCTATATAAACAAAGCATGGACCGTCCTTGTCGAGAGCTTTCACAAACTGCTTCATCAAACCTAGCTTTATATGTAGTGGAGGCAAAATGATTTTATCCCTAGAAACTAAGGCTTCGTTAATCACATTTCTTTGCCCTACAACCATTTCTTCTCGTTCAGGCCAATCTCTTCTAACCCAATGGGCTTGTTTAGCTCTGCTATCCCACAAACACAAGAAGCAAGGAAACTTTGTGTAGCCCCCTTGCTGTCCTAGCAAGAAATTTACCATTTTTAGGTCAACACAAATTACCCACTGATGCTCATTGTACTTAATTTTGTCCAAGACCACAGCTACGTTGTCATACTCTTCTTTCATTTTCGTTGAATGGGCAATTGGTATGGAACCATATTTGTTCCCATTGTGCAAAAGAACACATTTCAAACTTCGTTTAGAACTGTCAATGAACAAACGCCAATCTTCGGACAAGTACTGAGATAGACCCATTGCTAGTAATAAACCTTGGACATCGTGACAAAATACTAAATTGTCTTCATTGTTGAAGAATGGCAGCAAAGATTGTTCTCTCTTACGGTAAAAAGTTATTGTAGTTCCCGGGTCAAGTAAGTTCTTCTCATTAAGTCTAGATGCTAAAAGTTCTGCAGCTTCTTTTGAAAGGCGCAGGTCTCTTACTAGATCACTTAACTCATTTTGGTTGAAACGCTGGGGACTTGAGCTTGTCCCTTCATAGTCACAATCACTAGTATCACCTACATCATGTAGGCCTAGGGCATCAGAATAATGTTCTTCATCATCACTGACAATGGGAAGTAGATGAAAAGTAGGAATGGGCACTTCATCTGAATGAGAAATAGGACGTCTTGCAGAAGGAAGATCAGGATAGGTCCACTTGCTATGATTTTTCTTGTTTATTCCTGTGATTCTCACCAAACAAAAGTAACAATCATCAACATGATTCTTTGGTTCCCTCCAAACCATGGGCACACCAAACTTAAGATTCCTTCTCTTGCCATTAGTCCACTGCCTTAAATGTTCATTACAGGTTTTGCACACTGAATGTGGAGCCCATGTTTTATCTTGGTCGCCTAACTTAACACCAAAATAAGCCAAGTACGCTCTTTTCAAGAAATCGGAGATAGGTTTTCGGTTTTCCACGAATGTATATTCACCACAAACGTAGCAAAATATCTCAGGATGATTTACACAACTTCTTCGGTGTGAAGCCATTGCACTATTTTAGGTTAACTGGTTTGTTTATATTGCGAGCATCATTAAACAAAACAAACTCAGCTGGTACTGCCAACTGTAAAAAATTAAAATATTTACCTAACATTGAGTGGTATAACATGCATATCTGCTACATTATACTGTATAGGCCTAAATAACTGAAAATGATACATGATGTATCTCAAAAACTAGAGCTGATACAAAAAAATGGTTTGCAGATTTGAAATCAGCGCAAAAAATACTATAAGAATCAGCTCTAACATTTGATGCACCAAACAAAAAAATTTTTTTTGTAGGCCTGTGTAATCAGTGCACGGTCCCCTTCGTTTGGAACGTAAAATATAGAGATGTTCGTGTCTGATGCACATTGAGGAAAGTAGAATTGTCAATTTTGTGTTGGTACTTGGCCCGTCGGTCCGTGTACTTAGTACATAGGCATCCCTCGCCGTATTCTGGTCTTCGCAGCCTGAGAAGGGAATTTTATCATCGTAACACAGCAACGTATACAGGGACATTGGAACGAAAACGGACACTATCATCTTGTCTGACTAGGAATCGAACCCGGCGTCGTGTCATGGAAAACGAGGATTCTGACCAATGAGCTAAACTGCTAGGGCAGAATTGTCAAGTACAACAATGAAATGTTAGTGCTGTTGAGTAAGGATAGCTGTTCTTAATTGTTAATTACGTTTTACGCTACGTTTTCTGCAAACATTTTAATAGATAATACTTTTTCGTGAATATGGGTGTATACTATATCCTGGTTTGGACATAGCTGTCAAGTACCCTTTTATGAAAACGTTTTCTCTTACGTTTGGGCATACTACGCAGCGAAGATCATACGCACTTAATACTCGAGGATGCAGCGGAATGTGCAGAGCTTCTGTTCAAGGGCGTTTGATTTTGCATTAACGCTAAAATCATCATCAACGCGCTTCTATGTGCGACAGACATACGCACATTCCCATTGTGCTATACCTAGTCTTCACGCAAGTGCTAGCAATAAGTTGACAAAGTTTTATCGCAATCGAATGAACAGTACAACAGCACAAACAAAACAACAAACATTAACTTTTATGTATTACATTATCATCATGATATGAGCCTTTTCCTAACATATTAAAATGACTTCATTTTGCCTCAGGTATTATATCTTAAGCCTTTAGCATTACAGCATAATAGACCATGCACAAACCACTTTGCCCCGTTGATTTTCGCCGGCAGCCACTGGGCTCCACTGCTTGGGAAAACGAAGCGCCTTCGGGGTGTACGAGCGGGCAGGAAGAGGATCCGGCGGGCCGTGACGGGCGGGCGGCGGAAGCGCTGGCACAATCACTGCAGGGAGCCGTGCGTACGGCCTCGGTCGTAGCCGCTGACCGGGCGGGGTGCCGGTGCCGCCGCCGCCGCCGCTGCGTCACACAATGACGTCATTGTGCCGCGTTTATAATTGCCCGAAAGCGGCGACTGCGGCGGTCGCGGCGGGTGCGTGCTCACGTCGTGGATTGGCGGCCGCGACTGCGGGGCGGTGTGGAGGACGCGGCATGGAGCGGAGTGGAGCTGAACGGTCCAAAAGGAGGCTAAGAGGCAGGGCGTAAAGGACGGACCAGGTCGAGTGGGCGAATGGTAGATGAAGAGTGTAGCAGCAGAGTGGAATGTGCTCTGGTGAAATGAGAAGGGGTTGCTTGGAAACGGATGAAATCGCTTTAGAGTGTAAAATGCTACGTTTTGATGGGATGTGAAGAGATGGGTTGAAATGTAGAGATATATCGGATGACGATGTCGAATGATGATGTAGGATGGGACAGTGGAAAAATAAATTATGGGGGACGGCAGAGAAACTGTGTGAGATACAATTGAAAGTGGATGATATTTTGAGATTAGATAGGCTCTCAAACGAAGTAATGGAATGAGACGTAAGTTGATTTGATTGTAAGTGACTTGTAGTGGATAAGAAGTGACGTGTTATGATAAAAAGGGTAAGAAGATATTCAGAGAGAGATAAGAAAGAAAAAAAATACTATTAATTGCCAGGATATTTGTTTATTTACGGTAATTTAAGGTATGGTTATAAAGAATCATAGACGTAATCAATGGCGTAGAGTGGGATATGACACGAACCGCGCGTGCACTGCGGATCAGGGCCACAAGACGTAAAGATTGTGAGGTGTTTTGGAACAATCCGTGGGCACTGCTGGAAGGTCAGCGAACAAGCAAGCAACACAGGGAGAATGCGGGATGGGGGTGGGTAGTTCGGCTGGCTGGGGGTGGGGGTGGGGGAAGCAGAACGGCCGCTGAGCGTAGCGGCGCCACAGAGAAGCACACGGCCGTGAATGTGCTCATTGCCTGTCGATTGTGGACAGGCCGGATGGCTATTATCGGCCACCGGCAAGCCAGAACATCTCTCCTCGTCGCAAACCTACCACTCCCCTTTTGCTTTCCTCCCTCTACCGCGCTGGGTCGTTCTATCTACTATATTGTTTTCTCTGCCTCTGGCTGCTTGCACTTTTTCCTCTTTCATTTTGCTTCCGGACCACTTTCATCCTAAAGTAGTTTTTTTTTGTTGCTCGTTCCCTTATTCTCTCATTCTCTTGCCTGTTCATCATGCCTAAGTAACTCACGATATTACCCTCATCTTGCATCCCTTCTTCTGTGGCTCAACCAGCGTAGCTTAATTACGTTAGTGGCTTCATCCTCAGTGCCCAGAATAAAACTGACGAGTATTATAAAATAAAATTCACTACAACTGAATACAGACTAATGGCTATGTCTGTTAATTTTTTAAATTATTCTTTTTTAATGATAAAAATGAAAATAATGCCAAAACATGAGTGTTCAATAATGAATTATTGGTGTATTGTTATTGTAATCAGATTTATCCATGGGTAAAGTTATATTTGCCTTGGCGGGTGTAACCGAAGAAAATAACTTCTAACGTGTTCTTAGAATGACAAATGGCAAATGTCACATGATTTACAAAAACAATATTTCGTGTGTTTTTAGAGTTTATCAAATTATTCTCCATTTTAAACGGATGTAAATTACTTTACTTGTGAGAATTACAAAATGTGTTACACATATTAATACTATGTTGATGAAACGTTAAGTTTGGAAATTTTATAATAAAGACAGTGACGTGTAAGCATACATGAACGCTAGCATGTAATTCCAGTAAAACACCGCGATATTGGATAGTCAATCTGAAGCCAACAAACATCTGTCGTTTACAAATAACCACATTTTCACCAAGAAATCAGTATTTTTTAAAGAAATTTTCGGTGATGTTTCGGGTTGGACCACCTTCAGAATTTTTAGAGAATCATGTTAAATGTCAATAACAATTACATACTTCCAGAAGGGTATGTTTCAATTATTTTGATGGCAATGTATGATTATGGTATTTGAATATGTTGGAAAACTCCCACGCACATGATTTTACACACGGAAAAATTCATAAAACTACCTTAATTTTTAACTCTTAATTTTTGGGGGGAATTGATTAAATTTCAAAGCCGATTGTAATTTCGGTAAAAATACACAATAATGTTAAATTTTAGTGCCTATTAAGCACACTTTCGACTCAAATGATGGAAAAGAATTCAAAAAATCTGTCAATCTAGTCATGACTTCATCTTCAACAGCAAATATTTTCTGTTTTCAACTTTTCCTCCCATACAATCCTTCATTGAAACTAGGAAAAAATCTCGCAAAAATTAATTTAAAACATATTTCATTATTTTAAAGTCTGAATTGTGTTAAGTATTACAGAACGCCTTGCTCGCCCTTAATCGTTTTTATTTCTCCATCAAGAAAGTGCTCAGTCGTTTAATTTCTCCCTCAAGAAGTTGCTACATCCTTCACAGGGTTGGTTGATTAGTTGTGTTATTGATTCCGGACACGTTAAATACTAAGGTCATTAGCCCCGTAAGTGCAACTGTGCGGTTTACCCCCCAGCGAGCCTGGTGATCTTCCTCCGCTGCATGGCGAGATCCGGCGCCTACCTAACTAGCTGGGTTTCTCCATCCAGGTATCTCCCTTCCCAGGCGTGACAAGCTCTAAGCCCCCGACCGGTCTACCGTTATGTGTGGTAGTGTAGTGCATGTTAGTGTAAGTGTGTGTGTAAGGGGAAAGGATAGGACAAGGGAGGGGTAGAAAAGTTCACGCGCAGTCCTTGGTCTGTTTGTTTGGGTATTGCTCCGGCATTCGCCTGGTGTTGATCGAAGAAACGTTTTTTGTGCGGAGAAAACAGCAGAAAACCATACATCAGAGCAGTCGGCCGCTAGAATTCTCTTTCATTCAGCGACTGCTTTCGACCTAGCTGACAAGTTAGTTTTGAAAATGCGGCTGCCGTCGGGACCTAGGACCTCTCAGTCAGAAGCACTGAAATGACATCGGTAGATGCACTGAGCCACCTCTTCCGGTCCCTTCACAGGATGTACGAAAGGCCTCTTGAATGGCTATCTGGATTGGGATTCCTAGGAACGAGCGCGTGTCGGTATCGTACCGGCGCCTTTGCCGGCAAAGCAAATTAATGACGAGCCGATGACGGCATTGGCGACTCCCACGCACCGACAGCACTTCAACCCCGCCGCTCGATTTTCGCCAACCGCGCTGGCGCGGCAACCGAAGCGTGAGAATGTGTGGTATTTGATTCAACGTCGTATTTCTTTCCAATATCAACAACAGGAAGATTTTATCGAGCATTATGTAACTACCTATACTTTAAATATTGATTCGTATTCATACATTTTCAATGTTGAAGGCATATATTCGATATACATACTGTTGGATACAAGTGCTGGAGGAATAGGTTCGATATACAAACACTGAGCTGTCATAAAACGGGAAAGTTGTAAAGTCTGCCTCAAGCAGGGCTGTCCAACTGAGAAGGGCTTATGGGCCACATATCAAATTTTCTAGTTAAGTCTCGGGCCGCACCGTAATTTAAGATGGTTTGTACCGTAACTGCTGACATTGAGGTTGTACTGAAACAAATATATATTAGATACAACTTTCTATTTAACATACTTAATGATTAATGTACATACAATGAGAAAAATTAATATTACAGTTATGTAATTACAAAAATGCATAGCAGAATAACTGAAAAAACGTATTTGTTTTTTCAAACGTTTTTGATTGGCACAAAAAGATCCGGCCGCCAGTTGGAAATCCCTGGCCTAAAGTATGGTATTCGCGATGAGCACAGAATATTTAATATACCAAATTATTATTAATGTTATTTACCACTGAACATTTTTTGTTCCAAAAATTAATTGTACGCTCACACCGAGATACGATAATAACTATGTCTCTGTCTGTCTCTCTCTCTGTCTTTATGAATCTTATCTCTCTAGCTTCTCTTCTTCTCTCTCTCTGTATATATATATATATATATATATATATATATATATATATATATATATATATATTGAAACGAGTTGTTGATTAACTCTCACAAAATTTATAAATAAACAAGAGGGGGCAGGAATTCTTTTTCGGGAATGGGCTCCGGATCCAATCATCTACACAATGGAGACTAGGGGTAACGAAACTTTTCTTTATTACAAAAACAAAACAAAACCATTGCTATACAAAGTCAGTTGCTTTTGGCGCTCACAGGAGCATATACTCTGTTTTTCCCGTGCTTTGTCTGATCCCTTTTTACAATTTTACGGTCACCTTGTGGCTTTACTCCCTTACACTAGTTTTATTACTTAGGGGGGGCTCAAATCAAGATCACTGTTTTCTCTTGGTCAATCACTACTCTCCCAACCTTCCGACCGCTTTTACTCACGAAAACCCCGTTGACTTGCGCCGTTTCAATACTCGTCCGTCCGCCGTCAGCCGGCACCTAGCGCTGCGGGAAGCCAGCGCGGGGAGGGGGAGCCCCGCAATGCCGCGCCGGCTGCTTGTTCGATGCGTTCTTGCCTGACGAGCCTGGCCGCGCCAGCTCGCCCTTCGGGTAATTCCGTCTCCTTCGGAGGTGCTCGGAAGGGCGGCAGAGGACCGCCGCCGCCGCCGCTTCTCACCCCACTCGTAGCCGCCGGGGTCTGCTTTCAAACGTAACCCAACGTTTTGATTGTATCAGAGCGTTGTCCTCCCCAGCTGCTATTCTCCCGTTCTTTTACGATACAGTTCTCGACCTTTATGGTAATGATCATTAACTGTTCACCTAAGTGGTGCTTGATAATGTTTAAAACTGGCATACTATGCTCCCTCCCTCCATACGGCAGTGTCCGTCCCACGTGTTCATCATCCAACGCGTTTCACCGTCTGTAAGACTTTACTACTTTCTTGCACTCTCTCGGTCTCACTTCACTTTTCCGCTAATGCGTTCACTTTGGTCCCACACTATCTCCGCCACAACTCCACTCTGGTTCCACTCTGTCCGCCACTATTCGTTTTTCCTTCCACACGATACCTTACGTCCACTCTCTTTCTCCGCCATTGCTCTACTGGTCTCTTGCTCGATTCGTGACTCCTGGTTCTTCACGTTGAACCGGCTCTGGCCCCCCCCGACTCCGCCGGCGGGCTAGCCTCTGCCGCGCAGTTCAAACGTACAAAATTGGTTCGAAACGCATTGTTATCGTCTTAGTGATAACAATTCGTTTCAATATATATATATTGAAACGAATTGTTATATATGTGTATATGCATGTATATATGTATGTTATATATGCATATATATATATATATATATATATATATATATATATATTGAAACGAGTCGTGGATTTGACTCTGCACAATATTTATAGTAAACGGGGACAGGGACTCTTTCCCGGGAATGGGCTCTGGAGTCAATCATGTTCATCAATGGAAACATACGGGTAAACATGAATTTTTATTGCTCGAATAATTACAATACAAAATTGGTGATTCTTGTTGCTCACAAAAACATCCATTTGTCATTTCCCTATTTTAAATCACATTCCATTTGTCAACTCTTTATTATCCTGAAATCTCACCCATTAGTTATGATTCCCACATCTGTGGGGCCTCGACTAAAGATCACTGTCACCTGCCGTCTAGTCACCCTCCTTCCCAATATTCTTCCGGTCGTTCTTACTCACAGTACTTCCGTCCCCAGGCCGCGCCGCTTCGCGTTCGCTCCTCCGCCAACGGGGCGATGCTTCGCGCAGCGCCGTCCATGTTCGTGTCGCAGGATGCCGACGTGGGGAGGGCGCCCGTTCCGCCACCCGCCTTCGATGCTCTTCCGCCGTTCCCTGCACAACGCTGACTGCCGATATCTTGTCGTCCACTGCCGTTGTAACGGACCTACCGTGCGTCGCCCGCTAATGCTCTTCACCTCTGCCGTCCGTAATAAGTCTTTTCTTCTCCGTTTCACCACTTGTTGTTTAATGCTGTTCCTCTACATTCACTCGATGCTATCTTGGTGTCCGCCCGCGTGTGTTACCTTGTCAATGCCGATTTCACCACTTTCAACATATTCCAATAATTAATCTCGCTCACTCCGATGAAGTCGTTGTTCCCGCCTGTTCTCGAAGCTACATATACCAAACAGTAACGGGTTAACTGCTGCACGGGGATCCACATGCAGCCGCTAGTCCGCACTCGCCCACGTGAATACCTTTGCGCGCCGATATTGTCTTTTATTCATGTCAGCAATACCAACGTTTTAGTTCACCTCATGCCTTTTCCCACCATCTGGTCCTTCCCGATGCCTATCCTCCATGATGGTTTCAGATTTCACTACTGTCTGTGCTCTTTCTTCCACACACCACACGACCGTCCGTTTCATTCCTCCGCCATCGCTCCACTGCCGGTCCGTCCCGTGATTCCGTCGCCTTCAGTTCTCCACACTGAACCGACTCCGACACCCGACTCCGTCGGCGCGCCGGCCACTACCGCGCAGTTCAAACGTTCTTCATACTCAGGAACGCATTGTTATCATTTTCATGATAACAATTCGTTTCAATATATATATATATTATATATATATATATATTATATATATATATACACACACACACATACACACACACACATACACACACACAAAGAGAGAACCACATTGTCGTGATTCGTGATATCTCGTTTTTAGTACTGAAAAGGGAAAGATTATACTCTACAAGAGTATTTGCTGGTAAGGAAAAGAAAAATAACGAAAGTTTACTACATCAAATGCATACTTTCTTACGTAATTGTATTATGCGAGTCTTTATAAAAAATAATGAAGGGTAATATACTGATACGTAATATCAACTGATTTAGATTTTTCACACAGTAGTCGATGTGAATATTACATTAAAATAGTTTTGTAATATTGTAATGATATTACCTCCCTCTTTGCTCCCTTTTTAATGTAAATAATTTTTCTGGATTTATTTAAAAGACAAATATCTAAGGTTTTGCCTGCATTGGTTTGAACAATCGTCGCGGTTCACAGAAAAATGTATATCATAAACCGACAGACTTGCCCGTATGGTATTTTAAGCACGAAATATTAAGTAAGAAATATTTTACTCGTTTAACTTCATCTATTGAAATAAACAATAATCGGACATGTTCGTCTCTCTGAATACATTAATATTTCAATTTCTTACCATTTTCCCTTACAATTTCCGCAACTTGCTATAATCATTAACATATAAAAAATAACAAAAACACAAATATTATCACAAGTCGATTTATCAATTCGTACTCGTAACTTATACATTGTCAGATTACTGCACTAACGCAGGTCATATTCCCGTTGTTATCCTTTCATATTATCTAATCTTAACTTAAATTTAACAACAGAACATGATTTTCATGCATTCGAAATAAATGTTTATAATGTGGCACTTGCCTTTTGGGCTCTACTGCAAACTTAAACGACGATGTTACTGCAATCATCTTCTACTATCTGCAATGCCACACCATACTGCAATAAAATATCGTGGTGATTTCATTTCCAAATAATCTTCCGAAATTTCTTTAAAATTCAGTCATTCAATTTTTAGGACACTTGATTTCTAGAATGGCGACTAGTTTTTTTTTTTTTTCATTTTCCCAACTTCATTTGCCATTAGACTATTAAACTTCGGAGAAGAAACAAACTCTAAGAAATCAATTGTCCTAGCACAACTCGATCTATTCGTGGTCACAGTTCAACTCGTCCTATTCTCTCTCATCGCTTAACACGTTCTGACCCAAAAATTTATAATACCCGCCTTTCGCTTGCCTTCTTCTATGTCCGATCGCATCCCAAATTTGTTCCTTCGTGGTAATTTTTGCGCATCCCCATCATTTGTATAATGTCCATGTTCCTTTGAATTCGCTTATTACTTGCTTATATATCATTGAATTTACTCTTTGACATCCTGTCTCATTTTATATGTATTATTTACATGGTTATTCACGGAAATTACTCACGTGTCCATAGCTTAAATTAACACTGTATTTTCCGTCTTTTTATCACATTAGCCACGTCCTACTCTCCTTTTTTGTTTATATTTTAATTGGTCGTCAATACTGACCACCATTGTGGCTCACCTAGATGTCCCTTATAAATTTTAGTGATGATTTTTTATATATAACCATGGATAATTCCAACACCTTATGGAACGTCATGATAAAATATAAGGCAATTAAATATAGATAATAATGTGTTATTTTTTACTCAATAAATTACTTCACACGATTAAATGTTTTTAAAGAATATTGCAATATTTACTAACAAAGAATAAAATTACTAATTTAAATTAAATATGAAGTCTAGCATAATATTTGTGTCAGCTATGACTTTATTAACGTATCAGGGTCATATCTTACTTCATTTATTTGAAATGTCTGTGCAAATAGAAATAACTATGTTCTCCAGCAGCGTTTTATATTTTTTTCCCGTACTTAGCTTAATGAGAAATTGATTTTGACTTGATATTATATATACTCATGTTTACTTTTTTATTTAGTATTCATTGAAATCTGAAAATAAGAAGATAGAATAATAAATTTAAACTTCGCAATATATAGTGAAATTGAGAACAATCACCATTTATCTCATTCTCAGTATACAGTTCAGCGTTAGTGATCATATGTATATTTATACTTCTCGAAATAGACTCAAACACTTGGGAGAAATAATCTTCCAATGAACGTATTGATTCTTCAGAAAGTTAATTCCAAATGGGAAAAGGGCTTCTCCCATCCATCGCGATCCCCTTCGCAGTCGGCCTCTCGTCGCTCGACGCCCTTCCACTCTCGACGTCACCCGCAAGCGCTCGCGCGCAGCGGCGGTTGGCAGGCCTGCGTCCGATACCTGAATCCAATGAAGCATTCCAGTGATTTTGTGTCGGAGCGCTCTATTGAAGTGCTAGTGGAGCACGCGAAGGCTGACGCGGGCGCTCGGTCGTGCTATTGGGAGCGCGATGGAAATATCGCACGATCAGTGCTTCGCGATTGGGAATTATTCCGCCAACGATCAGCCGAGCGAAATACTGGCGACGATTTTTTTTGGAGGCGTTTTAATTTATAAGAGATGCGGAGACAAGAAAGAGATTTAACCAAAAACCGTCGTCGCACACGCATGAGTCACTTCCGAATGATTTGAAATTGAAAGTCGGATATTTTCCCTGTCGATAATTCATTAGGGAATTAAAATTCTTTCACAAAAAGATGACAAATTAGCACGATTCCGATAAAAACGTTAATCTATCCGAAATTGAAATATTTTTCTTCGGGTCAAAAATCAATTTTACGATATGGAATATTTCAATATGGTTTCGATATCGGTATGTTATAACGAGCAAATATTTTTACAAACATGGGTCTCCAAAGTGTTCAAAATAATAATATTCATTGTTCATAATTTAAACACTATCAGAATTATAAGATAGCATATTAAACTGAGGAATTGTAATCCAATACATTACGCTTTAAAACAAACACTAATTAGTTTTAGAATATCCAGTAATGAAGTGTTAAGTAAACAAAAGGTATTTTGTACGTAAGTGACGAGGAAAGAGCGGTAATATTGTTTTCATTTTTCTAAACTCTGTAGCACTGAACTGCACGAATATTTCTTTTATTTTACAATAAATAACAATCATCGTATTTTTTGTATGAAAAAAAGCTCACAAGAAATAAAATATCCTTATTTACTCGTATTAAAAAGCAAACACGAAGAAAATACATACTTCCATAAATAGATTGCGGAAATATAAACTAGCTAGTAATATACCTACCTAAATAAATTGTTCAAATACATTATGAAGCATGTTTAATTTTCCTGCATAAAAAACACACTTTCAGAGCGCATTTCGCGTGACACAGTGCAATTAGATAAAATAGAAATCAGTTCGCAGTTCCGTGACCTACAACATAAGCCAAAACATAGGAATATAAGCTCTATAATAGACTCTGAATTGTTTGTTTGCTCTTCGTGCTGGTAACGCATAACCATTGCAGAGACGCATCTGAAAACACGCCATCAGACCACAATGTGATGTTAAAACTAAGGTATTACGATAGTTCAAAGTCGTAATTTCAAGACGTAGTTTGATCCATGCTTCACGATTAACTGTGAAATGCAATGGAACGAACCAGTAGACGACTTATCTCGAAATACGATTTATTTAATCGGACCATTTACAAATATGGAGTAAATAACAAATTCTAATCCATATAAACGTAATAGTTATATTTTTTGTTTCATAATATTATTTTACTTGGATATTGATAATAAAGAGAAATGATTTAGTATTCCAGGTTTCGAACTAAACTTCCAATGACAAATTTCCTCAAAATGAATGGAAGCAAATTAATTATTTATTCTAAGAAATAAAATAAAATAATATAATTAACTAATTTCGTGTTACTCCATTTATAATCAAATGATGTAATACAAAAATATACTTGTTTCACCCTCGTGGATTGGTCAGCGTGCTCACTTTCCATAACGCGGCCTCGGGTACGTTCCCAGTTGGGCAAGATAATTGTGTGCGTTTTCCTTGCAATGCCCCTGTATATGTTACTGTGTGACGATGAGACAACTTAAATCTCAGGTTGATAAGGCCAGAATGCGGCTTAGGGATGCTTACGTTCTAATCACATGTACCCCTTAACCCATGGCCACTAGTCCAGGACGCCGCTGGTATGCCTATGCTTCGGCAAGAGGCTATAGTGTTGAAACACTTACCTACAAACATACATGATACAATCTGAGAAGACATTACATTTTAATATTTAAAAAATATTTTTATTTCGCATTTCAATGTGAAATGCTTCACCGCTGAAATGTGAAATGTGTAAAAATGACACTTTTCTAGTTTTTGTCACATTTTTACGAATTTTTCCTTCTTGTTATCACTGTTGATGTACCTAACATTTTAAAGTTTTTAAAACTGCAAAATTTTGTAATTTTTCAGATGGTTTTGATGTACCACAAATTTGTTCCGAAAAACTACAAAGTTTGTGGTACATCAACAGTGATAACAAAAAGGAAAAATTCGTAAAAATGTGATAAACACTAGAAAAGTGTCATTTAAACAGAGGCTAATGATAACATAAATAAAAAAATTAAGGCAGCAATTCGATCGTATTCAGGAAAATACTGACAATACAGACAGCTTGAATCAGAATTACTTCCAGGACTCTCTTGCCTGGCATACAAGCTAGCCAACAACAGCGGACACGTGAGTAAACACGCAAATACACATGTCAGTTACTTTATTGGCCATTCAAAGACAGGCAGAAACAGAGCCAACCTTCTCCCCTGCAGCGCGCACTCGCATCAAGCGGTACACGCAATAGAGGCTCCGGGCGGCAACCGCCGCGCCGGTGCGGGAGAATGCGCCGTGTTTGTGGACAGCTGCATACTCCCATCGCTTGTACGCATTGTGCCCAAACGGCAGGCAATAAGCGCGCGTCCTGGCCCGCAGTGTCCCCTTCCGAACCAGGGGTCAGCGGGTCGCCGGGTCGCCCATCCGCCCCCAATCCCCACCCTGCCTCACGCTCCGCGCCGCCCCATCCCGCCCCGCCACTCTCAGGGGTCTTCTCTCACCGAGCCTCGCCTCGCCTCCCACGCCTCTCCTCGTGCATTTCTCCACGTCCGTTTCCTCCTCGTCTATTTCTCCACGACCGTTTCCTCCACGTCCGTTTCCATGCTCGTTTCATTCACGTCGGTTTCCTTCACGTCAGTTTCCTCCATGACCGTTTCCTCCGCGTTCGTTTCCTCCACGTCCGTTTCCTCCACGTCCGTTTCCTCCACGTCCGTTTCCTCCACGTCCGTTTCCTCCTCGCCCGTTTCCTCCATGCTCGTTTCATTCATGCCCGTTTTCCCCAAGCCCATTTTCTCAATGCCCATTTTCTTCATTTTTCTTTCCACTTTCTTGTTTACTTCATGTCTGAAATTTTCATGTATTTTTATTCCTTTCGAATCTGGCATTTTTAAACCCGTTGCTTTGAATGTTTTCTTCACGCCATCTTCTTTTCATATCTATCCCATCCGATATCCTTTCCTCCACTCTAGCGACCTTCGCTCCCATATCTGTTTTATCTACGCTCTCCTTCCTCGATAACCCTTTTCTAGACGTTTTTCCCTGTCCATCTGACTGGCTCCTTCCCGCTACACAGCGCCCCGCTGGGCTCCACTCCGCTTCATTCCACGCGGCAGCCCTCACTTCACCTCACCTCTCCCTGCCCTGCCCAGCCCTGCCGCGCAGCCGGTCGATAGCAGAACTATCGCGAGGCGCTGGTGCCTCCGCCTGCGTCAGCCGGGGCTTTGAACTGTGAGCCACAGAAGACCCCAAAGGACAGTGCGATGCGATTGCGCCAAGTCGCGCACTCTGCAAGATAAAATGTATGTAAGGTTTGGAAACACAAAATAGTGAATGACAGAAGATAAAAGCTCAATTATTTCAAATTTTACTGGTTATCGGGATTCTTTTCCGGTATTTATTATTATTATAATTATTATTATTATTATTATTATTATTATTATTATTATTATTGCCACCAACTACCTAAGGAGGAGATTTAGGGGCGGTCGGTGCCACTACAATACTTTGCGCAAAATGTAAACTGTTCCAAATAAAGCAATTTCTTGGACTTCCCAGTCTTTTGAATGACCCCTGGGAGTTTAGTTAACTTCTTACAGAAATTTTGCCCAACAAAATTGCTGAGCTGCGATGACTATCGGGACGACTTGTGCTTTTACACTCCACATTTGGCTGATCTCGATTTCCAAACTATTATAGTTAAGACGTTTCTCCCCTTCCTTGGTTAGGCACAGCAACATCTATAAGTGAACAAAATTTTTTCTCCAAAACCCGGATAGCAATATCCGGTTTGTTTTCTGTTATCGTGCGATCCGTTTGAATTTGTTGGGTACAATATTGTGTAGATTCCAACAGATGTCACCGATTTGGTGAGGGAGATGTGTTCGGAACTTCAAGGGCGGTATTAATCTGCCAGTAGAGGTAACTACACACCCTGTCATGCCTTTTCAAGTATTCTATCTTTGATACAATTGGAGCTAAGACGATATAATCAATGGCTTCTACTTGTTCCTGGCAAATGCGGCATCTATCATTGCGGGAAAGTTTGAGTAACGCTTTATCATAATGTCGTGTTCTCAGTGTCTGATCTTCAGCAGCTATTAGAACTGCTTCCAATTCTGGCTTCATTCTTCCCTTTTTGAGCTACATAAATGATTGACCTTCATTCATCTACAACTAGTATATTCTAGATACTGTCTATGGAGTGTTTTGTCTCTCCACATTTTCTTTATCAATTTTTTGTCTCACAATTCGTGTTAAAAGCATCAGAACTTCAGTGTGTGTTATTCTGCGTGACTTGCATTGTTTTCTTTGCAATGCTTCTTGATACACTACCAATGCCTTTGTTTCCCATTTTTCGCTCAGATTTCATGGCCTGATGACTGACTACATACTTTACCGTCCCGACTATTGCATTGTACCAGGAGGCTTCAATTTTTTTGATTATTATTATTATTATTATTATTATTATTATTATTATTATTATTATTATAGTGATATGGTCGTGAATTGGCCATCTAGGGACAACGCAACATTCCTGGAGGGTACGCACCTGCCTTGATTGGGGGAGGATCAGCATTTCTATGCTGAGTCCATTCTTACACCCCAGGATTGTTAGCCCTGGGGGATGAGGTATAAGTGATGACGATGAAGAAACGGACAATCAGAAACATGCAAAGGCACACACAGCATAAGCAAGCCCGAGGCGGGACTTGAATTCGCGATTCTTCGGTCCAAGACCGACACGGCATTACTGCTTTAGCGGTCTGTTCTATTCTGATAAAATAAGGACAAACGCAGAGAAATATTAATTACTGTACTACGATAATGAACGTCTCAGAATTGGGAGAAGGGAAGTTTGGGTTTCAGGGTGATCTATTCTAGCTTAATAAAATAACGACAAACGCAGAGAAATATTAATTACTGTACCACGATAATGAACTTCTCAGAATTGGGAGAAGAGAAGTTTGGGGAGTGGTGAAATGTAAGGAAACAATTATTTGAATACAAATAAAAAAGAACTCATTAGAAAATAATATGAATGTCAAGTGAATATTTGAGAGATATTCTATATGAAAACATTCGACAAATCTACATAAAAACAAGGCTACAAATTCTGATATAATATGTAAAAGAAGAAATTTAAAAGGTTTGACAGATTTGTATTTCTATGACATCAAATAGTCGTTACAATGGGCTGTCACAATATTCATTCTATATGATTATTCAGTTGCAATGAAAAAACGTCTCAAATTATTTCATGTACACAAAGCAAATAACAGGCAAACATATCATATTTCAAACTTTCCAAATAAATAGAATAAATAAATGAATAAATGATATTTTATTTTTAATGTCACCTCATGTTTTAGAGTATAAGATATTAATTCCTGATTTAAGCATTTATTAGCACATGTATTTGCAAGTATTATTTCATACAGTAAACTTAAATATTGCTTTAAGCCTTCATTTAGTTTTTCCTTGTACTACTAGAGCAGATACAGATAGAGAATCGCAAACCAACATCACTTTCTAAACGAACGCACGCTCATCTCAACAATTAATGACAATTTCACCGATGCACTTCATTCTCCTCGAGTGACATGGCGCCTATTGACACTCGTGCACGTGCGGGAGTGGCTCCGGTGATCGAATCGACTTCGAAAATCGACGATCGGACGTCCGCGCGCAGACGTCGACCGTCGACGGCGATGGCAGGTCGACCGCGCGCGCGATCGCGCCGTGAAACGGCATGCGTGAGTGACCGCGGGCGCGCGTTTATGCATGGATAACGAGCGTCGCCTAGCGTGGCTCGCTCGCCTCTCTTCCCCGTTTGTTCGCCCCGACTCGAGCCGATTTCGCGTGATCTATTTCTCTGTTCCTTTCCTCCCTGTTTGGCCGTCAATTGATGAGATACACCAGTGTTATCAAGGTCGAGGCCACGACTGCCACGACGTAATCGCCCCTCCACGCAGTTCATTACTCTGCCACCAGAGACAATGCATTCCATATTGTAAAACGGCGGGGTTACTAATAGTTTTCTCTCCCGACGCTACTTGCGCAGAGAAGCTCGTGGCATGCTATGGTGCAACGACGCGTGCAACTACCACCAGTGGAAGACCTTAAAACCACTGGGCTTCACTTTCGCTCTCTCGGCTCCTTCCTCATGCTTATTGTTAAATAGATGTATTTCGCTGTATGATCCTTTGCTCCTATCAACGCATCACTTATATCAAAATCCACGCTGATACACAGCAGGATTAATGAGAGTCTAAAGTTGAGATAGTCGCGTCTCTCCCCGTTTGTTCGCCCAGATTCGGGTCGATTTCGCGTGATCTATTTCTTTGTTCGTTTCCTCGCTGTTCGGCCGCTCGATCGTCCACTAATGTGCTACACTTTTGCTATCTCAGACCCCTTCCTCAGGCTGAGACCGATATTCCTCGCTGTATTATTCTTGGTATCTATGAAAATATCTCTTACATCCAAGCCCTTGCTGAGACATTGCAGGATTAACGAGTGTCTAATGCAGATTACGAATATCACCTCTCTTCCCGTTTGTTCATCCAAACTCGGATACAATTGTACCCCCCGGTTCTCTTCCCGCTGTTTGGTTATCCAAAAGTCAATTAATTTTTCGATTACTCTCACACTTTTCAATATGTTTTCATCCTTCCATTTTATTTGTCCATCACATTCCCTCGCTCCGTCTCTCCATCAATAACTTAGTCTTCCATCGCTTGCTTACGGTTATTAATATGATAGATTGTTATTAATGTTACGACATGCTAAAACGCAACCAAAACTATATTTTTGAAAATATTTCTACAGTACATACAACAATGTTTTTACTCAATACCATATCTTGAGTTTTTGGTAGTGTTATTGATAGGGCGGGTAGGATGCGAGGAGGGAGGGTGTGGTGATGAGTTTGTACATTTAGAAACCAATAATGACCGCCAGTCTTCTCGCGACTCCCGCCTCCTCGTCGGTGACCACGATTCTTTCCGGACTCCGTTCAACTTGTTTCTTACAATTTCTCTGATTCTTTCTTCGCTGTGCAGTCACATGAAACTCGACATGTATGCTAGCACGTTTGCCTTCTGTGCTGAATTGCAATAGCGGATCCTTCCGCTATAATATCAGTTTATGACTAAGATATTACATTGAAAACCAGCTTCTAGTTTAAGTCATCCGTACCCCTTTCTTGCCGGTTTCACTCGCCGACATGTCCCTCTGTATATCCTTATTTTGCTAATTACTATATATTTTGTTGTTTTACCTATCAGCCAATTTGTTCTCAGGTTCGACCACGTAACTTGTTCAATCCTATACTTAAGTACTCGTAGAAGTAAAACCTTCAAAACACTGCCAGCACTAACATGTTCAAGAATATATCGACTGCATATCATACAACATACATCTATGCTCTAAATATCATGGGATTCGATAATACGAAAGTGACCGTGGGCGAGTGTCGGGTTTTGCGCGAATGAAGAGCATCATCTAGGAACGATCATCAACCAGCCGACATCATGCTCTCTTTCTGTTTGTTCACTCGAAATCGCACTAAGCTATTCTTCTCAGTTTTACTTATTTTATTACTCCAATACGTGTCTCTTTCGCTGTCGTGCACTCGTCCAATCGGCCTGAACGGTTCAACAAATAGTATCTTCAAACTAAAATTTTTGTTAGTTAAGGTCACAACTACTAGGTCATTAGCGATCACTATTGGATGTAACGTTATGGTATGAGGATGAAACGATTTGGTGAAGGCAGGGGTTGAAAGGACGAACACATACAACCATGCCTGAGGCGGAACTCGAACCCGCGACCTCATGGTCCAAGATCACAACGTCACTACTGCTTTAGCGATCTCGGCCATGGGGCCGACAAAAAACTTGCGTTCCTATTCCACTATGTTTGTCCTTCTATGTTCATTCCTCCATTTACCCGCCTATTATATCTGCTTCTCAAATCCCCTTTGGATAGATTTCTTCGTTTTTTTCTTGCTCAATCAGTCTCTGACTCATCCCTTTTTTAAGTGATCGTTTCCATCCAGAGTAACTTTTGTGAGAATTAAAAACGCTCTTGAGTGACAAAAATAAAACTATTTTGATGAAATTATCTACAATGGCCTTGGCATTAAAATACTACTAAATAACAGATTTGGACGCTTTAATCGTCTAGGGCGTTGAAATGTATAATTTACACTACTTCATTTCAGAAAGTAGTTGGTCTTGCATATTCACTCTCATGTCCGCTCACATACTCTCTTGGAAGTGAGTTGGTTCACTTTTCTATTGCTCACCTTTCTTTCCTTCTTCCTTCCCTTTGTATACTGTCCAATTTCGATCTCATCTCTCACAAAAAACCCTCTGTACTCCATCGTCATGAATGATTTCCTCTCTGAGATCAGTAATCTCAATGCCATAGGTTTCGTTTTGAGAACGTTCTAAGTGAATCCAATTACATCCTTAATGAAGACACGGAAAATTTCGAATCAGTGATTAAGCGCATAACGAGATAACAACCTAACGCAGTAAAATGAGGCGCGGAAAAATTAAATAATAAATTATCAACTAAGCGACGTTTCAACTAAGCGTCGTTCAATAATTAATGCAGTTATTCTTCTCCAAAAATACTTGTATGGACGATTTTAACGTTTATTCAGAAAACAGCAGGTACACTATCTCCTACTTTTTAGGTTTTCTCTTTATCACGATGAGGTGGTATACACTGCTTGAGTTCGGCCCCTCTCTTTCCATTTCCTCGTTTCATATCTCGTGCCCCACTCTCTCTTTCCATTCCCTAATTCTTTTTTCTCCCTCACATCGATCTCCCCTCCATCAGTATCATTTGCGTTGCGTCCTCCCGTTCCGCCGCCCGCAAAAACGAAGGTAATGGCGTCAAAAGGGGAGTAATGATCACTAAGAGTTTTCGCTGCGCGCCCCGCCCGCGCTGACATCGCCGCTGGCGCCGGCCGATCAAACGGCATACGGGAGGCGGAGGACGATAGGACAGGAGGTGGTGAGTCGGCGTTGGAGGAATGGGCGGCGGCCGGCGCGGAGTGGACGGAGTGGGAGGAGTGGACGCAGTGGGAGGAGTGGACGAAGAGGGGCGGAGGGGACGGAGAGGGTGGTGTGGGCGAAACGGAGGTGGAGTGGACGGAGTTAAAGGAATGGGTAGAGTGGACGGAGTGGGCGGGGGGACGGAGTGGGAGGAGTGTATAGAGAGGGCGGACTGGTCAGAGCGGCGGTGGCGGAGTAGGCGAAGTGGGGGCGGAGTAGATGGTTTTAACCGAATGGGTGGAGTGGATAGAGTGGGTGGTATGGATAGAGTGGGTGAGCTGGTCAGAGTGGGCGGCGTTGGCGGCGGGGCGGCGAGACTGGCGTGGGTGGCGGGGGCGGCGGGGGTGGCGAAGATGGTCGAGGAGGAGCGACATGTGGACGACGCTTTGGATGTCTACATCGACGTTGCACCATCTTTTCTTTCACGTGACGGTAGTTTGCAGCCGAATATTAACGTATCGTTTACTACAGATAGGAAAAAACAACCACAGATTCGCGAAAAGTTCAATTAAGATAATCAATGTTAATTTGGAGAATAAAATGTACTTTAAAGCGATCTTAATAAATCTTAATGGTGTAACTAGGCGTGGTCGATAGATGTGGGCTGTCTAAAGTTTCAAACTGTCCATAATTTTGGGCGTAAATTGAACGAGGCTAGACGATGATAAACCGACCAGAAGATTTCTTGTAATGGGGGAAAAACACATATGTACTGATGAGGTATCTGTAGACCTTATTTTTTATGAAACATGCGTATTTCGGGCGCGTTTTCTATAGACGAAGATTGTCTTGTCAAAGATCTGAGTTGTTGGTAAAGATAAAACGCTTGACTCGCAATTTAAAATTCTTACAATAAGCTTTACACGCTTCATGTCACTTATATAATTACTTGATACAATTTGTTATTTATTTATTGCGAAAGCAAAATTAACGATATTTGACAGGTAACGTCATCTTCAAGGCTCAACCGATATTAATAATTTTTGAGACATTGGTACATCATGGCAGATATTTCATTCTGATTGGCTTTCAATGTGCTGTGACAATCCTAGATAAATATATTAGACAACAATATACAGCATGTTTTCCTTAGGGTATGCATCTCGTCTTCCATCCATATATTAATCTCAATATGATTCAATGCCTCAGCCAGAACATAATTTTCTACCGAGAACTTAGATTTGGATATAACTGAAAACAAAACTATGCTTTTCAAATGATGTCTGGAAAAACCATATATCCCAAGAAAGACGATCGTAGGGAACAGGCTGCTCAAGGAGTTTATTTATAATTCATCTGCTTTTAACCTAAATCTCGGTGTAAATAACTCTAAAAGGTAGTCAAAATACTGATTATTACAACTCACAGAGAACTGTACAGTATGGACCCTCTGTGGTCTACCACAGCACAAACGTTGTTCTACCAGGGGGCGTCAACGCCGGGGTGGACATCTTACCTTGTCCCTTTTATCCTCCCCCCGTTGAAGCACAAGGACGCCGACAGGCTGATGTCCAATTTTTCAAATTCCCAGTTCAAAAAGTAAAAATTCAAAACACTTACATGACTGTAAATTACTAGCAATATTCAATACGTAAATATCTATTTTTCAACATCTTGACTTATTTTCCGCATTAGAATAGGTACTTTAGACGTATATTTTTTGTGATGTAAAGAATATTCTGAATTTACTGAATGCAGTGCATGTGCATTAGCGAAACTTGTTTTATCGGAAAAATAAAATGTAACATTTCATTTGATTAATTCATTATATTTTTTCAAAATGGTAATTATTTCAATGTGTCTCTTCTAGTATACAACAACACACCTAGTTTTTGTGGCTCATATAAAAGGTAATTTTTTAATAACTACCGATAAAAACAAAGATAAATGGTAATGAGAATTAGTGAGACTTGTTGCGGCTGGTAGTACGTGAAAATAACTCATTTCCATTTTTGTGAGTGCTCTTCAAATGCCTCTTTGCATGCTATGTCGGCATTTGAAGTCTTTTAGTTTTTTACTTATGCATTCATGGAGACTAGAAAATAAAGAGGAGTAGATTAACAGTTGGTGAATTTCCAACAATTTTCAAATTAAATAATGAATTCAGTGATTCTAAATATTTTGCAAGTTAAAAATATATATATATATATATATATATATATATATATATATATATATATATATATATAAATTGTTTTTCTAAATGAAGTAATTAATTTTGCTAAAATTAAGACCTAATTAAAAATCAATATTTTAAGAGCATATTAAATGAGATCCTTAGTAAGTCGTTATTTGCTTTTTAAATTTTCAAACATGTTCATTAACCAATTAATTAACTTAGTATTAGCCGAAAATATATCTATGGCATTCACTTATAAACAAAATCAGAATAAAATCAGCCTAAAAGCTCCTCACAAAATTTCACCTGAGCAATGCTGAAAGAAAAAAAAACACTTCATTATTTTTTTTCGACCATGCTTCTCTAACAACCATATTCTCACACCTTGCAGGTACATAAATACACTGTCACCAAATCCCAGCATTCTACATTCAGCAGAGAGCGAAAGAAACCACAGATAATACAAGCAACAGGAATCCCCAGAACTTTACAATCTCCGGCTGCTTTGTCTGCTCGTTATCTTAATGCGCAGCCGGCGAACTGCGGACTTATCGTCGCATTGTGCCTGCGAGAGGACGGCCCGGTGCCTCGGGCGACTTCCGGTTGAACAAAAGAACGGCGCGGACTGCCTCAGCACTTTATCGACGTCAGAGACCGCCTTCGCGTATTTACCCGGCAGATGTCAGCACCGTCGTAGCAGGTGCGCGGAGGCCAAACAGAGCGACCGTAAAGCGCAGAATTTTATACAAGCGGGCGGTAAATAGAGAATGAAGGGCCGATATCTAACAAAAGAAAACTGCCGTAAACCCAAAATGTCGAAACGGATCAAAGTCGTATAAAATCGAAAAATACAGAAGAACCGCGACGAACGAGAACGTAACACGTGTCAGTCGTAAACCAGTAAACTGGGCGCTTGAGTCGGATATGTCCATACCACGTGACGAAAATTTTCAATACGCGCCTCCCGAGATGACATCCTGGAGACACGGCCTACCTGTATTGCAAAACCCTCGGCGTGGCGGCTCCCGCCCGTCCGAAGAAGGAGAGTGATCCCAGCAGGCAGAGGCATGTTTAGCGACGTTCGAACCCGTTAAAACAATCGATTCTGGAATCGGACCCAAAATCGAATCGTTGGAATCGATTCGAGAATCCAATCGAAAGAAAAGAATCAATAACCCAAGGAATCGATTCACATGAGAAGACCATTTATCCATCGATACCGTAATCAAGCATTTACCATTGAATAAAACATAAGGTGCTACTTTAATTTTATTAGCAATAATTAAGTAATCACGTGACCGGAAAAAAGATTATAGATAAAAAATACAATTGAAATAAAGAAATATAATACATCAATGAAATAATATATTATTAGAACTCAAATTAAAAATATAATACATTAATATCAATAGTTGTATCTATTAACTAATCAATGGATTCAAAGAAGCGCAACTTCACGCTATGCGATCCAGAAAGGAAAAGTGTGTTTGTGTGTGTGTGTGTTTGTGTTTTGGGAGCTATGAGTAAGTGATTGATATGCTATGAGTGTAATTTGTAAAAGTGTAATTTGAACCAAAGGCTTGGTTTGAACCACGGTGTAAGAGATATAGGTGTGTTCACTCCCAGTCCAAAACTGAAGCTAATGTGAGGCAAGTTCTCACAGCTCTCGTTACATAAGCGCTGCGAACGACTTGGGCATTTTTTTTGGGACAAGATGGCTTCTATTGATAGCACGATGAACAGTAGACTTGACTGATCTCTTCGTAGTAAAAACTTTATTCCGGAGTATAAAGTAAATTTAGAAGTTTCCAAAGTGAGTCGAAAATCAAGATATAAAAGAAATAGGTTGACATTTTCCCCAGAAAAGGAGAAAATTATATGACGATGATGATATTGCGTCAAGAATTTCAACAATGACAATGTTAACCGAAATGTGGTAAGTACATATACTACATATTCACTTTAGACTATAAGTTAATTATCAAATAGATACACAAGAATTGTAAAATCATACACAATCAATACTGTGATATAATCAACCAATAGTGTAGTTAGTATTTACACAACAATTCGGAAAAAATCCATGAGTTAAATTGTGCAATCAAATAATATGTAAGTTAACACTTTGGTCTAAATTAGTGCAAAATTTGTAGAATTTGCATGCCAAAATAACTAAAAATGAAAGATAATCGAAACAGATTTTATGTGATGTTTCTAGGAATGTTTGAAATAGTAAACATGCATTTGATATGCGTTTTCAATAGTATTTAAAAAATAAATAAGGTTACTTGCAGACGATATGATTTACAGACCAGACCTGATTTATTATAATTAAAATGGTAATTTTTAAGGTTAATTAATGTAAGAATTTATTCGTTTATCATATTATTTTTCATTCTTGTTTAATTTTGTTGAACTTTTAGCGGATATCTTGGGCAAAGACACAGATACTGCCATTGAAACATCATGCCTGTTCACCAAACATATCTGACGACTGTAATCCTCATACTGAACTTTATTGATATAGTGAATGTGTATGTTGTTTATTGTCTTCTATTTTTTAATTATAATTAATTATTGATTTTTTTCTGATTATATGAAATTACAAATTTCATGAAATGCAACCTTATTATTTACCACCTAACAATTAAAAAAATATTTTATAAACTTTTTCATTTTCAGAAGGTAATTATGAAAAAATGTTGATGGAAGCAACGGTAATTCTTGAGGAAGATTCATTGAATGTATCCAAAGGGTGTCAGACAAACGTATTGATATTTGAAAAAATATTTGAGAATAAACAAATGGTTAGTCTTCTTCAAAGCTCATAGGATATGATTGTGAAATGTGAACCAGAGAATGTGTATTTTTTGCACATATTTTTACCAAGATGTGATTATAAAAAGGCAAATGATGTTATCTCAATATAGACATGAGGTTCTGCATATAAAGTAGTAAGACCATGGTTTATTCATGGTGGTGATATTCTGTGCAGTGATTCTAAAGAGGATGAAGACTTTCATATTTGGTTTTTGAAATTAATTTAATGTTTTTGAAGCCATCTAAATGGAAGTGAAATTAAGTGGTTGTTAGTTTTTCATTGAAGCTAATAGTGAAAATACAATTCAAATAACTGAAAACCGTATAAACCGTTTCGGGAATAGCATGGAAACTCTTTCACAGTAAAATTAGGTTTGTGAAAAAATGCAAGTAAATTTCAGGTGAAAAAATGTTACAACTACAAAAACAATTTGTTACAATCATAGCACAAATTGGATCATGAGTGTGGCATAAAAAATACTTTCAATCATTTAAAATTCTTACCTTTCCATGTTTATCAACACCCAGAACCCTAATGTTATCAATTGAAACACAACATTGTCCCACTTCTATTCGCCACCTCAGCACTAGAAATAGACAATAACACAATCGTTACTCATCATACTCTGGGTGAGAAAAGCCCTACATAAGCAGAAATTAAGATATTCTACCTGTCACCAGATGTCTTAAAAGTTACAAGAATAACATAAGGCTTTTCTAAAAAGTAGATTATTCTAGTTCATAAATTCATAGTCAAAGCAATTTTACTATGAATGGTTTGCAACATATCCAACAGCATTTTGAAATTTAGGTACAGCCAAATGAATGTTAATAATCATAATACTGCAATAAATGTAAAATTTATATACTAGTTACTTATGTGACATTTATGTACATTAATATATTTAGGAAATGAAGAAAGTATGTAAACTGTAATTATTTCAGAAAATAATATGTATAAATTGAATATTATTAATATTGAAATAAAGAATCAAATTGAATTATAATAAACTACTTTTCTATTTTGTGAGTTATTCTTGTTAAAGATTCAAATTTAAATATTTTATTTGATAATGAAAATTCCTCTTTTAGTACAGCTTTACATACATTGTTTGATGGTGAGAATGTATTACAAGCTGCAGACAAGCTGGAATTATGTAGTGGAGGCGCTGCTCTGTATATTATAAAAGGAAAAAGGTTCTTAAGTCCATGGACATTCATCGTAGTTGGTTTTGAGATCTTGTGTTGTTTGCAAAAAGAGAATTTTCATAGCTGATTCCACATATAAATTACTCTGTTGGTTAAGAATTTCTTTATCAGAATGAGACCAGGTATTGATTTTGTTAATTTCATGTTAGGACCCTAAAGACATGTAGCGTTTGTTCTTAATGTAGATTGTACATCTGTGACATAGAATCCATGCATTATTTTAGTTCATATAATTTATTAATTGCAAAATGTGTACAAAAGCATCAGTAACAAGACAAAATTCACTTCATAAGATCATCTGTCAAAAAAGGAAAAAAATATTTCTACTAGAAAATTATAATTGGCACTGACATTTTTTTTCAATGGGGCAGTAATGAATATACTGTTGCAAAGAGCAAACCTGTTGACTACTGAGCAACATGAATGTCAAATGATTAATAGTAAATGACTGTTTAAATGATTTTTGTAACTAGAATCCCTTCTGTTTTCTGTTGTTGTTTTAGCTCCAACTCCTGTTTTTAAAATGAAATCCTCATTCTTTTGTACTTAAATCATATAATTGCAGATATGCATGGATTTCGCTACAAAACATTTAAAACAATTAATACCCCCGTCAGACGTTATAATAGACCTTAAAAGATTCCATTTACATTAGCGGTTCTACGATTACGTTTATTCAGTGACCGGTATACCTTTCTTGAAACGAAAATACAGAAAATACTACATGCGCGAGACGCCATCATCAATGCCCAATTCGATCGTGCGCACCGTACGGATAAGCAAGGAACTAGCCTCAAACTGGCTTCAAAAATTTTGCCCAAAAGGCGGCTAGTTGACACACCTATATCTTATTCACCGTGGTTTGAACTAAATGGAAGGTGAAGGCATGCTGAGAGGTAGAAATCAAACACACTCCTATAAAATTAATAAAAAGGTTATAACAATTTTAATAACAAAAAAAACCTACTGAAACCCCGGAAATATAATAAAAGCGCAGAAATTTACATATTTTTTTAAATGCAGAAGGTATTTATTAATTGGTTCCTGCTTCTTGGAATCGATTCCAGCAAGAATAGGAAGCAGAAGAATCGATTAGCATTTCCATAAGAATAGACCACGGTGTAAGATATATAGGTGTGTCAACTAGCCGCATTTGGGTAAAATTTTTGAAGCCAGTTTGAGGCTAGTTCCTCGCTTATCCGTACGGTGCGAACGATCGGATTGGGCATTCGCGATGGCATCTCGCGCATTTAGTATTTTCTGGTGTTTTCGTTGCAAGAAAGCTATATCTGTCACTGAATACACATAATCGGGGAACCGCTACTGTATCGCGATCATTTAAGACCTATTATAGTCTGACGGAGGTGTTAATTTTTTTGAAATGTTTTGTAGCGAGAGCCATGCAATTATAAGATTTAAGTACCAAAGAATGAGGATTTCCATTTAAAAACAGGAGTTGGAGTTATAACTACACAATTAATAGGGATTACATTTACGAAAATGATTTAAACAGTGTTTTGACATTCATGTTGCTCAGCAGGTCTTTGCATCACTGACCCCTCATTGGAAAACAATTTCAGTGTCAATTATAATTTTCTAGTAATATTTTACAAATTAAATAAAATAGTTTATTGTAATTCAATACAATTCTTTATTTCAATGTTAATAATATTCAGTTTGTACAGATTATTTTCTGAAAAAAATTACAATTTTATGACTTACAATTCTCAAAATCACATAACGTACTTACAAGCAGGATACATATACAGTTTACATACATTGTTAATTTCGTAACTATATTAATGTAAATAAATGTTACATAAGTAACTTATATATATATTTTACCTTTATTGCAGGATTATCATTATTAACATTCATTTGCCTGTACTTAAATTTCAAAATGCTGTTGGATATGTGCAAAACATTCATTGTAAAATTGCTTTGACTACGAATTTATGAAGAAAAATAATTTACTTTTAAGAAAAGCCTTTATGTTATTCATGTAACTTTTCATGACATCTGGTGATAGGCAGAATATATTAATTTCTGCTTATGTACGGCTTTTCTCACAGTTATGATTGATTTCTCAGCGTTTTGATTGAGTTATTGTCTATTTGTAGTGCAACGGTGGTGAATAGAAGTGAACCATGTTGTGTTTCAATTGAAAATATCATAGTTCTGGGTGTTGATAAACATCGGAAGGCAAACATTTTAAATTATTGAAAGTATTTTTATGCGAAATGCATGATCCAATTTGTGCTATAGTTGTAACACATTGTTTTGGCAGTTTAATGTCTATTTCACCTGAAATTTACTTGCATTTTCTTACAATTCTAAATTTTACTGTGAAAAAGTACTATTCATGAAACGGTTTACACGGTTCTTAGTTATCTGAAATGTGGTCTATTAACTTCTATGAAAACCCAACTACCACTTCATCTTACTTCATTTCACTTCCCACCATGTTATCAATTGAAACACAATATGGCTTCAAGAACATAACATTAATTTCAAGAACGAAAAATGAAGGTCTTTTTTCTTGAAGGTACTTTTTAGAACCACTGCACAGAATATCACCACCATGAATAATCCATGTTCTTACTACAATATTTATATACAGAACCTCTATGTCTCTATTGAAATATCATCTGTTGCCTTTTAATAATCACATCTTGTCAACAATGTGTGCAAAAAACACATTCTCTGGCTCACATTTCACAATCATGTCCTATGATTTTAGAAGAAGACTAACCATTTGTTTATTCTCAAATATTTTTTCAAACATCAACAACTTTGTCTGACACCCTTTGGATACATTCAATTAATCTTCTTCATGAATTAAAATTGCTTCCCCCAAAATTGTTTTCATAATCATCCTCTGAAAATTAAATAGTTTTAAAAATACATTTTTAATTCTTAGGTAGTAAATTACACTTCATGAAGTTTGTTAGATAATAATTAGAAAAAATCAATAATTAATATTAATTAAAAAATAGTACACAATAAGCAAGATACACATTTACCATACCAATAAAGTTCAGTATGAGGATCACAGTCATCAAATACCTGGCAGAACAGGCATGGTGTTCCAATGGCAGTCTCTGTGTCGTTGCCCAACAAAACCAATGAAAGTTCAACAAAATTAAACAAGAATGAAAAATAATGAGATAAATAAATTCTTACATTTATTAATCTTAAAAACTACCAATTTAATTATAAAATGTTCTATCTTCTGGTATGGTCTGTAAACCATATTCCCTACAAGTTACCTTATTATGTTTTTAATATTATTGAAAACTCATATCAAATGCACCGTTGTAAACATTCCTAGAAAAATTACCTGCAAATCTATTTGGATTGTCTTCCATTTTTAGTTTTTAGCATGTAAATTCGGCAATTTTCAATTTGCATTCTGCATTATATTCTTTCATTGCACAATTTAAGCCTGGATTTTTTTTCCGAATTGGTGTATAAAGAATGACTACTAGTTTGGTTGTTTATTTTCACAATATTGATTGTGTAAGCTTTTACAATGATTGTGTATCTATTTGATAATGAACTGATGGTGTAATGTGAATAATTGGTATATGTACTTACCACATTTCGCATAACATTTTCATTGTTCAACTTCTTGACGCAATATAATCATTGTCATTTAATTTTCTCCTTTTCTGGGGAAAACTTCAACCTATTTATTTTTATATTTTGATTTTCGGCTCACTTTGGAAACTTCTAAATTTACTTCATACTCCGGAATAGAGTTATTACTACGAAGAGATCAGTTAAGTCAACTGTTCACCCTGCTATCAATAGAAGCCATCTTGTCCCAAAAAAATGCCCAAGTCGTTCGCAGCGCTTCTTTAGCGAGAGCTCTGGGAACTAGCCTCACATTAACTTCAGTTTTAGACTGGGAGTGAACACATCTATATCTCTTACACCGTGGGATCGACCGAAAATAACCGATTCCGGAATCAAACAGGAAGAATCGGAACGTCCTAGGCATGCCAGAGCTGGGAGGAAAGCACGTGCGATCTGAGAAATGGAATAAGTAATGTAAGGCGTGAAGAAACAGGTCAGATCGAGGTGAGATGGAGGACAGTTTATTGAGAGTAACGACGAAGAAAACGTAAATTAGATTGGACAATAATATTTGTTCAATATTTGTTTATAAGGCGTATTCACCCTTCTAATATGTAGTCACATTGTTATTCTGCTTTCCAATTTTATAACAAAATATACAAGTAATTACATTTATGAAATGTAGTTGTTTTATCAACTTTTGAATAATATTTCTTGTTGCTTATGCGTTAGATAACAATTGAAAAACCGACGTAACGAATACTGACGATTACTACAGCAGTTTCCTTGAGGGTTCCCTTTTCGTTCTAGAGGATAGTGATCTATTATCCACTATTCGCCTTTCAAGTCAGTTTTGATCCTTTAATGCACCTACAATACAAAATAACATAATTACAAAAAATGAATGACTAAGGTGTATTCAGAGAATGAAATGGAAGTGATGAGTTAATTTCATATTTTACAAGTATAGTTTACAAATGTAAGAACTTTAAATCACATTGCACAAAACACGTAAATTGCAAGTATAGCATCTATCCTTTCAAGGTGAGCATTAATATAAATCAGTCCCTAACAAAAAGTCGTGATTTTGTTTTGGAAACTACAGTACATCTTCTTTGATAAATAATTCTTTTTTATCAACCCAGTTAAAGAACAGTGATAAATCATCTTCCCTTTGAATGCAAATCAGCGTGACACTATTCACAGTAGTGGTGTTCAGAATAGATTCTTGGGAGCGGGAATGTTTGAGATAAGCTAACCGAAAGATGAAAGCATGTAAGTATAAAGTAAACCCTGCTCTATCGACAATCTGAGAGGTCAGAACACAAAGATGACAGCCGAAACGAGAAGCGACTTTGGTGCCAATTGTATTTAATTCTATTTAAAGCGATTTATTTACTTAGATTCTGCTTAAAGCGACTTTTTAAGGAAGTGCCGTGGCTATGAACAATTAAGTGTTACAATAAATTGATTCACATTAAAAAGCTAAACATTTACAGAGTTTTACGTAGTTGATCACAACGCAGATTATGACCAATACGTTGACATTGAAAATAAGACCATGATTTTTGCACTAAAAACGGTTTTGTTAATGGAAGTTTCTTTCTGGTTTTCTATAAGTCCTTTTTTGTAATCAAATGAGAATGGAATGTCGTGAACAGAAAACAGTTACATCTCACAAGCAACATTATGGTATAGCTCACTGTATTTTTACAACTCACACCGTTAATTTTGCTCTTTTCTGGGAAAGAAGATAGAAATGATAGAATAACACTCTTATTGAATCGACTGACGAATACTAAATTTAAAGGCCAATATTTGTTCGCATCAAGTTTTAGACTTTTAGGTTGATGCCACTCAATTTGGTTTCAAAACTTGCAGCATACATGCAGCATACACTGTATAAGTTATGCCAATAATATACTGCAAAACTGTTCCTACTAAAATTGTGTAAAACGCGTTTCAGAAGCATATGACAAGCTCGGTCTCAAAACACATAAGAAATGTGTTTTGAGACTGCACTTTGCTCAACTAGTTGTTCGGAAAACTAAGCAAGTAGAAACCTAGTGGTGCTACAGAAAGACACAGACTTTCTCGTATCCGTTTTATAATTTCTTTAGTCTGGGATAGTTTTTCGGAAATGCCGTATCATCTTGCCAGCTGCCATCTACTGACGTCCAAAGTTCTTTTTTAATTTTCTCAATTTTTTCGGTTTCCTTATAGTAGAACCGATATATTACTTAAAGAATATTACAGAAGAGTAAACCCTCGTTATATCTGGCAATTTTTGTTGAAAAATGTCGAGTCGTTTTTAAGGAAATGGCGTTTAAGCATCACTGTGAATGCTAACTGTGAGTATATTTTTCACAGGAAAATGTTTTCGAGAAACTTTATGTGAGATTATTTGAAGCATTTGAACTTACAAATGGAAAAATATTTATAAATGTCGCTGGAAATATGCATATTAACGGAGTGAGATGTATTTCAAAAATATTGTATTTGTGTAATTTTTGAAAAACGAAAGAATACAGCAAAATGAATTTTATGTCTTCTTAAACAGTGCAGTTAGAAGTATCCGCGCGAAATTTTTGAAGAAAAATTTGGAGCCGTTTTTAAGAAATTATTGTTTTTGTTATTTTTTTTACACATACACATACACATTTGCACATACTGCATGCAACATAACTCAAAAACTAGTACTGTAAAATATGTACCTGGTCCTATTAAAAGAACTAATTATGGAGAAAAACATCTGCTCACAGGAAAAATATCAATCTTCAATTTTGTAGTTGTCGGAAGACACCGAAAAATATTCAATCTTTTGCAGTTTTCAAAACTTCCAAGTTATCAGTGAAAATCGGACATAGGCTACTTTTCTAAGTGTATTTCGCATTATTCTGACAAGAAATTTAAAGAAAAAATTTGGAATAATTTTTCAGAAAATCTTGGAAATGCTCCAGGGGCTGTAAAGACCACCAAAAATTAATTAATGTTATTCAAAATCGCAGATCTTCGAGAAAGGCCAGATCGACAGAGGCTTATCCAGTTTTTAAAAAAATCATAGTTTACGTGCTAGTGTTGTTCACAAACTATCAGACTGACAGACAGACTGACGGATAGACGTAAGAACGTACGGACAGACGGACGAATGGACGCGGATTTTCGGTATCAGGGGGTCCCAAAACGTGTATTTTCGTTGAAATCTCGAAATAAATTTTGCGCAGCATTACAGAATTTTCTCTACACTACCTCTATTACTCTCCGTAGATACGTACGTATACGAGACAGTACAAATCTGAAGAAATTAAATTACGTTGTATAACTTTAAATTTCTGGTTCTCACCGTTCAGTGAAACATCTTTGGCTTATTAAATAATTTATTTCCTATTTTACTAAAATTACTTCTTTCAAAAGTTTACTGTTATTATAATTTCCTATTCACTAATATTATGAAACGATAAACTGTGAAACCTCTCTTCAGGGTCACTAATGCAGCCGGCGAAAATTAGCTGCTAAAGCAGGTAGTCGTTCAACCAAGACTAGAAAGAATGTGGGAAGTTATCAAATGTATGAAAATCTGGAAGTACGGCCTTTCAACAATGACAGTTTGTTGTGCCTTTTCAGCTTTACTAACAAAAGCCACAATTCAAATTATACAATAAACGAAGCCAAGTATACCACTTGCCAGAAAAGGAAGTGCCAGGTTCTTAGCTCTCCGAAGTATCACTTGAAGATGTGCCAGTTCATAGCCTAATTCGCAATAATCCAAAAGAATAAACGGAACACTGGCGTGGTCGGCGTAAGGCTAACTATTACGATCATTGAAGCGCACTTCATCGCAGGCAAAAACTATTCTGCTCCACCGGGCGCTAGGCCACACGTTATATACTCGTCGCCGTGGCTGGCACAGACTCGCTCCCACGGCTAGCTGTATGATGAAGCAAATACTGCACTTCGCTGCTTTGTAGATTTTAATATATAGCGCGCGCAGTCTCCTGCGCGCGCCAACCTCAAAACCAGCTCTGTACATAGGCTATCTTTTATATTAAGTTGGCTGTCCGGGTGACGCCGCGTCCATGGCAAAGGTGCCGACGTTTCGGTCGCCATTCTGCGACCTTCCTCAGGGCGTAATGCCTACGCTCTCAGGCTATCTTTTGTTTTCTATAGTATTCATTAATTAGTGAACCTGCTCTCTTAAAAAGGACAGAAAGTTTTCTCTCTTAGAAATATATTTCTTTGTGATAGGATCATTCGCCATCTCTTAGTGAGTATGAAACCCACTCTTCACGTGTCGCTTACGACTAGAGAAATTCTTTTTCCTACCTCACTGAAAACAACTCGCACACAAGCTACACTTACAGACGCTCTTTTCTTGTATAAACTTTAGAGCACAACAGTCAGAAAATGGCGTTAACAAATTACCTTCGGATCTGCTTAGTGCATAGTGTTTCCCGTTAACCGTTCCTACAGAGAACCGCAGGAAGGCTAGCAAACGTAACTAGAATGTTGCCGAAAGAGCGAATAAAATGCGTTATTATTATTTAGTGCAAGGAAATATAATTCTAGTTCAATGATTGATTGATTGATTGGTTGTCAAAGAATACAAAAAACTTTAACAATTTTACAAAACTCTTGCATTGCTATGAAAACACAAAATGAAAGGTACACACTGACTAGGCGAGGCTACTTGACTGATACAGTAAGAAAAACTAAATTAATGTAAACATTGCAGAATGTATTGAAGGTTACGAGGCACACATGCCTAGATTTTTCAAATTTTTCAAATCAGACTACTCTCATAGTACCACAGCTCCTCCTAATTACACAGCTGTCTAGTAGAGGGTCTCAATGCACATAGAAAAAATGCCTTTCGCCGACGGGAATGCTTCACGCCAAAGTTTTTGAGCATTCCCGTGTGGAGCCATAAGCTGCCCACCGCACTGCCCGTTCCGTCGTGGCCCAACTCCACCAGCACTCTCCCCCGCTAACCAGGCCAGCTCTGACACCGCCACGAGAATGACACCGGGCGCATGGCAGGGGGTGGTTAGCCGGCCTGCCGGGGGAGGGGCGGACGGACGGAGGCGGGGGGAGATACGGGCGGCGACGGTGGTGGTGGTGGCAGCGGCGCCGGCCCCGCCGGCAAGGTCGGCGGCGGCGGCGGCGGCGGTGACGGTGACGGTGACGGTGGTGATGTCGACGTGACGTCATCTGTGTCGGCGGCGTGGGTGAAGCCGCGCGGCGGAATACGACGCCCCGTGCTTAGAGGCGCGGGGGAACAATGATTAATTAATTTCTTAATTAATTAATTTTTTTTAAATGGGAGGCGCAAATTTTTGTGTTGGCGCCCCTATAACACACTGGTGTAGCATGGAACTCCCATAATTTGACGGGAATACCACAAAGAGTGCCCAGGTGGGCGGAAGTCTAAGGAACTTTGTCCGCGCCGACCGAAATATGCTAACACTGATCCAGGTGCGTCAACTATTTTGACGTAAGTGTAAGCACTCCCATAAATGTAGTGCATGTTTTAATCTGAAGGTGGTGGTGGTGGTGGTGGTGGTGATCTTTCCCCGCTGGATGGAGAGGTCCGGCGCCGACATACCGTCGACTAGCGGGATTTTACTTAACCAGATATCTCCCACTAGCGGGGCACCGCCCCAGCTGGGACACGTTCTGAGCCCCCGACCGGTTTCCCGGCATGAGTGGTAGAGTAGTACATGTTAGTGTAAGTGTGAGTATAAGGGGTGATAAGCCAACGAAGAGGAAGGAGAGATCGCGCGTGGTCCATAGCTTTGTTAGGGGATCTGCTCCAGCATTCGTCTGGTGGTGATCGGAGAAACCACGGAAAATTACACAGAAGAAATTACAAATTAATTTACAAAGAAAAAATTACAATGTTAATTTTTCTTTCAGAACAAATATTTTAATATTTTTGAAAATAATAAACAATGTGCATGTTTCTGGAGTTTTTATATGCTTCTGCAATGCAAATTTATGCATATAAAGTATTTTTCAAACTAACGTTTGAGTGCCTAGAGTGGTTCAGCTATTCGGAATATCCAAGGAGTTTATTAGAAAACAATTGCTTAATAGTGTCTTACGGCCTTTTTTTTTAAAGTTTCGATGTTTTGTCCCTGGTCGCTTTGTGTATAGATTATTTAGATAATCAATAGTAATAAATTAGACAATAGACCCTTTCGCAGCAAGATGCTGAACCAATAAAATTGTCAGTCTTTTCCGTCTGATTTTATTACAGTCGAAAAAGGTTTAAGGCGTCCGCTTATTAAAGGTCAATTTATGCTCTACAATTTACGTATATACCATGGAAAAATCAATCAGTTCCACTAAAAATAGTCGGTAACACTCATAGGATAATCGTTTTATCGAAAATATCTATGAGCGAGTGTTACGTTATGCTTATTACACTAACCCAATTGCATCGGCGTTTTCGGATGTTTGGTCTATCGTTAATTGGAATTCGATTTAACAAACAGAATATTCGTTCCTTTGCTACTAGCTTAATTTTCCGATATGGATAGGTGACTTAGGGCATCACTTAATGTCACTGCAGCGCCTGCCTCTGTCCAGGAGGTCCTAGCTTCGAGTCCCGACGTTGGCAGAATTTTCTACACTAGCTTGTCAGCTCGGTTAAGTTCAGTCGCTGTTTGGAGGAGAATTCTAGCTCCGGCTGCTCCGATCGGTAGTTTTCCATAGTTTCTGCGATCGACACCTGGTGAATGCCGGAGCAACACCCTAACAAGAGGGCCATGGACCGCGCGCGATCTTTCCTTCCTTTCTTTGTTCTATCCTCATCCCTTACTTACACACACACATACCGGTATGCACTATACTACCACACATGCCGGGACACTGGTCGAGAGCTTAGAGCTTGTTCCGGCTGGGGCGGTGCCTTGCTGGTGAGAGATATCTGGTTGGGGAAAACCCTGCTAGCTGACGTAGATCGGCGATGGAACTCCCCATACAGCATGAGAAGATTACAGCAACATTCTGACGGAAAATATGCACTACACTTACGGAACTAATGGCCTTAAATTTTGATATCAATCAATCTTGATTTTCCAACACATGGAACTTTCACATAAAAGTCCGATTTTATCATAGTTGGCCTACTGTGGGAGGATGATCCCGTTTGCAACTGACGTCTCAGCTCTACAGAATTGTTTTGCAGAGCAGAAGCATGAACAGACAGACAATTAGTATCCAAAAGAAGTTGCAGTACTCAATTTACTCTTACTAAAAGTGAATTTCAGGTTCAACAATTTTGTTAACTTTAATTTATTCCATTGAAAATCAAGAGTCATTGATGGTGGGGGGAGTGGGTCTTATTCTTCATGTGTAAATGTTTGTGCTGTCTTTTATTATACTCAGTAATGAATAAAGTTTTTGTTAGGTAAGTGAAGTAATTTTGGTCACGCTTCTCGACGCTAGTGACAGAACTCACTGGCACAACAGTTCAATAACAAACTACGCAAATACACAATAACCTAATTTCCACAAAAATAATGTAGAAACTCTCAGGAGTGGAGAACAACTTTAATGTAAACTCATTGTTACAAAATGTTCCGAGAAAGGTCAACAATGACTGCAAATTCAGAAAAAGGTAATGCTGAGCTTTTCTTATCAGACTGTAACGAGCATATTGTAACTAACACTCATTATCGACCGTGCTCTAGTACATCATGGGAACATTTTACACATAAAGTCAACGCTCGGATTCTGGAGTTGATGCGTGCATCAAGTACAGTTACAGTTTCGCAAGGTCCCACTACAAGCACTCAAATATCTAATTTGAATAACAAATATGCTCAAGTAACTCCAATTAGAAAATGTACACATATGTCCATATCAACTATTACACCACCTAACGAGAACAGTCTCCGCTACAGTCCATCAAGAGTAAATGTTAGGCCTGTCCTCTTATTATATTCCGTGAAACGAACACTCATTAACGAATAACGTCCTCCGCTTCGTCGTGGGTGCATTGTGGCGCGTCAGCCAGGGCCCGAGGTGCGCGCTCGCGCTGACGGCAGCCGGGGGCTGAACCTGCGCGGGGCCTCTCGCAATACAGCAGCGCTTGAAATTAAAAATAAACACGGCACTGTGTATCGGAGAGAGAGCATATACGCGCGTTTGAGCTGCCGCCCGCGCAATGGCGCTGGAGATTTCGCCCGCGGGCGGGGAGTTGGGGAGAGGCAGGGCGGCGGGTTGGTGAGTGGTTACGTGGATAGGTGAGTAGGTGGATGGGTGGGTTGTGGATGGGTTGGTGGGTGGGATGGTGAGTGCAGGATAGCGCTCGAGTGGTCGGGCGGGTAGGTGGCAGGGGCAGGTGGGTAGGAGGACGGGCGGTCAGGCGGGTGGGAGGACGGGCGGGTAGGCGGGCGGGCGGGCGTCGGTGGGACGGAGGCGGGAGGGGGCCGGCAGGACGGGAAGGACGGGGTGATCAAGCGGGAGGGGGGCAGTCAGACGGGGGTGGAAGCGGGGCCGGGAGGGGGCGGGTGGGGGACGAAGAGCGGGAGGAAGGCAGGGGGATTGCGCGAGGGGCGGGCGGGGGCCGTGGGGAGGGCTGGCGGGGGGCATGGGGAGGGATGGGCGGCCGGGCGGGGCGCACAAGATTCAAATAATTCTATTTACGCTCTCATTAAAGTTCGAGGGAGAAGTGACTGTGAGACGAACGGAATTAGACTAGTGTAAGAGAAGAGAAAACGAGATGGATGGTGACCAGGCCAAGTGTAAGGTTATGTTTGTCTTTGTTGGCAAAGCAATTTGTTGGTTACTTTTGCCAAGTGCCCCATTTTCTGAATTTGCATGAAGGGCAAGTAGTCCACGACTATTTTGCTTTGAAGATAAATAAATTTGTTATTTTTGAATAATATTGATATGAATTTAGTTATCAATTACGAAATCGTTATTTAAGATGTTCACATAGAAAATTAAAATTACACTGCAGAGTAATCCAAAATTTCGCGCAATTTGGACGCATTTCAGAAAAATTAAAATGTCACATGAAACTACATTATAAGATTTAAAAAAATGTTTCTCCTAATAGTACGTAGCTAAAACGTTTTTATCCATTGAAGATCGTATCTTTTGCATTGTGTGCCAATGTTTTTACTCCCAAATTCAAAAGTTCATTTTTGAAACCTTAATTCCCAAAAGAACGAATCATCGATTTTCGGGTTCGTTGGTCCTAAAATTCTACAAACTTAACTTTCACGCATAAAAAGAACCAGCGTGTAACACTGGAAATTTCAAAACTTGCGGGTGTTTATGCCAAATCTTTTCAATCTTATCTTTCTCGGAATATTAGAGCGTTTTCAGGCCACCAACACACTGTCCGGTTACTATAGTAATTTAAGGTTACTATAGTAACCTTGAGTCGTGATGCTGAAAGGTAAACAGAAAATTCCAATAGTATCTTCGAAAAAAAGTTAGAACCTTCCTAAAACAACAATGGCATGTTTTAGTGACGTAAAACAAAGTTACAGTTTTATATTTCAAAATAGTTGTGGCCACAAACATCACTTTACTTACAAAATTCCCTTACGTGTACTGAAATGCTTTGTACCCTCTAACATTTCAGGCGTTACATGCTCAAAAAGACCTTTGTATATTACAATGTAACCACATAATAGGCAATTCTATACCATGTGTCTTACATTAATGCTCAGATAAAAATCTCAAACTTTATTGTCTCAAAATGCGCGAGGAATTGAGTGTATAATTTTTTCTTCTAAAAGCCTACACGCAGACTTTCTATTCCCGCAACTAATGGAAGATTTTCTCTGACCGGCTTTAAATTATTCAACACCGCACAACGTTGTAATCTGATGAACACGTGAATATATTAAAAACTTTCTCATGTCTGAACTTCCTTAAATCAAAAGGATTAACATCATATAATGTAAATTGGAGGAGCCCTTTTTATATTATGCGTGTTGGGCTATTTCGTTAATTACAAAACCTTCAAAGTTTACATGAGAGTTAGGCGTTTATTAACGTTAGATAAAAAGGTATTTCAAGTTTCTTTTTAACGGACAAAATTGAGTCATGGCTTCGAAATAAATATGTTTGTGCTAAACGTTGCAAAAAATGTGCCATACTGGGGGCCGAACCTGCGCGGGGCTTCTCGCAATACAGCAGCATAAGTGATGAAAGTAGTGATGCGGAAGTAGTACATTATGAAACAATATTGTAATGATGGGTATTAATATACGGGTTGGATATTACGATAAGAGTTAGGAAGAGCGAGTATCGTAAACTTTACACGAGTGTATTAATACTCATTTAATCGATTTTCATAACGTACTTTTTCTACGACTTTTATAAGTTAAACTTTCACATTGAATCGTTTCGTGGCAGTTGATTCAGCCAAGGCCACCTAGCGTACAGCTAACTAAATCTACCTTCAAATACTGCCGTCGGTGGCTGTGGTTCCCTGTCAGCCTGCGAGAGAGTACTGCGCTAGTCAAATAGAATCAAAGGAAAATTACGATCCAATTAATTTTAAATAATATTCCACGAAAAAATACTACTTATAAAAGAAATTAAATCTATTGAACATAATGTAATATCAAATGGAATTATAATGTACACAATCGAACGAAACATTTGCTAAAACAATTCTCAATGTTTAATTAAGTGTCAATACTTGGTTTGTAAACTTCTCTGTGATAGGTCAAGAACCTATCATAATGAAAACTGTATCAAAATGACTATTATTATGCAATTGGTTGCAGCCACCAAATGAGAGCATTATACAATGGGAATAGAAAAAGTACCTTTGCAATCTTGCTCTTTGGGGCGCTTATACTAGTCAATCCTATCTTACTGTAGGGCTAATACTAACAGCACTTGAAAATCTCCCTAAGCGCAGAAAACAATTTTTGTTTGTACTTGAAGTTATTGGCCGTCTCCTTAAAGTTCATTGAAATGTTCTGCTGTAATGTGCTCCTAAGATCTGAAAGATATTTACAAAAGTGTGAAGGTTGATCCCTCATTTTATGAGGAAAAAATGTGCTCAGAGAAACTTAGTAAATATCTGAATGATTTATTGTTTCTAAAATATTCTAAATTGGATTGCGGGAAAATCGGAATGCGAACAATTGTAATAGTGTTATTATATTCCAAATAAGCTAAATTATTTATATAGTCAATATTATACTAAATCTAGGAATACATCATTATATTTCAACTATTTACTCGTTAAGCAGCACTAAGCGAATACTGAAAATAGAATTATCAATCATACTGAAATGTTAAAAGCGGTAGACGTTGGAAGCGCAGGACCTCGTTTGTACTCAAAACCTCTTTAATGAGCCTTCAAAAGGTGTTAACTAAAGGTATTTTTACTCCCATTTGTCATTAACTACCATTTGGAATGGACAAATGGAAACTTCCGGCATCGTCTCAAGAAATAGAGTTTCGCTGTTTGAGAAAAGAAGCGCGAATGGCTTGAGGAAGGAATTTCCCAAATAAAGCCAATTTCGCTTCTAACATTTATTGAGTATTCGTTACGTAAGGCTCTTGTTTCTTGTTGGTGAACACAAACGCTCCTGCAAAGAAGCTCTCAAGCATTTTATATGGAATGGAAAACGCAAATTCCAAATTTAACAAAAGTATCCCATGTATTTGACCTATATCCCAAAAGATAGGAAGAATATTGATCAAACATAACATAAAAGTATCTTCTATAACTTACAACACATTACATACGTTATTTCCCAGCAATAAATCCCCTGCACCCTTAAGGGAAAAAGTGGAGTTTACTTATAAAAATGCAACAATTTCGAAAAAAGGGAACAAATCGAATATTTTGGAAAATTTTGAAATTTTAAAATTATACAAAAATCCAAACCTAATATGTCTTAATGAACAATCACATTCAAAGTCCAGCCACATCACAAATTTATTTATTGACTAGCTTTCCCAAATTAAATTCTATTTCTTCCTTCATCTTCCATCAGTCTGTCTCCGTTCCTCGTACGAGTCACAAAATGGTGGCATCCTAGGACCGAGCGCTATGTATACTTAATATGTGTTTAATCTGTGTTACTTGGGTAACTACTCTATTTAAATAATTTTAATGTTGAATAAGTTTATGTACTTTCTTAATTATTCATATGTTAATTTGTTAACTGAATTTTTAATATAGTAGAGCCACAGATGATGGGGAAAAAATTTCCGAAACACGTCTTTGACTGAATTTTCTACAAAGTAAAATTTTTAAAGCTTATAATTGTGGTAGATATCTCTTTTATCCTAAACGTTAACACAAAATGAGTAAATGTATTACCAGATCATAATGTACCAATATGAATTCGAGTGTTATTTCTACACCAATAAGGTAAGTAGGGGAAAAACATTTTTCAAATATCTTTATTTTTCTAAAATAATTATTTTCTAAATTAATTTTTTCGTTTTTTTTTTGTTTTTTTTTTTAATAAAATTCTGGCCCTCAAGAAAATGTGCGCAGATAAATTTCTTTCCCCACACGTCATATACAGTTTTTACTGTTTTTTGACTAAATAAATAAATAAATAAATAAATAAATCACCAGCACATTACCTCCCCTTTGAATTCGATTTCATCCAATTTGATTACATCGTAAATGCTCTCAAACATTAGCTTTTTCATTATATATTTTAGACTTTCGAATTAATTATTTCTCTCTTTGACGCAAAATTTCTAATTCGGTTTTTCTATGATAGTAAATTTTCTATTGTAATATAGCTCAACCCATCCGTTATACTGCAGAACTCTTCCATCGGATGAATGAAAACTATTGTGATTAAAAGGAACATTTTCATATCAATGCTTCATAATACTTAGATAACCTGTGGTTAAATTGTATTATTCTCTGTTGAGAAAAAATTACGTTTCCCTTTCAATTGGACTTTCGGTATCAAGGACACACAAAAGAGGGCTTCTGGCCACAGCACGTGTTAGGAGATTTTTTTTCTTAATTTAGCAACTGGTTTTATCCACTTTTTTCTTTTCACGGCCTGGCAATTAATTTTTTTTCCGACGAAAATTGGCCATTTTTTTGCGCAGCATTACATAACTTTCCCCATACTACGTATATCACTCCGTGTATACGTACGTATACGGGAAAGTAAAAAAAACATAAGAGTGCTTTACGTTATTTATCATACTTAGAAATAAATGACTTAAAGTGTTATGAACGTGTTAAGGAGATATTCTTTTAACTAACTATATATATTCTGGACTGAAACATTGCTTATTAATTAAGCAATTTACTATTTTGTTGACTATCACCACTTTTGCACACATTGTTTCTGGAAACTATGACTTACATTCAAATAATTGGCATACACACTTTTCGCCTGAGACGGAAAAATAGGGCTTTGTCACGATTTTCAACCAAGTGAGAGCAATTTTGCGATTTTGACGTGTACAAGTACCACTAAAAGCGATTAAATATTGTTTTTTTTGAGATACTTCTTCTGTGAAGGGTGCAGATGAACAAGAAGATATTTCTTTGGAGCCGCTGGAAGCCGTCTTTTCGTCCCACCTGCGACTTACTTCACTATTGCATGCAGCGGTATGAGCAACTTGTATGCTACATCTGTATTTTACTGGCCTCTAGCTAAGAAATAAGTTTGACTCCCACTATTTTAGCCCAGGACGGAATGATGTTCAAATCATCTACCAGTGCATTTAACTCAAATATTCGAAAATTTGACTTACACCACATTTGTCTTCAACAGCTGTCAAAGAATACAAAAAAAAACTTTTACAATTTCACAAAACTCTTGCAGTGTGGCGAAACACAAAATTAAAGGCACACACTGACCAAGCAATGCTACCTGACTAACACAGCAAGCAAAAACCAAATGAATGTAACATTGAAAGGTTACGAGGCACACATGGCTGGGTTGTCGAACCACACCACTGTCACAGCACCACCGCTCCTACAAATCACACCGCTGTCTAGTAGAGGGTCTCAAATGCAGAAAGCGTGAAAAATGCCCTTCACCGCCGTGGATGCTTCATGCTCCCGGTCCACCATAGCTCCTTCCGCTTGGCCCACACTCCACCAGCTGTGTCGCCCGCTGTCCGCGCGTGTTCTGGCGCTGCCCCGGGTTCCGACCCCGGGCAGGGCGCAGAGGGGCGGGCAGCCGGCTAGCTGGCGGCGGGGGGCGGACGTAGGCGGGGGGAGAGATACGGGCGCGACGGCGCGATGGTGTTGGTGGCGGCGGTGACGGTGGTGATGTAGTGACGTCACCGGTGTCGGCGGCGAGGGTAGCTGATTGCAACCTGGCAGGGCGGCGGAAGAACTGTCACATGCATCAAGGCGCGGGGAAACAATGATTTAATTAATGTCTTCATTCCATTTCATTGATTGATTGATGGATTGATTGATTGATTGATTGATGATGGATTTTTTTAAGTGGGACGCGCGAATTTTGGAATTGGCGCCCCCATGACACCCTGGTCTAGCATGGAACTCCCATAATTTAGAGGGAAGTACCCCAAAGAGTGCCCAGGTGGGCGGAAGTCGCAGGAACTTGTCCGCGCCGACCAAAATGTGCTAACAACAGCTCATATATTGTATTTCCATTACTATATACTTTTGAAGAAATGTAATCTACATTACTAATTTCAAATTCGCGCAGAAACTGAAAGAAAATTATGTAGCCTCCGGTCAATTAAGACGTTTCTATGGTTTGGAAAATCCCTAAAACTGTTTCAATTTTTTAATAATACATAATGATCTCCTATTCTCAAACTGTAAACTAAATTGATTCTTATACTCAGTAGATTACTGCTTACGACACAATTGATGCAGTGTGTAAGATTCCAAAGAAGAAGTCGCCTTGTCTTTAAATGTGATATCCACGTATTACAGAAAAAAAACATGTTTTTACTTTCCCGTACACGTACGTATACACGGAGTGATATACGTAGTATAGGGAAAGTTATGTAATGCTGCGCGAAAAAATGGCCAATTTTCGGCGGAAAAAAAATTAATTGCCGGGCCGTGAAAACGAAAAAGTGGATAAAACCAGTTGCTAAATTAAGAAAAAAAATCCCCTGACACGTGATGTAGCCAGAAACCCTGTTTTCTAGGTCCTTGATACCGAAAACCCAATTGAAAGGAAAATGTCCGTCTGTCCGTCCGTTGTCTGTCCGTCTGTGAACACTGCTAGCGTCTAAACCATACGTACGATTTCTTGCAAAATGGATATTCCCCGATCAATCTGCTTCTAGTTGAAGCTTTGATATTTTGAAAAAGATTCTTCAAAATTTCGAGGTACTTTATATGAAGCCCCCCGGGGATTTTCAAAATTTTCTCAAAAAGGCTCCAATTTTTCTATAAATTTCTTGTATGAATAGAGTAAAATACACTTATTTACATGGCATAGGTACGATTTTCAAGAATAACTCTGAATTATTGAAATTTGCAAAAGTTTAAAATTTTTACGGCGTCTTTCTGGAACTACAAAATTGAAGATAGAGATTTTTCCTTCAAATAAAATTTGTTCTGCATATTGAGTTCTTTAATAAAGGTCATGTAAATGTTTTTCACAATTTTGGTAGTTTTCGTGCAATATTGCGTGCAATATGGGCAATTTTAAAAAATTAGGAAAACTATGAATTTCTCAAAAACGGCTCCAACTTTTTTCTTTAAACTTTTGGAGGGATAGTGCTAAATGTACTCTATCAGATGACATAAAAGCCATATTGCTTTATCGGTTGGTTTTTTCAAAAATTACAAAAATGTAATTTTTTTACTTGTCTCTCACGTCTTTAATATTTTCATTATCGGCGATTTTTTCACATTATTATATTTACGAGTACATGTGCTTTAAATAATGTCAAGTAAAGTTTCTCGTAAACACAACCATTTTCTGTGAAAAGTAGCTCAAATTTCGGCATTTTCAGAAATGCTCAAATGCTATTTTCTCAAATATGGCTGCAAATTGTTTCTTCAAACTTCTGTAACGGATAGTGATAATTACATTCTTTAATATGACGTTAAGTTTATTTTGATTTTTTTTGTTTTTTCAAAACTTATATAAATATATTTTTTTTGAAAAATGTTTTACATCGTTAATATGCACATTACCATCAATTTGTAAACATTATTATATATGTGAGTGTAGTTGCTTCAAATAACTTCAAATAAATTATTTTGAAAACTCAAACATTTTCTGTGACAATGAGCTTCAAATTTCGCATTTTTAGTAGCGCTAAAACGCTATTTTCTCTTAAACGGCACATAATTTTTAAAAGAAAATTGCGATTTACGGGTAGGTTTTTGTGTTCTTTAATATTATAAAGTTAATATTTCCGTTCTACCAACAGGAAACCGAAAAATTAAGAAAATGACGCATAAAAAATGTACTTTTGTCGGTGGTAGATGGTAGCTGGCAAGAAAGAGTGTGTGGCAATTCCGAATAGCTAGCGAAGACCCAAGGAAATAGAAAACTCATACGGGAAAGTCTGTGCCATTTTGTAGCACCACTAGTTAATTTTTCGTATGTAAAGGACTGTAGTATTGTGTGTACTATACATTATACTGCGTTTTCGCGGTGTTCGTGACGATTGTTTTTGTTGAAACATATGACAAGATGTAATGTTATATGAGAGTTTTTCATTTGTTGTTTTTGGTCAGTGAACTGGCAACGTTTTGGAAAACCATTTTCCTTAGTTTTGTTCAACAGTATTTTTGCTGCTGCACACCACTAACTTAATTCTAAAAACGATTTTCAAAAAGGTTTTTCTACGCCTTATTTACCAGTAAAAGCAAGTGAGGTTTAACGTATTGTGAGAGATAATGCGTGGTCTCTGGACAGGCCAACACCCGGACGGTCCATGTTCAGAACGAAGCTGTTACCCAAGCGGAATTCCCACTCCGACCGAACTGACCAGGGCAGACTCCGCTGCCACCGTTCCCATTGTGCCGCTTCCCTCGTCCCGCCGTTTCCCGCCACATCGCCTCCCGCCTCGCTGTCTCACCGACTGTGCTATCCCGCCACCTTCTGCCAAGCATCTGCCTATCTTTGTTCCCTTCTCCACCCTCACCATCCCCGCCTCCCATACGCCTGACTCCTCAGCCCCTGACGTTCTCAGTGTACTTGGAACTCGTGGTCATCACCCATCGTGACCTCTGTCGACCCAGCCGTCTCTACCATACCAAACTCGTCGCCCGCAGCCTCCGTGTCGCCCTAGCACCCATATCGCCCTGCCAACCCTCGCCTCCCACCCTTCGCCCCCCAACCCTCGCCCCACCACCCCTCGCCACACCACCTCTCACCCCACCACCCCTCACCCCACCACCTCCGCCACCCCCATCACCACTCATCACCCGCGTCATTCCTATCAATCCCGCCACCCCACCACCTCCGTCACCCCGTAACTGCCGTCACTCCCATAACCCCCATCGTCCCTACCACCCCTATCGCCCCTACCAGCACACCCGCCAAAGTCATTCCCACCGACCAACATTCCATAGGTGAAACTCCGTCGCTGCCTCTCCCGGTCCAGATCTCTCTCAGGTTCGTCACCGTCGCCCCTGTTCCCGCCGCCGTCGGGCTCGGAACCCGCCGCTTGCTCTGTGTTTGCCTTAGGCGGCGTTGTTGGCTCTTCGGCTAACAGTGTACGTCGGCCGCAGCACCAACATTGCACCGACTCTCGCTACCTCACCGGCCCTTGTCCTTCTCCGCAGGCACTGTGCTACCCCGCCCCCGCGCGCTTCATGGTTCAGTCGGTGCAGCTTTCATTTCCTCTATAGTCGCTTTTGCCTCACACTGCAACGCCAACGCCAACTCGTTTTCATAGTTGTTTCGATGCCTTGTTGAAACGTCTGAACTCGTTGCATAGCGTCTCGATTCATTTCCTTCCCTCGGCGGTTTGCTTTGTATAGAGAAAATTCCTTTTAATACATTCCTCTGACACCTCTTATTAACCATTTTCTATTTACTTCTGACTTATCATCTAATTAATTTCTCCAGTGGTATAACATTCTACCACCAAATTTAATATTATGCTTTTTTCAACCTTCCAATTCACCAGTCGTACGTTAAATTCGCACATCAAAGGATCACTTTTAAGAGATATTGTACCCCACACATTCAATTTTAAACAATATTGTATCTTATATTTTTATATGTTTAGAGAATCAATGTATTAATAACAAATACAAAAAAACTTCAAAAAAATTTATTTTTGGAAATCATCTAAATTTTAAAAAGAACATGTCATAAGACATTAAAAAAATACTAGCCATTTTGCTTGAATTTTATATGTCAATGGATAATATTTTCACACATAGTTCTTGAACCAAAATAATAATTTCAATATGCTAGGTTATATATTTCTATCAACTTTTATTTTCTCCCTACTGCTTACGCGGTAGCGCAAAAGTTGTGTAATGCTGCGCGAAAAAAACGCAAATTTTTGGCAGAAAAAAATTTTAATGCAGGGCCTTGGCAACAAAATAGGGGATGAATCCAGATGGTTAATTTAGAAAAAAATCTTCTAACACGTAGTGCAGCCAGAATACATGTTGTGTTGGTTCTTGATACCGAACACTCGACTGACGGCAAAGTCTCTGTCCGTCCGTCTGTCCTTCCGTCTGTCCGTCCATCTGCCTGTGAACAAAGCTAGTGGATAAACCGTTCTGATTATTTTGTCCAAAATTCATATTCCCTAATCGATCGAGTTGATTTCGCAGCCCCTTGCATTTCAAACCATTTTTATTTTGGGAGGTACTTTACATGACGCCCCTGGGATGTTTCAAAAATTTTACAAAAAATGGCTGCAACTTTTTGTTATTAAACTTTGTAATTGGATAGTGTGAAGGACGTTCCAAGAGAATGACTCAGATCTCATGTTTGTTAAAAATCCTGATTTTTCTGAAATTGAACAAATTCAAACTTTTTTCGGTGTCTTACTACAACAACAATAATGAAGACATACATATCTCTTAATGAAATATGTTGATGAAGAACAGTTATAAAAACAATGACGTGTTTAATTTTTCGAAAGTATTTTGTGACAAATTTTGTGTCAACATAGGGTAAAGACCGTTTAAGAGAATGATTTTAGTCTCATGTTCGTTTAAATGCCTTATTTTTCGGCGTCTTCCTACAACTAGAATTGTGAAGATACAATTTTTTTCTGAATGAGGTGTAATCATCCAAACAAATCTTCAAATGGGATCATTGTGAATTTTTAGAAAATATGAGTATTTGCTTAGTAATTTGGCGCCATACTTAGTCGCCCGCTCCGAATATCCTACGCTTCGTGAACGTAATTCATTTGGATGCTATGTAAGTTAGAATTTGTATATTATTTCATATTTGTTTGTTTATTTCTTACATTCGAGCTTTTGTTATACGTTTACAAATTTATATTGTAGAAATTTGTTAAAACATATTTTAAATATAAGAAATAAATAAGAATTGCTAGCTTTCAGGGAATATCAAATTGGCATGCAACAATGGCATTCCGCCCCGCGACGAGCGCATTTTTGTGAACTACGTCTCATTGTTATGATATGATTAAAAGCAGTATTAATATAATAAAATAAGCATATGTATTAAAAGCAGTTATAATTGTCTCTGTGTTGATATTTTCTTGAGAATATTTTAGTCTCCGGACCAAATGTTCTGCGATGTGTAATGAGTTTCACAAAAAATGACTCTTGATATGTATAATTCGGAGAGAAATTGTGGTATATATTGTATTACATAACCATTACTAAAGGCAAGAAAGTACCTGCTGCTTTAGCACCACTCATTTTTGAAAGTTAAAGAAAACATGGCATCCATGGTATTATTCCACTATATTTTCATCTCTAGTTTCAGATAGTCCACCGTCACTACGATAACCATTAGTGCTGCTGCACCCGCCAAGACTACCAGTGATATCATCGACACAGTCACTGCCACCCTCAATGTAAAAGTAAAAGAAAACATCAATGGTAACTCGAAGAATCCACGACAGTCACAGTCAATACAAACATTAAACGCGAATATCAATCACATTTGTCACAAGAAAATCACTCAAAGAGAGCGCCAACGCCAAAACAAATATCACTTTTACAACTGCTGTGTACGCGTTAGACTTTAGAAAAACGCGCGACAGCAATTCGGGTAGCGGTCAGGAGTGGAGCTCCAATACACCCGGCGACTATGCCTAGCAGAAGCAGACTCCGCCTGCAGTCATAGTCGCGTCACAAGCCTGGAGTGACCGCGGTAGTCAACGTTGAGGCAATGCTATCGCCGGTTGTATACGCTGTGCCCACCTCTAGGCACCCAGAAGTTGGACCTTTCCAGATTTCGAGTCCAGCCGAAGAAGAAAATATTTGTATTTATCCTGTAGCCGCGGCTCACGCGGGCTCATTTATGCTTTATGTCGCGTTCAATAAATCAAGAACTGACTTTGTTCTCATTTTCAAATACACAACTACAACAACAACCAACGAGTTCAGCAGCCACAATTAGCAAGCATCAGCAGTGAACGTAAAAACCTAAATCACTCCACCAAGGGTCGTAATAGTCGCTAATGCCACAACACACAATATTATACACAATGTGCATGCACGTGACGTTGACGCCACAGCCATCAGCATCACCACATTTACTAAGATGGGTAACGCCAGTCACATCTACGGCCACAGTCATAGCTTTGGTGAATTATACAGCCTGAACCTATAATCATCCGCTCCAACGCCTAAGGAATCAGGTCTCAAGTCATCGAGGAAGTCAACGCAATCGACAGCGATTACTTCTACGGATGATCACGTCCTTCTCTACCTGTCCCCATGGCAAATACTATTTCTCTCTCCACCTCTACATTATGCTCTTTTCACCCTAATTTGCCTTCTTCACGCGCTCCACTATCTACTCCGATTTTCCGTTTTTATTCTCACCATCCTCCCTTTCCCATCATTCTTCTTTTCTCTCTAGTCAACCTTTTCCCCTTCTTTACCATCCTGATAAACCTTTTCTTTATCATCCCCTACTCTGTTTCCTTATCATCCTCGACCTCTTTTTCTACATCATTCTCCTCCTCTTTTTCTGCATCATCCTCCCCCCATTTCCTTCCATCATTATCCTCCTGCTCCCCCTCCGTTGTTGTATTTCCCTCCTCTTTTCTTTCATCCTCCCTCTCTTTTTCTTTATCCTCTCTCCCTTGTCTTTGTTGTCCATCTAGTGTCCTTCTTCTCCTTCTCTTTTTCTCTATCCTGCCAGTGATGTCAACCATGACTAGCAGTTGGTTATACTATAGGGCCTTTCACTCTTCTTGCTACTCCTTTTCTGTACCCTCCTCCTTTTTTCTGTATCCTCTTCCTCATTCTCTTTATCTGTATCCTCTTTATTGTATTTTCCTGTGTCTTCCTCCCCTCATCTTTTACTGTATCTTCCTCCTCAGCCACCACTTTCTCTTTTTTTCTCATTCTGCTCTTTTTTGTAACCTCCTTCTCCTTATTATCTTTATTCTCCTCTTCAATTTATTTTCTACATTCCACAATTTCGTACATTCAAACATAGCCGAGTCGTCATACATGAAACAAAGTACCGCCCGTAGAAGAGTGACCGCTTGTTCACAGTCTCTTACTCGTGTCGTTCGACAGCAGCCTTGTTCGCAAGTGAGCGAGGTGCGGAGGGGAGGGCTCGGTTCCCCTAGTCTCTCCAGGCAATGGAGGCGAATGTCGACTTCCAGTAGCGCTATTACCTTTGCCGTGAAGTAATTGTTGACCCCCGCTGACTCTGCCTCAGAAAAGTTCCTCCCGAGAGAAAGGGGAATCATCCCCAGCGTGATGTGCATACACTACATTCTCATTTTCTTTGCTCTTTTCCTTATTCTCAACCAATTCCATCTTAATATCCTCCTTTACCTACTACTACTACTTTTCAAATTTATCACTCTTAACCACCTCATCCTCTTTCTGATCTTGCTTTCCTCCTCCTTTTCTTTGCCCTCTCCTTTTTCTTACCCTCTACCGTTTTCATCTTATTATTCTCCTTTACCTATTACTCCTTTTTAACCTCATCACTCTCCACCACCTCTTCTTTCTGAACTTGCTCTCCTCCTACTTTTCATTGCCCTCTCCTTTTCCTCACCCTCTAACATTTCCTTCTTATTATCCTCCTTTACCATTACTACTTTTCAACCACATCATTCTCGACCACATCCACTTCCTGATCTTGCTCTCCTCCTCCTCCTCTTCTTCCTCCAGCGTTCGCCGCTTAACGTCGACCCTCGGTGAGCCCGCCCGCCCGCCTGCCCTCGTTAGGCGACGGCGGCCGCCTCCGCCCCACAGTCCACACAACTGCGTTCATTACCGCAGCAGACGCTCTCCGCTTGATCCCGCCACCGGCATCCGGCCCCGGCGCGCACGCCGGCCCCGCGTTAGCACTGGCTTCACCACGACGTCTTTGCGCGCAGCGCTTGCAAATTAGAGCATTTTAAACAGGGGTTTCTGAATAGAAGCGGGGTTCCGAAAGCGAACGAGCATTTGTAATGACTGTGTGTGTTGAGGTTTCACGTCGTAGGACGGTTCTGAAAAATTGTAATTAATCGCGGATATTTGATATTTATGAATGAACTAACGAATAAATGAAATGAGCGAAAGTGATGCTTTGGATGTGTTTAATGTTGATTAGTTTGAAGTAGTTTGGCAACGGAGTTGAAATGTTTCTAGTTTCAACTGACATCTACACGTCGAACTATTCTTCATAACTAGTACTAAATTATAAGATATCTGATTTCTAAACGCCATAAAATTCACTATCGGACAATTTTTTTTCTTCGTGATTTATTATTCACTATAACATCGTCTCGAGGAACAATCTTTCCTAAATTTTGTCCTCTTACGAGACTAGAGAAGTAAAATATAAATCTTGTTAGCTTCAGTGGATATCGGTAGTGTGTAGTACAAACTCTTTGTAGTAAAATAAACAGCTCACGTTAATGAAATGTACGAGAACACTAATTTCTGCACAAACTCACCTACTAAGGAAACAATACAAATCTGTAAATAAACGGTCCAAAATATGAAGTGAAAATTTTGAATGGTGAAAAGACAAAATTTGGCAGTAATGAATTCTGAGTATAAATAAATAGAATTTTTAGACCTCTTTCTTTTGACATTGTGGCGTACCCATGGCTTTCAAATGTATTGGGACAGAGCATGGAAACTTTTCACCAGTGGCAGAATTTCCTTCAAACTTTTGGAACGGATAGTGCTAATTGCGTTCTTTAAAATGACGTAAAGTTCATTTTGAGTTTTTTTTTAAAAAATACAGAAATGTAATTTTTTTGAAACATCTCTCACATCTTTAATACGTACATTAGCAGCAATTGGTAAGCATTATTATATTTGTGAGGGTAAGTGCTTCAAATGACTTCAAATGAAGTTTTCAAAAAACTCAAAAATTATCTGTGAAAAACAACCTAAAATTTAGCGTGTTTATTAGCGTAAAGGCCATGTTCTTACCGTTCTTTCTACCGTTGACTAGCGATGATTTCCCAAACCAGGTATCTCCCCCCAGCGAGGTACCGCCCCAGTCAGGACATGCTCTAAGCTCCCGACATGTCTCCGGGGATGTGCAGTAGTGTAGTGCATGTTAGAGAAAGAGAGAGAGAGAGAGTGTAAGGGGTGAGGTTAGGACAAGAAAGAAAAAGGGAAGATCGCGTCCAGATCCAGAAAGAAAAGATCCCGTTTGTTAGGGTACTGCTATGGTATTCGCCTGGTGTTGATCGAAGAAACCATGGAAAACTATCGATCAGAACAGCCGGCCGCTAGAATTCTTCTCCAGTCAGTGACTTCGACTTATCTGACAAGCTGGTGTTCCAAATAGCGCTGCACGCTGTCGGGAGTCAGACCTATCACTTCCCGGTTAGAGGCCATGCAGTGACATAAGTTGATACACTGAGCTACCACTCCCTGTCCTAAGCTTGGGTGCCGATGGTGGCAGGATTTTTGACACTATCGAGACTAGGTGGCAAGGTCGAATTCAGCCACTTCCTGGAGAAGAATTGTAGCTGTCGGTTACTCTGACTGGCATTTCTCTAATCAACAACCAGCGAATGCCAGAACAATTCACTAACAAACGGGTCTATGTTTCCCTCCCATTCCTTGTCCTTACCCCTCACACACATATATACATGCATTCCACTACCACACATATTGGCAATTCACTTGGGAAATTTGAATTTGTGCCGAATGGGGCGGCGCCTCACTGGGTAGATTTCTGTGGAGGGAAACCTCCGCAATCCAACCTACAGGTCGGTGCCGGATCTCCCATCTAGCGAGGGAAGAACACTGCTTTATTACGCAATAAAATATTCACTACACTTACGAGCCTAATGATCACAGTAGTTGATGTGTCCAAATACATGAATTGACTCTATTCATGATTCAAAATTTCAATCAAACAAATCAATCAATAGTCATCAATCAGTCAAACTGCCCCTTTTCTATTTTTTAACAACTTTTGTAAAAGTAACTTCCCAACAAGGACATTTTTTATGAATTTCAAATAAACGAATATAAACGTTTTCGTTCCAGGGAATTGTCTCTAAATGTTTTGACTTTGACATTTTATCGCGCGAGCATATTCCGTATAACGCGTCCCGTGAGGACACGCGTCCCACTGCACGCGCTTCTAATTGCGAGCGCCGTTAGCGGCCGTTGCTCAAGGGGTTTGGGCGCGGAGAGGGGTGGAGGGGTGGAGGCACGGAATAATCACGCGCGAGGAGCGCGGCGCGGCCGCAGTCGCCGTCGCTCGCCCGCGCTCTCTAATCACAGCGCGAATCCCTAGTCCCCTGCGCGCCTGTGCGGTGACTCAGCGCTCGCTGCCACGTGTTCGGCGTCGATGGACTGATTGATTCATTTATTTACTTTGCGTTTCATCGGCAAAGGTGGCTCAGTGCATCAACTGATGTCACAAATGTGCCTCTGACCGGACGGTCGTAGCCCCGGCCGGCGGCAGGATTTTCGATGCTAGTTCAGCTAGGTTGAATTCAGTCGCGCCCTGGAGGAGAGTTCTAACGGTCGGCTGCTGTGGTCGGTAGTTTTCCGCGGTTTTCCCGATAAACACCATGCGAATGCCGGTCAGATCACGGATCGCGCGCGATTTTTTCTTTCTCTTCCTTGGCCTATCCTCATCCCTTACATACATACTTACACTAACATGCAGCACACTGCTCATGCCGGTAGGCCAGTCGAGGGCTTAGAGCTGCTCCCAGCTGGGGAGGTTCCCCGCTTGTGGGAGATACCTGTTCGGGAAAACCCTTGCTAATTGATGATATGTTGGGGCTGAAACTCGTCATTTAGTGGGGGAAGTTCAACACCTCGCGATAGAAACATATACTACACTTACGGGACTAATGATATCAGTTGTTGACACGCCCGGAATCACCAACAATTCATCACTCAACTTTGTGATTCCGGTCGCGTCAACTCTTATGGTCATTAGTACCTTAAGTGTAGAGCATGTATTTTTCATCTCCCGATGGATGGCGAGATTCTGTGCCGAACTGCACGTTGGCTTGTCAACTTTCTCCACCCTCGTATTTTCCACCAACGAGACATGGTCCCAACTGAGGCAGATCAAAATTCCTGACTGGCATTTCAACGTGTATTGTAGTGTAGTACATGTTAATGTGAGTGTGTGAAACGGAATAGGATAGGACAAGGAAGAGGAAGGAAAGATATCCCGTTATTCATTGCCCGTTTGTTAGGGTACTGCTGTGACATTCGCCTGATGTTGAACAACACGGAATACTACCGATCAGAGTAACCGGTCGCTACAATTTTCCTTCAGCCAGACCAACCGGTGGTTAAAGTTGCGTCGATCCGTTCGTGAACACGTGGAATTTGCTGTGGTTTGGGGAAGGTAACCAACTTGCAACAGGACTTAACTGATGCATTTGCTTCACCGTCTTTTACTTTATAAATTTCATTATGAATTAACAATTTTATATTATCGTACTCAGTTGTAGGAATACGTGTACGTATTCCAAAAAATTGAAATAGAATATTTGAGTAAAGAACTGGACTAGTGAAAGACAAAATGAGGAACTGTATAGAGAGGACTAAAGAGAGAATGGGAATAAAATGTTGACAAATTTCCTGAAAAGAACAGCCAAAACAAGATGACAGTGAAAGATAATTAGCGCGTGATGAAATTAGAAGACTTAAGTGGAAACAAGGAAGAGAAGGACAGTTTCCAGGAAGTTGGGAGCGTGGGCCTGGAGAGAATGGCGAAGGGAAATGGTCGCGTAGATGCAGTTGATATCTTCGAGACAGGGCGGGATTTATAATAGGCGGCACTGGAAACAGGAATGGGCGCGAAGACAGGGATTCGCCCGTGAACGAAGGCGTGTGTGTGCATGTGTGTGTGTGTGTGTGTGTGTGTGTGTGTGTGTGTGTGTGTGGGCATTCCATAGCAGGCTCGGGCACGAACGTGAAGTCATAGCGTTTCAGGAGCGATAGGGTGCGTAAGAGGCCGTAAGGCACGTGAGCAATGACCGGGGATGGACATCGCGGAGCGGGAGAGAGAGCTGGGTCATTATGCGCATCCCGCATAAGAGAGAATGCGGCGCGTGGACAGAGCGTGAGTGTGAAATAGGAGACGTGTGCATGAAGGAGTGTGCAAGTGCATGAAGACGTGAGCATGTCAGCTTGGACGAGGCGCGCGAGCGGGAGCCTGACAAGTGAGCGGGGACGGAGCGAAAGAAGCGGGGCTGAGGCATCGACCAGGATCAGATGGTACAAGTGAGTGTGTGGCGCGAGAGCGGTCGTGGACAGCGTGAGTGGGTCAAGGACAGAGGGCGTGAGTCAGCGCGGAAAGTATGACAGCTGTCTGAGTGTCTGAGCAGATTGCGTAGGCAGGTGGTACACGAGATACGTGAGTGCGGCTCGCGTTAGAAGTAGTTGAGAGACCAAGCGGGACCTGATCATATCGGCGAGGAGGCTAGAGCGGTCGTGGAGGCGCGAGTGTGGACTGGGTGATTGGGCCACTTAGACGTGGGTGAGCACGTGTGCTTGGGCACGGCGCCTGGGCCGTGTCAGTGTACGCGCAGTGTGCCAGGAGTAGGTTGAGCCCCCAGGCGCACCGCCGGAGCGGGCGCGTGATATTCACAAGGCCGCCGCGGCGGAGGCGCGGCGGGGCGGATCGGGGCTGGGCGGGGCGGAGCTGGGCGGGGCGGGGCGAGGTGGGCGGGGAGGGGCGGAGTGTCGGATGCAGATAGAGGTTAGAGTAATGAGCCGCGTGGCGGCGCGTCGCGCCCTTTGTGAGTCGCCTCGGCCGCCGCCGGCGCTTTGGGCCTCCACGCCCACCCGCTGCCCACGTGCACTGCGCCGTGAACTCACCCGCACGTGCGCCGCCCGCGCCCTTTGCCCGCCCGCGCACGGAGGCGTTGCCTGCCTTCCCTCGGACTCCTTCGGCACTCGCGCTGAGCCCCCGCTGCGCGCCGCCACTGCGCTCCGGGATCACCCTGTCACACAACGCTGGCTTGTTATGCCAGCTGTCTGGTAAGCATTGTATCAAACCTCTAGTCACTCTACTGAGGCACACCAGCTGGTTTTAGCTTAGAGCCAGTATTCACGCTGATTCTGCAGTATCTCTGACGGAAGACCTAGAGAAAGAGTCTCGATGTTGGCGGAGCTTCTTTACTCTCTAGTTAGCTTAGTCGAATGAAACTGATATCTGGAGAACTCTAGCGACCGGGTGTTCTAATTGATATATTCAATTTTTTCAATCAATATCAGGCGAATGCCGGAGCAAACCGGAACATCCCAATAAAAGGCCCATTAACCGTGGGCAATCTTTCCTTCCTCTTCCTTGTCCTCCCATCTTCCCCAATTGACACATAAACTTATGGTGCTTACTTGCACTACACTACCACGTATGTCAGGAGACCAGACGCAAGCTCAGAGCTTGTCCCGGAAGCGATGGTGTCCCGTTGAAGGAGATATGGGGAGGGGTATTGTCTCGCAAGCCATAGTGAAGGACAGCGACGAATCTCACCGTTTAGCGTGGGAGGATCAGCCATACCTCTTGGAACAAAACATTTACTATACTAACGGGACTAATGACCATAACAGTTGACGTGCCTGGGAACACCATTTAATCCATCAATCCACTGTAATAGAAGAAGATGAACTTAGGAGATTCCTACGAAATCCTGTTTTGATGCCTTTTACAAAGGCGGACGGCATATTTCATGTAGGCTGCTGTTGTTTAAATTCCTGAGGCTTCATCTACAACTTGTCAATTGATTGGTTAATTAGTAATTCCGGGCGCGTCAACTGCTAAGGTCATTAGTCCCATAGTTGTGATGCGTGTTTCTATCGAGGGATGGGCGGTGATCATCCCCCGCTGCCTGCCGTGATCCGGTGCCGACCTATGTCAGCCTGTGGGGATTTTCCCCTCAAATAGGTATCTCCCACCAGAGACACCGCCCCGCCTGGTCGAGACAAACTCTAAACATTCGACTGGTCTCCCGACAAGTGCAAATGTATAGTTTATGTTAATGTGCGTGTGCGTAAGGGGTGAGGATAGGAGAAGGATAAAAAAGGAAAGATTGAGCGCGGTCCGTGTCCCGTTTGCTAGAGAACTGCTCCAGCATTCGTCTGGTGTTGATCGGAGAAACCACAGAAAACTACCTGATTGCCAGTCGCTGGAATTCTCCTTGAGACTGCGGCTGAATTCGTCCTAGCTCCACCGTCGTCGGGCCTCGAACCCCAGAACCTCACGGTCAGAACCCCAGGACCTCACTGCAGGACATCCATTGATGCCCTGATACACACGCGTATCAAAGGTAAAGCCAACATTGCCTTGCAAACCTATTATTATTATTATTATTATTATTATTATTATTATTATTATTATTATTATTATTCATCTTATCTTATCTTATTTATTCCATGTTGTCAACAATGTATAAATCAAATTCTTTAAGTAGATTTTACGAATCAACTAATGTAAACAACTACAGCCATTTTATCAACCATTAACTATAGCCAATTTATCTTATTTCATTTGTTCAATATTGGTAATATGGTACAATTTAATTTATTGTTTGTATTTTTCTATTTTTATTTATTTATATTTTTTTACTGTACTGTTGATGATGTGATTGAAGTTTAAGATATTATAAATGTAAAAAAGGTTTTGATTTGTTTGTAATGGATAACATAATTGCTTTTTCGCCAATTCTACTCACATTTTACTTCATTTTATGGTATGTTATGGAACTAAATTTTTAAGTAAATTCCAACTCTAATCAAGTAATGTAAAGTACTCATTTCAAATAGCCAGCTCATTTCATTTCATTTTATTTTATTTTGTATATTTTATGTTAATTATTATATTGTATTCATTTCAAGTAATTAATTTTTAACTGCTAAGGGAAGTACTAATAACAATACAGAAAATGAATCTAGTTACTGGCTTGTTCTGTATACTTGGGGACCAGTAACAGTATGAAATAAGTTGTAAACTCATTCCTCTCTGACAAGTGCAAAAAGCACTTAGAGAGGGAAGATAGTGTACTAATAAGAAAACATCCTGTACTTGGATTGAGTCGTATCGTGTACTTCGATTGTAAGTTAATAAGTTCAATTTCAATTTAATTTCCATTGTATGATTTGATTATTACATTCTAGTTTGAGCTTCTCATGTTTGTATTAGTGGTATTTTTCATGTTTGAAACAGAGGTCTTTATGGTGATGGCGCGTACAATGTACACTGCAAAAAGTATTTTCTGAAATAAACAATTATTATTATTATTATTATTATTATTATTATTATTATCAAAGGAGCACCGTGGCTAGGAGTGGTTATTTTTGGTAATTTTCAAAACAAAAAAGAAATATATTAGGACTTTTAAGGTGTGAGAATAATAAAAAGGATAAATTATTTTTTACATGAACACATACAAAAGTTAAATTAATATTATACAAAATGTGTAAATTATAGTCTAAAGCATGTTTAAGAGGTAATTTCACAAAGGCATTTTTTCTAATCTAATAGACTTCTATTTCGTAGGTGAATATACGAAAAAATAGGCTACAGAAAAACGCTTGATTTTGCCTCATATCTTTAATGAAGATTGTAGTTAGTAAAAGGATTATACACTTTAGAGATATAAAATAAGTTTTATTACTGAACTATTTGAGTTAACAGAGCATACTTTTTTTAATTAGCACACTTTTTTTAAATTGCGTACGAATCTCATAAAAGAACGTGACCTAACATATCAATAAAGATAAGAGTAACGTCCTTGCCATTTGATTTATGGATAACCCAAGTAAAACGGCTGGAAATGCAATTATATATGTATCTAACCACATTTTTGAGAAACGTAATATTCTAAACGACCTATTTATATAATAAATTGTATTTTAAATATGTGGTTTTTCAGTCCAAAAATACACGGAATAACGTTGAAACGGAGGAATATCGTTGACTGGAAGAATGGTGTTTATTAAGATAACTAAACGTGTAGCAACTGAATATTTGAAACCGATAAGGAAACTTTGCGCATTCAGTTTCTTGCAATAACATATTCATATTTCAATAATGTTATTCTTCGACATATTATTTAGCCAATTTTCTAGTTTCTTTTATACCTTTCATTCAAAAATCCCAAGGATAAAATACGTTGAAATTTAGAAAGCTATCTCAACGTACAAAACAACTTAAGTTTTCCCTCTCAAAGAAAGGATATGCAAAAAGCACAACAATCCCGTACGGTAACGTGTAGGTAATCACTGTTATCACGACATTGCACAGCACGTATCGCTGAGTAGATCTCCGCAGAGCGAGGAAATCGCTGTAGGAGCGGCCCTAAACAAATTGTTTTAAATCGACGTAGGAAGAGGCGCGGAGCGGGGAGTACTCCGCTCTAGGAGGCGCCATTATGGAAACCACTCGGCCATAGAAGGCATTCTCTCGCGTCACGTGACGCCCGCTTTCCAACGACGCGATGTCACGAGGTTCTCCTCGGAGTCCCACCACCGCGCCCAGTTGGCCCTCGAAAGTTATGAATTTTTAAATTTACCCCTGCCAGTTTCTTATCTATTAATCCTCGTTTTCACAAATTTATAACTTAAAATTAACATTAATTAATTACAAAGAATTTTCCAGAAAGGGTTCTCCAGCTTCTCGATTTTTTTCCAAGTTGTTGTTAATAACTGCTTTCGTTTCTGCCAGTTTACGGAGGTCTAAATAAGTCTTTGGAATGCCAACTTTTAATTCTTGAATACGGGTGTGAAGTTGAACCTTATTTAAATTTTTTGGTTGCAGGGCAGGATTGTAGTTTCGTATAGAATCGGGTGGAGAGTCCGCGTATCCATTTGCTTTATTTGGCATGTAGAGAGTTTTTTTAATTTGCTCGTTGCGGATATACCAAGGTGCATTTACTGTCCAGTGATACGATACAGTTTGATTTTTAGTTAAATTGCTGTTTGCCCTAGATTACAATTAATCCTAGATTACAAAGGCGAGATGTACCAAGCCCTATTAGAAAGGAGTAGTCTGACAGGCTACTTTGGGTATAAATAAAGAACAATTCATTTTTACAATAAAACACTAAATTTAATGGATTAAACATGCATGATTTGGAGTTTCAAAACACATTTTAAAGGTTTTTATAGGTATATGTAAATAACTTGACTCTCAGGGCATACACTTGCTTGGTTGCTGTCCACACGTGATTTTTGAGAAACGTCCGCAGAAGTACCTCGTCATGCGACATTTGTTATAACTTCCATCGTCCCATTACTAAATGTTCAGAACAAAACTTGAAAACTACAAAACAAGGAGTTCGTATTCATTATTCAGGCCATTCATTATTACAGTCGTATTATTACCGCCAAAAAACCGACGTAATTACAAAGGCGTAACCTGTGGGACGACGCGTATTGTCATACACCGGAAAAAGGAACACGTTACGGTATTCACTGCCTAGTCACAAAATGAAGGCACCTATAGTTTAGGAACAGGGGAGTGAGGAAGAGGTGTGGGGGAAACTTTCGGCACTAGTTGCTTCGTCTAATAGGCGAGGCATTTGTAATCTAGGGTTAAATATGCTTATGAATAGGAGCGGGTTTTGTTGACCTGAAACATCGCCAAAAATGATCAATAAAATGCTCTTAAAGTGTTTTTAAAGTGCCTGAAAACCAGAAAAAAATGACGTAAAAATGCGATGCAAACCAGATCGGATGAACAACTTAAGCTCTTGTATACGTTACTCATGTAATCGAGGTTTCTTCCATTCGTTCAAGTGAACTCACCATGCAATCTTTTGGTTTGGACTGTTCTTTACTAGGAAATCTCTTTATCCCAAAATTCGCCGAACCGACAATGGAGCTGTTATGCTTACAGGAACCTTAGATTCCATACAATGGCTGTCGATACAACTTATGAGTGCAGAAATTGAATAGACAACTAAGGAATTCTGTGGAGAGCATTTGTTTCATCTAGTATATATTTTTTGAAGCAAGTGCCATTAAAATGATATTAAAATCCATAAAATAAGCAAAAAATGCATTAAAAATTATTGAAAAAGGTAAAAATGACTTATTAGTCGAAATCGACAAGAAAAGAAATAAATGACATTTAAAAATGGGTAATTTCCTCATGTCATAATATAAAATTAATTTCTATATTAAATGGCATTTTTCTAAAGTGAACAAAAGAATATGACATTTCATAAAAATCCGCAACCTACTGACAAATGACAATAATATAAGTGATATTGTAGTTAGTTTCAAGTTAGCTGTTATCTTTGAAAAAGAATAAAACTAAGCCGCCTAATAATCTTCTTTTTTGCGGAACGATAATTTCCCTCATTAATCTATTTTGCTTATCTCTAAAAATTAACGAATTTATTATGTCCAAATTGCGATGCAAACATTTTCAGCGTATACAAATCGAAAAGCATTGAAATAAATGTGCGAATATATTAAATTTCCGAAATGTCAAATGCCAAAACGAGAAGCAAGAGCAGCGAAACTAAAAACAAATTCCATTTACACTCGTACCCAGCAAAACGAAAAAAATCTTGAAATGGGAGGAAGGTATTTTGCAATTAAATTAAACACACATCCGCGCCATAAAGGGGATTCCCCTAGGGTGCGCCACCGGTCGCTCTCACAGAGCCGCCCTCTACGGGCGGCGGCGGCGGCGGCGGCGGCGATGGCAGCACCGGGGCGGCGCCATCGATTCCGCTGAAACTTTTATCGCCGCAGCTCCCTCGTTGTCACCGGCGACCCTGACTGCTCCCTGACGCCCAGAGCAGAGTGACGTCAGGACTTCCGCGTTGCCGTGACGTTGGCAGGGCGTCAAATTGCGTTTTTTTTCTTCTTTTGTTTATTTTCCTGCTTTACGTTCCGATTCATCGAATGTGCCAGCTCAGTTCGTCCCGATCTGCTTTCATCACGGAATCCCTCACTTGCGTGACGTCTTAGTGACAACAAATTATGTTGTTTTTGTGTTGTTGGTTTTTATCTTTATGTTCCGCTTCGTCGGACATGCCGTTTCCTGTTTTCGCGCTACCGCCTGGTACATCTAATTCGAGCAGTTGAAAAATCCCGCTCTGAATGTAATTAATTTTTCTTCTTCAACTTTTTTCTCTTTTGTTCCCTCAGAATTCCGGTTTTGTTGCATTGATTGATATACAGCCAATATTTTAAAATGTTTTGGTGAAACTTAAAATAGTACGTAGTAATTACAACCGTATTTGTCAAAATAAGAAAAGAAATTCCCTATAAATTAGTACTATAGAAAGTTTTTCTTTTTGCTTTAACTCCCTATACTTTAGAACAGGTAAGATACTTATGGGAATTACCTCAGCATCACAATCTCGAATTTATAATGTAAATGTTTCCATTGAGAAACAGTATGTATCAAGTGGAAACTTCTTTCATTACCCTCGTGTATGTTGTCTGGTCGAATGTTTTTTCCCAATTGGACGTTTTAAAACTCACTTAATTATCTAATTTATTAATTCAGAATTATTAGTAATGTATGTTTTTTCATCGTACTTGATGAATTTTAATCGGTGAGGGAGCTGATACCATTCGCATTCCGATCACAAGAATGTTATTTTCGGTGCATCTTCATACAATTCGATCAAAGTCTGTTATTTGGTATGTCTTTTAATTAAAAATCAATGGCTGGTACACGGCAACAAATATGTTTTATGCTCAGAAGTGGTAAAATTGCCAAGTCCATGAGAATGTCATTCATGAATAGGAACATTAATCCTTTTCCATAATTGATTCCGTAATTAATAATACGAAAATAAAGTGGAAGTATGTTTTGAACATAATTGACATCTCTGTATGTAATACTATCAAACTCATACTAACAATCAACCTATTTAAATACTGGCATACATTACTTTATTAAAAAGAATTAAAACATTGAGAACGTAATAAAAGTTTTGCATTTAGACCTTACGAAGATTGTAGCCTATTTCACGAAATGTGAAAGATAAACTACAATTGAAGTTAAAACTTGTAAATGAATATCCATTTTAAAAACAATATGAGTGTAGTAATAACATACCTACATAACTTGTAGGTAACAATTATAAAAAAATATATGAAATGACAATACTATTTAGGTGGCATCTTAGTGGTGAGAGATATTATGTGGAATGAGATACTTGATTACCGATACAAGAATGTGCCAACATAAAATTTACGTGAAAGTTTGCAAAGAGCAAAATGTAAACCGCAAGCACCGGCTATCGTAGATTAAACACGACGCTGCACAAAAGCATAGAAAATATGGAAAACAGGAAACCACGTTAATTGGTTATAAATGTGACTGAGCTCCTCAGTATAAGACTGTAGATTTACATCAGAAATGCTTCATATTTGCTGTTCTTCCAAGATTAATCTATGGTCTTATACTGAGGAGCTAAGCAGAAGTCATCGCCTTGCCTTAACGTGGACAGTAACGTCTTGTAGTTGTATATTATGATGATGGAAATCACAAATAGAAGTTTATTACTTCTCTAAAGTTTATCAGGAAAAAATATTTTAATTAAATAATATGTATTTATTATTGATTCATTTATGTATAATTATGACATTTTTAGTGCAACACGAAGCTAAGACTCGTCGTCCATCTTAGTAACAATGCAAAGAAAATTAGCTACTTGTGAAGTATTAAATAATGTGAAATTTTCGTGAGGAATAATACTATTCAACAACGTCTAATTTCAAATATTAAAAATTTTAATTATATTGTAATTATAGTATATTACAATAAAACCTCTGGTAATTTATTTTGATATTACCAGATTTCATACATTATTAATACAGATACAATATTAATACTGACATTTCAATGAACTTTCAAAGAAATAAAATTCCTACAGCAAATAACACCTGAAAAATTCCATTATAGAAATCTGGTTGTAAACAAAATGAAATTTTAGGAAATCAGTATTTTATTTACTCGATTGTTTACTAACCTCTGTTTTTTTCTCACTTCATTTCAACTGGAAAACCTATCTTCCGGAAGCCACTGCTTTTCGGCCTTGGTACATAAATAAATATGCAGAGCCTTTCGCATGTTTGCCAGGGCGCTGTCATCACCCACCAAGCAACCAGCGGCTGTGGCGCTGTCGCCCCTTGACGTTTGGGACCCCTTCGGCTCGCGTGTCGACGGACGCGGCGCGGGAGGCGGGCGGGGCTGGGCCGAGGGAGGCGGGGCGTAGCCTAATGGACGCCGATTGATTGATTAATTGGTTAATTGATTACGACGTGCGATCCACCTAGGTGAACGGGAGGGGATAATTGGTCTTTTCGAGCCTCGTTACCTCTACCCTGTACGCGGATGCGATGGCTCGGAAAGAGGAGATTTGGAAAGACCTTAGGTGCGGGGGTGTGGTAAAATAAATTTTGTTGCTTTTGGGTAATGGGGTAGTACTGTGGAATTTTTTGGATAAGTTGACTTGATTAATAATAAAGCTACGTAAGATGAAAGGGGAAAATCACGAAAATAGGGGAGATGATTAAAAAAGTAATTTCGTTTGTATAAATGAGACCAAATTTTTATGATAATTACTATTTCAAATTACAACTAAGAATTATTTTAAACTTCTTAGTAGTTTAAATTATTGGTTTCCTAGAAATGGTTAAAAACCATCATTTTGTCTTAGCGTACCATACATATGAGAGAAAGTGATTGCATGATTCATCTGCTCTAGGCCGCATTCAGAGGCAAATAATAATTTTAATTGCTGACCCGGTGGCCGAGATCGCTAAGGCGGTAGTGTCCTAGTGATCTCGAACCGAAAGGTCGCGGGTTCGAGTTTCGCTCGGGAATGGTTGTATTTGTGATTGTTCTTTCACCCCCTATCATTTCCATATCATTTCATCTACTCACAGTTACCATAACGAAAAAAACAACAGTGGTCAATGATCTAGATGTTGATGCGAGCTTAAATAAAACAATAATTTCAATTATCAACAATACTTCTCGTGGGAGCCACGTCTAGTATCTTTGCCCCGCCGTTTCTTGACTTTTCTTACAACGCCCTTCCCGGAGGACTGAGGTCGTGGAAGAGGTCGCGCGGTCCCAAAATGAGGACTCTGCGCTCGTCCTCAATTCGAGTCCGAGTGTGTCCCTTTGGACCAACAGCGAAAACATCCCCCGACAAGTCCACAGGCGCGAGCCGAATCGCACCCTCCTTTCCAGTTGGAAGGGAAACGCCATGCAAAAGTATGCAAATTACGCAGAGAACTAAATGTCCTGAAATTATGCGACGAGCACGAAAAAATAATTCTACGTCAAATTGTAAATCTCATTAGGCAAAAAAGAAACGAGAAGATACAAGAGTTACCGGCGACGCAAAAAGACGCAGTAGAAACGAGGCTGCAACGCGTCGGCAAAGTAAAGAGTAATTAACAATTAGTTAAATAAAAGCGTTAAAAACGCCCGAGGAATGTATTCATTAGCACAAATGCACGGGATGGTGTAATGGACATGAGTCCGGTTGTTATTTCTATTTTCCACATAATTTGAATCATTGATTGGCAATGCACATAATTATCACAAATTCCAAACCTTGATTAGTAGTGTCATAACTGGAGCAGTACTAAGTGTATGCTTTAAGCTTGCAGGCAGATTAATGTGAGATAGATTGATTCGGACATAATCCAGAGAGACGGACTTAATTGAGACAGATTTTGCCTCGAGAAGTACACTTTCCTTATTCTTTCTGTGTGCTATAAGACCCGATTTATATGTTTTCGTTTGAAGAACGAATTCAGGACTTTTGCAAACGCCCGCATGCGCACGGGGATTTAAGCAGCGGCACAGTCGCGCGAAAGCTCGCGTTTTCTAACATTCCCGAAATCATCAAAAGGAGGCGCGTAAATAGGGTATTAGAAAATTAAAGAGGTACGAGCTGAACCTTTGCTATTACATGGTATAAAAGGAGCTTCTCTGAAAATGTTACATTAGAAAAGTACTACATATGCAATATACAGAAAATCGATACCCCTCTAAATGCTGTTCCACATTGATCACTACTTATTCTTAAAAAATAATGACATGAGAGAACTTTTGAAATTCTGGAACAGTAAACTTCCTATTAATTGCGAACATAAGTTAAAATAGGTTTAGAATAGAAATTTTTAATATTTATCAACATTTATCCATAAATGTTGTAATGGACTAAAACAGAAAATCCTCCTATTCACAGTAATAATTAAATGTTACACTGTTAAATTATTTAACAGCATAATATACCATAATTATAAATCAAAAATTGTGTAATGAGACAAACTTGTCAAACAATTTAAGGTCGTTGTGTTTAAACATACTCAATAATCTTAGCATTTAAACACACATTATTGGAACTTCAAAACTCACAATCTTCGTTTTGGTAGCTTCAACCTCACGTTCACATGCTTGGTCTAGCTAGACGGCGAAATAATGATTGCTTCTGATAGGTAGAATACAAGTCGAATAACAAAATGGAATAATGAGAAAATGGGGCAGATAAATGTTCATTCTTTTAATTTTAAGAATTAAATTGCAGTGTTTACATCGTAAAACCTGTTAATAATAGCAAGTGATTTTAAAAAATCCCGAAATTTCGCTGTCAAAAAACTCAAACTTCTTTTTAAACGAAAACCCTTAGTGTCTATTTTTTTCTTTGGATACTTATTTCGGTACTTAGAAAAGACAATTTTCCTATTTTCTATTGAAAAGTAAAAACGCGAAATATAATAACCCTCTCTAAAACGTCTTAGAGATATATATTAAAGTACATTTTGGGTTAAGAGGTTTTAAGTGAGTTCCAATATAAATGGAAGCAACCGAGGACTCTCCTCGAGTTATAATTTAAACTATTCAAGTTGAATTCTGTACAGAAAAACATGGTAAAGACGAAAACTTTTAGAAGACAAAAATTACAATTTTAAGAGAACGGAGTACGCCAGTCACACTCCTTGCTTCCTGACCACAATACTTGCATCGTATTGCATTATAGTTCCTTATTCATTCTGAGTTTCTTTAACAGTTTGAATTCCTATTTCAAGTGCTTCCTTGCAGGAGGTACGCTAGATGAATTCCTTAAATGTTTTCGGCACAAGATGTGCGTCAAGCGATAACAATGTAAAGACAAGAATGTTGCCTTGGAAATTCATTCGGTGTACAGTTCAATTGTGATTTTGGCGTAAAATATGGATAAAGCACATTGTTTAAAATATTATGATCGTATTTTTTTATCATTTGTTCACATATACGAGGGTCGAGGCAGGAGTCATGGAAACTATTATTTTTTCTAAAAAATGATATCGGATCACACAATTTCACTTTTAACGTGAAAGAAGTGCTACAGTAGGGTGTGTTCACATCCACAAATTGCTGAGTGAATGTCTCAATTAGCCCAGAGAGAGATGTAAAATCAATTATCCGGCTACCGCCATGCGAGATGACTGTAATATGTTTCGAGCAGCGCATTTACTTCAAGACGTTCTCTGTGGGAGTAGTATCGGAGAATGTTACAGGGAATTGATGCCAGATCATGGGAATAATGCTCATGGGTTAAGGCCATGAGCATACCGGACAGTCGCCAGATGGGCAGGAGAGATTCTGCGGGGACGCCTAGCAATCAGTGATCAGCAACTTGATCTGTGAGTGTGCGGACTGATATGGCACATGCGGTAATCGAGCATCGAGTATCTGCCTGATCAAGTCTTTATAACATTGCAATTCTTTTGCAATGTTGTGATCTAGAATGTACTCAAATGCTTTGAAACAAGAAATCAGTACTGTCATTTCAAATACCTTAATAAATCTGAGAAACCCAAAGTTGGGGTGTCGTTAAATGTCCATGAACTTAGTTCTTACCTTGTTCTTTCATGTGTATGTTTCAGATTTTCACCTGTGCTCGTATTCTCACAAAAAATAATAGTTGCCATGACTTATTCCCCAACTCTCGTACAGTATATTAACAATACGTAAAATACACCATGTAACAAAAAAAATGTTTTGCTTGTTTAAGTAAATTTTTAGCTTATTTTGGATGAATTAGGTCTCAACTAAACTACACTGATTATTCCTACTTTTATATAATTGTTTCGTTGCTTTTTATAACCAATTATATGTTACCTGTTTCACATTCACATAATTGATGAATAATGGCATCTTCCCGTTGTTGTAAGCGTAATTCAAACTTTTTTTGTTATGTGTGTGGCATTTTCCGGGGATCAAAAGCAGTAAAGCATAGAATAAAGGATCCTAACATCTTTTGCTTAGCATACAGTTCATATTTCGGTATGCATGTGGAACCCACGACAAGAACTGGGCACGACGACATACCGTATGTGGATGTCGCAGATCCACTCTCGAGGCCTGGTATAGAGAAGTATTTGGCGAGAACCAAAAGATCACCTCTCCAACTAAAAACGCTCTCCAACAAAAATACATGACTAAGAATACAAAATATGGAAATAGAGAATGCCCTAAATAAAAAAAACATATAAAGAGTATTTACCAAAGAAAACAGATGAATCTGCTGCAAACTATAAAGATGAACGTAATTAGGCTCGTGAAATAGTAAGACAAGCCCACCTACAATCCTGGGACAAATTCATATTCAACGTAGAAAACGACTTGGCCAGAAATAGCTTATCAATTTAAATGCAGAGAAACATGGTGAAAGGTTCCATCAGGACTTACAATTGTTTGAAAGAAGGTACCAGGGACAGTATAATGAGGGAATGCTTGGTGATTATATCTGGGGACTGATCAGAGAGAGTGATGTAACGTACAAGAGGAAATATAGAAATAAAACACATTTTTAAGCACACTGTACGTGATATGTGAACATTTTCATGTACTTTAACATTTTTGTCATATATATTTACTGAATTTACATTTTTCCAAACGTTGTATTTAAGAATTTCTTTTGTTTTGTTTCATGGGTATATGTAAACGATTATTTATTGTTTCAAATATATGAATTTTCCTAAAATTAAGAAAATCGAAGCCATTTCCCTAAAACAATTTCCCATATGAAAAATAGTGTTTACATAGTGTGTTAAAATATACTGCATCAGAAACAACAAAAAAATTAACTTAAACAAAATTTTGTTGCATGGTGATATCATGAAGATGTCACAGTGTAAAATAGACCCGGGTTATGAATTGCACATTTTACATAACAATTTTACAATGTTTTAAAGTAAATTCATAAAAACTAGCGTACCCGTCCGAGAAATCTGGCATGGTAAACCCCACCCTTTCCCTATCCATTTGTCTATCCTTTCCATAAAGAAAGAGAGGAACTACTAATGTACACAGAATATCAAAGAAAATAACAATGCAATTTATGCAGTTGATGTAAGAAACAAATTTTCAATAAAAGTTTATTCAGCATTACAGAGAAATGTAGTTAGAACAATTCTACTTCTTTAAAAACAACATTTGAAGAAATTATTCAATCTTCCTTCAGAGTTAGCTGTTTGCTTTCCTTGATAGTTACAAAAATAATAGAAAATGATTTTATTCTTGAGAAAGCCAAGTAGTACGAAAATACTGGATCGGAAAAGTATAGACCTACTCTTTGCAATATTATTTAACTTTCCTTGATTTGTTATGAGAAACCGAGAAGGATTTGGAGAGTCAAGGTGCCAGCTTGCTGGGGTGCGAAAATTGTAAAATTATTTGAATACTAAAAAGTACTGGATTATTTTCTGCGTTCTTACGTACCTCAAGAAAAGCAATTCCGAGCCAAAAAATTTAGTAGGCTTAGACTTCACTTCAGTTCATGGGAATGTTGCTCAAACGATGTTTGAGCAACATTAAATATATGAACAAACCGGTACTTTGAGTTTAATATCAAACAGTGGATTATTGACAATATGGGTTTGCAGCTGGGCGTTGATGTACATACTTCCAGATACCGCCAACATTTAAATCGTGCGTTTGGACTGCGATCGTTGGAAGTTGTCGAGTGACTTGCGCTATTCTTTCTATAATATTCAATTTAGTTTATTTTTAAATAATTCATGTGGTATTGTAAGCTATCGCGTTTTGATTTTTGTTTTTCTTTTATTTCAAGCTATTTTACTTAAGCTACTTTAAAAAGTTTGTTCTTTGAGTTGTGCCATAGCACACGTTTTCCTCCACTACCTCTGAGTACCCATGCGAGAACTCTCGCATGTGAGACCCCACACTCATTCCTATCCTTCTTTTTTTTCATTCTAAAAGGGAAAGTAGTTAAAGAAACCTGTTTATTTGTTTAAAAATCTATAAAGGTAACTTGCAATGTACTAACACAATAACAAATAAAAATAAAAACAATGCAATTGATGTGTAAAAGAAATATTCAATAAATATTTATTCAATATCATGGAGAATTTTCTTATAACAATTCCCAACACTTACTTCAAGACATTTGAATTATTCAATATTCTTGTCAGTTAGGTTTTAGCTTTTCGTGATAGTCACAAAAATATTATCTGGTTACTTTTGAGAAAGCTACGGGTCTGAACCCGCTGACTTGAAAATTTCATTTAATGATAACGAAAATATTGGTGCAGGTAAAACACAAACACAGTCTTCACTCTTCACTGAACACCCATATTCCTCCACAACTAAGTACACAGCACTTACAGACCATGGCAAAACGTTAATTGAATAGTTTCACTACACGCAGAAGAAACAATCTTCCTTGGTATCAAGCAACTATAATAGTAGTTCTAGTTGTTGCTGGAGAGCAAATCTGGCATTAATGATTATGCAAATAAACCTAATCAAACTGCTCAAACCACGGTGTATACAGAAAGCATAAATATAAGATTTGAGGAATCTAAGCCTTGTAAACGTGTCGTCACAAAAATGGCTACCAGCATCAAGGGCTGAAATATTGAGGTGGCCTTGATAGTATTGAAGCGCAGAACCGAAAATTTAATGGTTAGAATGCGGTAGGATGTAGGTATTGTAATGGCTTAAAGGCCTTCAGCCTAGCCATATAGTTAAAAGAATTGAAATTATGTATCAATGTGTCATAATTACCTATTAAATAAAAAAAATAAAAATTGAAGCGCAGAACCGAAAATTTAATTGAATGTCAGGGAATGTCTCATCTTATAGATTATGGTGTGAATAAATTTCTTTTAGACCTTCTGCCTCAACATTTTAGTTTTTAAGGCCCTAAAACGCTTCATTTAGGAGTTTTTTGACGAAAACTTTGGCAAGTGTTGCGGGTTGCATTTTACTTGAATATATAGATGGGTTTTTTTAAAACAAATCCTTCATATTTTTAATGTCAAAGTGCAATTCTTCACGTCTCCGTGAAATTCTCTTTTATCAGAGACCTTATTTATAACGATTCGTTTCGTGTGAGAGCCGCGACGGAAAGGTACTGAAGTAATACAGGAGACGATATAATTATTTTTGAGATTATTAAGAATTTGTTTCGAAACATAAAACATCTTAGATTCCAAAAAACTACGTAGATTCTAAATGTGACTAATTTACTTCGTTTTCTGGGTAAACCTTAGATATTTCTTGTACTTATTGTATTATAGTATTGTGTCACAATGTTACTTTGTGGCATTTATAAAGCACAAATTTAATCTAAATTTAGTACCACGTTTCTTCTTCTTCTTCTTCTTCTTCTTCTTCTTCTTATTACAAATCAGCATATACGTTTGTGAGAGAGGTACAATAATGTGATATCTGAAAGTGTATGTATGAATTAATTATTTCACATTGTACATTTCCTGTATACCGTAATCGAACATTATAATAATACCAATGATGATAATAGTAATAATTATTATCATACTTTATTGCACAATTTCCTCTCAAACAAATCATATATTATATACAAAACAAATCCAATACAAATCAATAGTGATCTGAGAAAATGGCAACGGCGGGTCGCAGTGTAATCACTCATTTTTAGACTGACCGACACAAACTACAAAAGTCAGTAATGTGGTTTTATGAAATAGGCTCCCATGTTTCTTAATCATCACTAATTTATCGCAATTATTGGTTTTGTTATTGAATAAACCATCGTTCCTTTGTTGGCACACTCAGTGGGCCGCGCGAGTAATTACGTGTCAGAAAGGAACGCGAGTAGAGGAAGGATAAATAGAATTAATTTAGCATTTTTCATTTATCACAAAACCTGTTGTCCCATCCAGATACAATTTTTGACGCAGTAAGTTTTATTTACTCTTTACCATTCAGAAGGTAAAATTGACACTTAAAAAAGCAATATGTCTTTAAGTTATTTAAATGGATTTAGTATGCCTGTCAATGATTATAGTATATTATTTTTTTAAAATCTTTAAATTTCAGAAATTTATTCCACAAATTCCATGTACTTGCTTATTTTCATCTCGAATAATACAAGGTTGATTTGATAACAAGTGTAAGAATATTTCGACTGCTCGTTATTTACAAAAGAAGTAAAGAGCGTTTCAAAAACAATACAATTTTATTAATATTTTTTTATAGTTTTACCCTTAGGTACTAAGATGAACATATTTATTCACGACCACGCAATAATATATTCACGCATACGGGTAATATAAGGAGCTTCAGTGCTCCTGCTCTAAGTGTTATCACATTACATTTGTCATAATTACTAACTGTTTTAATGGACGTAAATTAAATTTTGAATTAGTTACGTTACATATAATACCATATTAAAAACTAAGGAATTATAAAATGGAAGGTAAAGAATCGGGTTAATGTGGCATTGTGTACTGCAAATCTTCCTCATACTCATTATACTATGACATTCGTGTTTCAATGCGATGCTCATAACTAATTTGCTACCTAATAATTATTTCGTCACAGATTTTGTCGAGAGACAGGATATGTCGAGTACATCTTCTTGAAAACTTAACCCAAAAGAAGCAGGTCAAAACCCCCTAGAACTCCACATCCACGGAATTAAGCAATTAGCATTCAGCCGAGATAAACCGCAACTTGAAACGAATCTCGTCTAAAAAAACGTCTTAAGTTGCGAGGAGGAGTCTGGTGAGTTGCCGTGCCGGAGGGCGGGAGTCGCGGCTAAGAATACCGCTTTTCCCTGCAAGGCCAGAGTTCGACGTCACGGCACGGGCGCCCGTCACGCTACGACAGTCCCGCTCCCCAGCCCCGACCTCATTCCCTTCCACACGTCCGTCCCCGTCTCCGTCCTCGACACAGGCTCTATGACTCCTTCGATACCGGCGTCGTCCGTTCAGCATCCTCGACCTGCTCACTTGTCGACGTCGCCCACATCCACATTCCCGACGCCATCACTGTCACCGTCATGTCAACGTCACTGCTCACCTTTTCAGCTCCCGTTGTAAAGTTTTCGATAAAATATAATAATACTGTTTTTCATCTGTTTATTACTATTGCAACGATGTTTTTTAATGATGACGAGAGTCAAAATTTGTTTTCCCTCTTAGCCGCAAAATTCTATCCCAAAATATTAAAGGTCCCTTCCGTCATCCACTTTAATTTAGGTAAGCAAAATCCTCATCGCAAAAGATTAAAAAGAAAGCTACCAAGAGAATTTTTCGATCCCCCATAGACTAGAACTGATGAGCCTTTTCTCATGATAAATAATTGAAACACGATATTGTATAATAAATAAAATTAGAGTATTATCTAAGTATATATCCATTACTATTATATTTATCTTATGCGGCTGCAGAGGGTCATTGACAAAGCTATAATAAATAAAAAATGTTTTGTAAGTCAAAGATTTAGAAAAAATTGTGAAATGCTAAATGTAGAAGAGGAAAACCGGATCTTGGAAGTCATGGTATACTGAAATGCATTGTAATACAAATTTTGCAAGAATATGTACGTGATGTTGTTTGGAATTATTTTGAATGTTAACTGTTGAAATGTATAGCATTACACCGTTCACGCTTCTACTCGTGTTTCTACATAAGTTTAGTTGGTGACTGGGTCCCTGCCCACGTCTGTCCCCGTCTCCATCCTTGTCACAGGCTCTATGCCGCCTTTGATCCCAGTGCCGTCCTCTCAGAATCCTCGCTCTGCTCACTTGTCGGCGTCCACATTTACATTCCTGACGCCATCACAGTAACGTTGCGTCGCCAGTTGCAGCCAGTTGCGTCGACGTTACTGTTCACCTTTTCGGCTCCCGTCCACGTTTCTACTCATGTCTCTACGTAAGTTTAGTTGACGGCCGCACACCTACCCAAGCCTCTCCTTTCTCCTTCCTCGTCACTAGCTCTAGATCCTTTTCCACCTATGCTAGATGTTCGTCGGCTCTCGACATTCTTGCGTCTAGATTCTATATTTCCATCCATTCGTCGTACATTTACTAAGAGGATATTGGGTAGCCATATTAAACATAGACGTATTAAATGGAAATATTGTGACGTAAATAGTAGGACGCAGAAATGGTAGGACAAAATAAACAATAAATAGGGGACATTAGAGATTCTTAGGACAATAGAAACTGGCTGTGATTTGGGACATGGACATTTGTAGAAAATAAATTTTTATTTTGAAAGCGTCATATAACGAAATACAAGGAATATAGACAGCCAATGGTGACAGATTTTAGTAAAGACATTAGAGTCGAGTAATGATTATTGACCATCGTGAAGCGAATAACAAAATTAATAACAAAAATTTTTAAAACAAAATGAAATGAAATTGACATGTTGCAACAGGGTCATGAGTTTGTAAGAAGACATTTGGTCGCCGTTGCGAGCACATTATAAGATTGATAGCCACTATCGCGAGCAAATGCAAGACTAGCTAGAACTAGCTAACTAGGTATTGTCAACGAAAACAGTCTTGAGTAGGGATGTCCACCTGAGGCATTCGAAAATACTTATTTATGTGAACATTGCAAGTTGTTTCACATCAGATTTAAAACATTACCGTGAACGGAACATCATCATCAAGACATCATCATCTTCAACAATGTTAACACAGAAGATTACTGGTGGTAAACAGGAATCTTCGCGGAATATCCTTAGCTTCGACAGCGCGGGTTACGGAGGAGGACATCACTTTTATAAACTGGAAACGCCACAAGAAAAACATCGTACAATATGGTAAAAAAGATTATTTGCCAAGAAGGTAATAGACAATAGTTTTCATTGAAGTAAAGGCCTTTAATTGGCAAAAAATCCAAGTTACATTTGAGGGCATGCCAAATAACGGATAAAGTCAATTGTAAATTAATAAGGCAATAGTAATAATAAATATTGTAATTGAGTTATCAAAACATGAAGCTGATTTTTATTGATAGAATCCGCAGAGAAACCATCTTGTGTTCTGAAAAGGAATAAATTGTCAGCATTACCTGCTCCGTACTGGATGGGACGTCTGCCCACGTAAGGAATGCAAGTGTAAAGAGCATAGGAGTCGGGCATCAATAAATCACTAATTTCAGAATTACAAACAGATTTCAGATTGGTTGGTACAAAGTCGGGCACATTGTGATAATTATTTCCAGAGATTTTACTGTCGTTTTAAATCGGCTATGCCCAGCGTGGTTCAGAGTACATTAAAGTTTACATTATTAAATCTCGAGAGTTTACACTTGTTTCATAATCCACTGTTTCCTTACCATGGTCCTATAAGAAAAGTTCATTTGCCGAAAATTAACCGTTTTTTGCGCATTGCATAACTTTCTCTCTATTCCGTAGCGAGAACGTAAAGAATAATCAATAAATGCAATAGAATGAATGCCTCTTGTCAGCCATGTTGCTGTGTGAATGTAAGCTTTTTATTTTTCCAACCTACGCAAAAAACACCACAGTAGCCTTTATTTAGAGAGCATGATCAGTTCACTATAACCACCAAAATGATCGTTTCCCATGAAGTAATTTCTGTCGCTACATTAACTTTGGTGTATTTTATGTCGCCACTTCAGTCTGAAAATCCGTTTTATAACGCGATAAGAAGTCCACTTTAAACCTACAATTTCATTTTCTTGAGTCACGTACTGCCGTACACCAAAACCTCATTTAATCAGGCTATCTACGAATAGCATGTAGTAGAAGTCACGGACTGACTTGTTCGAAAACATTTATTCAGTGTGTTATAAGAGCGTGCCCATGTACCCGATATACGTGGTCGTTTTTAGCGCCTTAACTTGGGGATCGCGTTGCAGCCGTGGCTTTCCGCCTGGGAATCGATAGCAGAAGTCGCGGCACGTTGCGCTCCTTCCGCGCCCTAGGCGAGCAGACACTGATCCTTCGGAAGGAAACGACGCGCCGCCGAAAGTCATTCTCAATCTCGTACTGCAATACTCGAACACTATTTTACGATACTTTACTACAATATATAAACATTGTTTTTTTGTTTAGACAAAAATACTGCAATAACAAATAAAATATTTGTTAATGTAAATAAATGGAAACCCATTATTCCGTTTTTCGTCCATTGATTAGGAAATTCTCCTTGGCGGGAAGTAAGTTAAAGAAAATAATGGGGCAACATAAATCAACATTGCACCTCAAACCCAATTAATATCAATTCCCATCACCCAAATCACCCAAATAATATCAAAAACTTCAATTATATATCGTGTATGGGAAATGATTTACACAGTATACACTTGTAAGTTTCAATGAATTAAAAAACCAAATAGAATGCTACATTTTATAACTTTTAAAATATTTTTTGTGTAACACTAGAGGACCCGGCTATGCTTCGCTATTGCAATGTATTACACTTCACACACTACTGGTCATCTGAATGTGTATCACATTTTATGCTACGCTCTGCAAACATTTTAACAGAAGACTTTCCCGCGAATATTGGTTTGTTGCAAGTACTGGTTTGGACATTGTCAAGTATCCTAATGTTAAAACGTTCTCCGTCACGTTGGGGCGTCCATTCGCCATGGCACTGTCATGACAAATTTATATCAATAAGTTTGTCCATCATTTAAAAGACAGAAAATGTTTCAAATAACAGTTTATATACTAAATAAAATACAAATTCCACACAACGTTTTGGAAACAAGCTAGTTTCCATCATCAGGTGACAAGTAAATAATTATAATACATAAAACAATGAAAAGGTAAAACAAAAGAATTACAAAAAAATCCTACGAATGGTTTTGGCGCCAATGGTGTTCACGGAATGACGGATGATTAGAAAAACCGACTTTTGGTATCAGGGAACCCCAAAACATGTATTTCCATTAAAATCTCGAAATCTATTTTCCGCAGCATTACATAACTTACTCTACAGAACGTAAATTACTCCGTATATACGTACGTATTCGAGAAAGTAAAATAGTATATGGAACTCATACGAGAGTTCTTTTGCCGTTCTCATTTAAAAACATTTCAATCCCGAGCTAAAGACCCACTTTTTGTACCAGTTACGCATACAACTGTTGATGCCGGCCCAGTGGCCGAAATCACCAAGGCAGTAGGGCCGTAACGATCTCTGACCGAAGGGTCGCGAGTTCGAGTCCTGCCTCGGGCATGGTTGTATGTGTTCGTTTCTTTCACCCCCCTATCATCAGTATATTGTTTCATCCTCATAGATACCATAACGTTTTATCAAACGAATATAAAAAACATACCATTTTCTGGTATTTTGTCTGTGAAGATAAAATGTATTTTCATCCATATGTACGTTTCATAACCAAATATCATAAAAACACATCTTACCCCATTCATAACAAAGAATGTTGCGGTTCAGATCGCAATAACCAGAACTCGAAAAAGCACCTCGTCGCAGGGGGAGTTCGTTTTGAATATCGACGCCAGAACGCGTCATTCCATATCTCGCTTACCAGAAAGCCGAACAGAAGGACAATATCCCCACTGGCGCTCTTGTGCGACAATCACAGCGCAGGATATATAAGTGTGTCAACTACCCGCCTTTGGGGGAACTTTTCTGAAGCCAGTTTGAGGCTAGTTCCTCGCTTGTCCGTACGATCGGTTTGGGTCACGGTGTGAGATATGCATCTCAAGATGACATCTTAAACTGTGGCTATTACACAGTTTTACAAAACATTTACAACCCATTTTCTGAACTTTTCGCTCTGGACATTCCTAATTTCACTGCAAAATTAGGAATCAGCTGGACACACAGCTGTCAAATGGATCACAACCAACCACAACCTTGCCCAAATGACACCCAAAGATCGCAGTGCTTATATGCGTGAACCGTGAGAACTAGCCTTACACAAGCTTCAGTTTTAGACTGGGAGTGAACACAACGATATATCTTACACCGTGGCAACAATGCACTCGCGTCGCTTGCGTTCACTCCCAGAGATCGCTGCGCGCGCGCGCGGGAGGAAGGAAAAGCGGCATCGGAGCGCGTCTCTCGCTCGGGCTCTCCCCGCCTGCCTTGTCGCCGAGTAGCGACGACGGCGACGGTGGCGGTGGCGGTGGAAATAGTGGTGGGGCGCGGAGGCGGAAGGAAGGCAATGGGAATGGCAACGACAGTAGAGAGCGGGGCAATGGGAATGGCAACGCCAAAGGCCGTGGGAGCGTCGGTGGTAATGGTGACGCTGCTGGCGATAGGGGTAATGGCATGGTGACGGAGGCGAGGAGAGGCGATGGTGGTGGTGGAGGTGGTGGTGCTGGCTGTTTTGGAAGCGATGGTGGAGTTGGTGACGGTGACTGTAACGGCAACGGTGATGGTGATGGTAACGCTAACGGAGGTGGTGAGGGCGATGATAATGGTGACGGTGACGTTGGGGTTGGCTATGGCCATGGCGATGTTGGTGGCGGTGGTGGAGGTGGTGGCATTGGCGGTACTGTGGCAACGGCGATGGTGATGGCTATTATGAAAGCGTTGGTGATCTTGGAGATGGTTGCAGTGGCGATGATGGAGAGGGGGCGGAGGCAGAGGATGCGGTAGAAATGGCACCACTCGCAGTGGCGGAGGTGATGGATGTGGTAGAGGCGGTGCCGGTTGTCGACGTGTTGGCGTTTGTGGAGGGGACGGCAGTAGTGACATGGCAATGCTAATATCAAAGGCTATGGAGCAAGGAAAGTTGATATTTTAGTCATTGCTCTACGGTTAGTCGCAGTGTTGCATGCAGTAATAGTGAATGTGGAAATTAAAGAATAACATGGGATTGCGACGATACCATGACAACAGGGTTATGAAATATAAGGAACGAAATGGTCAAGCCAATGACTTTTTTGTGGTGTGGGGAAGTGAAAAGTGGTAATTGTGACTATTATTATAGTTGTAGTTGTGGTGAAACATGAGGTTATAAGACATTTTGATGTTAATAATATTCAATGTAGTGGGAACTGTGATCGTAGAAATAATTGTAGATGTCCTGACAGTGATGGTGATTATCGTTTCCTGATGATATTTACGATGACGACGATGTTATCACTAATAGTGTGTCGTACAGCAGCGTCAAAGGTGGTGGGTGAAGGCAGGTGCGCCGCCCACCCAAAAACCGGTTGTGGTCTATCGGCTTAACTCAAACCAGCGTATCTCAGGTGCGAGAATCATCAAAGATGTTGAAAGAAGTGGCCCCGGATAAAACAGGCTCCTGAAGCGGAAGCGTCGGCAGAGCAGGTTGCAAAGGCCGATGCGCATACCGCGCATATTTCTGCTTGTTTGCCGCTTGGGGCGCCACCGGTCGTCTTTCTTGGCGCGACGGCACGCCAAGACACCGGCGGCGGCGTCGCGACGCTGCGGCGCGCCCATGAATTCGCGATGAAGCTTCTCCTTTCGCGGACGGCGTCGCGCCCCTCGCTTTGTCCCCGCGCCGCTGCGACTCTCCTCCTCCGCTCCGTCCCTTTCCCACTCGCACAAACGCCCCGCCCCGCACCCCTTTCCGCCTCCTCACCCACTCACCCTCACACACACACTTACGCTCGCACACCCGAGAAAACCGCAGGCCGCGCCGCGTCCCACCCCCACGCCATGGGCGACGCTGGAGCCTCCACATAAAGAATACCTCAGTCAATAAAGATGGGTTGAGGAAAATAAATCTTACCACTTCTCGGATTCGAGGGAGGAATTCTAACAACGACGCGGCGTCGGCGGAAAAGGGAGCGAGAGAGCGAGAAGGTTCACGAGAGCGAGAAGGTTCGCAAGAGCGAGAGAGCGGGAGGGTGAGAGGTGAAAGGAGCGGAAGAGAGCGCGGCGGGGAAAGAGCACCGAATGGGAAGAGTCGACGCAGGACCCGGGCCATACGTATCGCCAGGCCTGGCACGTCACATAAAGGAGATCCCCATTTCTTACGTCCGAGGAAGTCCCTTAATTTTAATGCGGGGAACCTCCGCTACCGCGGTCGCGCAGAGGCGGCGGCGGCGCTGCAGTCGCGCGGAGTGCCCGCGAAAGGAGGGGGGAGGTGCTGTTTATTTGAGAACGCGCCCTCGCGGGCCGCGGTCGCCATTAAATCAGGCGGCGAGTCACCGGATCCGCCTTATTGAATCGATCCAGGAGGCCGTGTGTCTCACTTCGCGGGCGGCCGCTCGGCCGCCCCGCCGGCCTAGGCCTGCGCCTGCAACCGACTCCCTGTTGTCCGCGGCGCGTGTGTGCAGGGGACGAAGCGATTCTACAGGGGGAGCGGTAAAGATGAAGCATTGCTCGGATGTGATGAATCGTGCTTCAGTATATTTGGGGCTGATCATTCTTTTTCGGCTCCTCGGTGAAATATAATAGTGTCTGAATAATATCCTATGTTGCACGTGAAATGTTTTCGTATAAACGATTAAGTATTGCGGGAAGAAAACGGCTTACCTTAACATATGCATTTTGCGACATTAATTTAATTCGTATTCACTGAATAATATAATCATAACATGTGTGATAAATTATACTATAAAAAGTATTTTCATTAAGTAAACAAATTGATTTGTAAACTTTACATGGTTACTATGAAAAGTAATTTTAAATTAGTAAATTTTGATTTTAATGCATATTTGAAAGAATAAATTTTTGATAATTTTTTCAGTGACTGTAATTTTTCATATTTGTTGACATGAGTTTCCTAAACAAAATAACCATCTTTAAGGCTCTTGTAGATGAAAAGCTGTACGTAAAATAACTTTCAATAATAGCGGGCAATCTTGAGGGAAGAAACTGTATCCTCTTATTGCGACGGTAGCCGATCTTCTTAACAAGCTCCGTGAAGGGACGGAAGTTGAACAGCTCGTGACACTTCCAGACTCCCTGGAAGGGTGACCGTCTGGGAACCCCGGATTCAATGTCGCTCAACCCCTGACCAGTAAAAGGCAATGACTTGGACTTTGCTTTACGTATGACTGACGTTCAAGAAGAATTACTTCACGATGAACGCCAAAAATTGGAACGTTTTACGCAGGTAACAGAATAGCCATTTAATATTTATTATCTGGTGAACACTGAAATATTGAAGATCACTACGTACTCATACAATTTTGCAAAAAAAAATTGATCATGAGGGATTTCCTCTGAATGTTTCCTTGTAACCACAGAATCGTTGTAACCTGATATTTAGGTAATTTTATTGCAGTTTTTAAAATGTTTTTGTGGTTACAATGAAATGAATCTTATTACTCGAAAAAAACTGATTCTTCTTAAATACAACAAAAAATATTACCTTGAATTAGCGCAAAAGTTCAAATTTTCAATTCAAAATGTTTGAAATACAAACCCTTCCAAGACTTTTAGCGCATAGTGGGACACCAAAAACTTAAATATTTTACGCACAGGCATGTTCGGTTCTGATTTTCTACACAGTATTGCTTCTCAGACACCGAAATAATTCCTCCTTGAAAACAAATCTTTAAGCTTTTCATCCCCAAAATTCTTAAAGCAATATCAATCTCCAAACGAGAGCACTTATCTCCTCCAACTCAAGTGCACCCAATACCTCCAGCTAACTTTATCTTGTTTTTCTATTATTCAGCGCTCCGAGACAATAGCCTGGGCTTTCGCCGGCGCCCAGTGCTTCCATCGCCGAAAGCATCTCCTTTCTCGTGTAACTAATGCCTCCTCCGGCGCGCCGTCCTAAATCATTTGTCTCCGCCGCCGGAAGGCCGGCCTCGCGCCGCACTCTGCCTCGGCGACTCGGCGGCGGCTTCGGTTACCGCTGCGACTAACGCGCGACCGACAGGCGGGCGGCGGCAGGCCGGTCTCGAAGTACGGTTGCAAATAAAATGAAAAGCTGGTGGGGAGCGAGTGGCTTGATAAAAGGGTGAGCGAATGAGTGACTGAGTGAAGAAATGAGTATGTAAGTGAGCGAGTAAGTGAATAAGTAAGTGAATAAGTGAGTAAGTGAGCGAGTGAATAAGTGAGTAATTGAAAGTGTAGGTGAATGAGTGAGAGAGCGAATGAATGAGTAGGGAATGAGTGAGTGTTGAGTGACCATTGATTTCGGCCTCTAATCCGCTTAGGCCACTACGCCATTAATCCCGTATATGTAGTGCAGGGTGTACGCCGGGACGTAGAGGCTTCCACTTCAATGGAACGTGAGGTTTTTCGCAGATCTGCACAATTGTTTGTGGGTTTCTTACCTGCAAGTGTATCCCCACAGGGGGCACGCCATACCAACCTGGACAAGTTCAAAGTTCTCGATTACTCCCTCGACACATTTGGTAATGAATTGTAAGCAAATTTACCAGTGTACATAAAGATAGACATGACAAGGACGAGGAAGAAAACAGTGCACGGCCCATGACGTGTTGGCTACGATACTGCTCGGTCATTCGTCTGGTACTGATGGGAGAAACACGGAAAACTACCTGTCAGAGCAGAAGCAGACGGACCAGGTATTGAGAGGCTGGTGCGAGACAACTAGACAGTACAGTTAAGTAGATGTAATATTTATGGTTGCGAGATTAAATTAGGAGTATAGCAGCCTGCCAATTGGTGGCTGAAAGAAGGCAAATGCTTAGAAATAAAGGAATGACAGGATTTTCACACAACTCTACAACAGAAATATCGACGAGTAAGATCGGTCGAAATCAAGGCAAAAGGGGAACTTTTGGGAAATATTAATTTTGGTCAGAAGGTTAACCTTCTTAATATGAAGGTTAACAAAATTGCAAAATATAAGGAAATTTGAAAAAGAAGAGGTTCTTCCTAGGTAAAATAAAACATTATATGACTTACTAGTTAAATGTTTTGATATTTGTCTTCCAATTGAAACACACCACTAGAGTATCACAAAATGATTGTGTACTTTTTTAAAAGAAGCTAAAATAGACAAGGAGAAAACTTGATCTCGTATAAAATGATGCACTGGCTACGAAATAAACTACAGGGAATACGTAAATGATGGTGTGGAGGAGAATGGACTGAAGAAAGCTGTGGGAAGGTAAGACACAGGGAGAGCAGTGGAAATGGAAAATGGGTGATAAGCAGGACAAGGACAGATAAAAGTAATTCTAAAGATTTGTTTTCCTTGTAATTACTATGTCTGGATTTATTGAGATCTGTTTTTATGGTCTCCTGTACGAGGAAAATTAAAGCGCAGAAAAAAATTAAGTTACGAGAAATATCGGAAACACTATTTGCATCACAATTGGTACAAAGCAATCAGTAACTTTTTGTAACAAAAACTGTAATGTAATCCTCCGAAATGTTCAATAATATATTGAATTCTCACCTTGCAACAGCATAATTTCCATTGATGACACCTCGCTTGATTTTGGAATGCCTAATCAGGGTATAAATAGTTATAGAGAACAGACTGATTGTAAAAAATTAGATTTCTATCCGGTCTAACTGAAATAATTTTTCATCGCCATATGGAATTTGTGCTGTCATTCAACAAAGAGTGAACAACGCCAACGGAAAATGGAAAGGTCATGATATTAACAGGCTGTTTGTATTACAGCGCGTATCTTTCAGTACATTTTCAGTTCATGATATTAAAAGTAAATCAAACCAACATCGTTACATTTCATCTCCAAGTTTTCTGAAAAACAAAAATTAAGTTTAAAAAATGCAAATCAACCAGGCAATTATAAAGATTTGAGTAATGAGTTTATGGTTTTCTTATGTTAGCAAAAAACACATTGTAAAGAAATAAAACCATCGGAGAATATGCGGCTCGATACTCAAGATTAGGGCCAGAATTTTGATGATTTTGCATCTTTTTTCTCGTTTTTGAGAAACACTTCCTCTTTGGAACTAACATATTTTACATTGTTACATAGTTTACAGTGTTTTGAGACTTTTGACACGTATTTGATAGGGCAATTTTCGGTTGAAAAGGCATTGTTTTCCATTTTTGAGTATTGAGGTCATTGTTTGGTAATATTTTACTTTTTTCAATTCATCTTTTGAAAAGTTTTATTTCATTTAGTACTTTAGTGCTCCTAGCTGAAAATCCTCAATCATTTATATATTAAAATCTAAAACTTATCTTTGTGACATATTGCAACTCAAAACTCAAGGGTTCTTAATATGAATGTAAATTGTAAGTAAATAACAATAATAGTAAATATGTTAATGAAATATTTATTCACTATAATAAATAATATATTAACTTCGATTGTTAACTTAGTATTCAATTTGATCCTAATATTTTATCGTGACAAATTATTAGCTTAATCAAAAAAAGAAATATTTCGCAGTGTAAAAATCAGGAAGTGGATATGTTTTAAAGTATTTTAAAGCATTTTTAGCGCATTTTTTTAATCTTTTTAGGGCAGAAATGCACTATTTATAGGGAATTTTTATGTAGTTATGTAGTCAACAAAATCCTAGCCCTATTCATGATACTAGATTTACAAGGTGTTGCATCCACCAACATTGCACAGTTCACACTTGACTCGTGATGATATTAATATTAACAAACATTTTGGTGCAGTTTACACATCTAAGGCGCTCAAAAAGATGCCAAACTATTTAGAACTCGGGCCAGTAAATTGATTTACAAAATTTAAAGAGTCATCTAACTAAATTTATATTAATCACTATTCTGAATGTAAACCACAGTATTAGGACGGAATTAAGGTAAGTATACGGCAGCAGTATAAAGATTTCAGTAATACAGGTTTTTAAATAATCATAAAATTTATTTTATACATTTTAAAATCTACGATAAAAGAAAACATTGAATTATTACAGAAATACTCTCAAATTAGTCTTAAAGGTCTGAAGTTATGAATTACTGTGCTGTTGATTAAATAAAAATATTGATCTTGCATTTCATTTAACAATATATCAATTCTGGCGGATATTCCTGTAACTACTCGGGTACTTATTTACCATCCAAAAACATTGATGAGTTCGTTCAGATGTGGGTTAGTGCACAAAACTACCATTCTCCGATTCAGCGATCTTTTTAACAAAAATACGATAGTTACCTAGATCAAAAACAAGCTTTTCATTTCTCATTGTGCAGTAGTTTCAAATGACATTTATATCTTACTAGCCAGCAAAACAATTTTCTTTGCAAATTATCTCTCCATGAGTTCGTACGGTTCGCCATAAGTTGTACAATTACACTTTTTCCCTCAAATCAACTAGTAGCAACGTGAACTTTGCTGGTTGTCGAGTTTTCTCGGCCTTTCAATCATTTTGATTCTGTATGTGCCGGTATAATGAAAATAATAAACACCGTATGTACCCCTTGGCCAACCCCTACCGTCTCATTTCTTATAACAAATACTGCGTTGCCACTAAATACCCGGCATGGCTATAAACTTCTATAAACTGCTGGCTTGGATGTAAGCTTGCCTATAAACTGACCACTTCCTTCAATCTGTAACTCTTAAACTTGAATAGAAACGTTGACTCCCATACTGATTACGATTACTTCACCTGTCTCTCAGATGTAATGAATCAACGGCTCTTAGAGGAAGAGGGAATGTGCTTGGATCTCTCGAAATTATAAATATAACTCGACCAAGCGAAGAATGAAGGATACAATTGCGGCGCATCACAGAACTAACAGTGTAAACACGGGTCTATACAGTCGGTTTCGCTAACAAAAGTCACCAGAAGCGTGAAGCGAGTTCAGAGACTGCTTCTATGGAATCAGCCAGGTTGTGAATCGGCTGATAAAATAAAACTTCAGAGACACATTATGCATGATTTGCACTGACTGTTTCCCCTTAAGTTGTTTTTTTATACTTTTCACTGTTTTAGTACAAGAATGTAATAAAAAATATATTTATATTGAATTTTTAATACTTTTTCGTTGAATTTAAACATTTTGTATTCTTCTTCATTCATCTTTTTTTGCATTGACTTTAGGTGGCTTGTTAGGTATGCAGTAAAATACCAAAACATTACCTTTACTGTCATAAGTATCTATAATATTCATTATGGTGGTAGTTACTTGTTACATAAAAAATAATATTTAGTGTATATTCTGAGAAACTATTTAAGTTAAATTTAACTATTTGTAAAAATGTTTTTGCCAATCGAAGGAATTAGTTTCAAAATTTTGAATTATTTTGCAGAGAAAAATAAACTTTTATTTCTTCCAATATAAGGTGCAGAATGTCCAAATACAGTTACAATAGTAATTGGGAAGATACAAGTTTTGTGACGAAATAAATGGCGCTTTTTTCGCAATAGTTTAGCACGGTATAATTTAAATTTTGAACTGAGTATCCTTATATCTCCGTCTCTGACGTTTCGGCTGTAAACAGACGGTGACGCGCTCCTGTAAACATCATTCCCAACTTGGTCGAGATATAAATAATGTGCTTACAGCATACTAAAAATGTCAATAATCAAAAAAAATCTTCCGTAAATTTAAAAATTATCTGATAATCATAGATAAAGAAAAACAAACTACACAAATAAAACACAGGGCATTTATATTATTACGCACAATAGTTATACACCGGCAACAATTATCAATTTTGTTTACGTGAAATGGATTTTCCGCGTCCTACTGGAGCTCTTCTCTGTAACAGGGTCGGCCCTGTACCTCGCGGAGTGGCGTGAAGCGAAGCGTGAAGTCGCTGCGCCTGAGCACAGCGCGCGGGGGCAGAAATCACGCGCCGCCGCAGCCGCTACACAGAGGCCGCCGTAACATGCACGTAACTTAACGACTTTAAAAGTGGGCGTGTCTCTGCGCGGCGCGGCGCGACACGGCGCGGAAATGTGTTCCAACGCGCTGCAGTTTCCACGCGACCGAACGTTGGCCGCAACGTCTCCCGCCACCAGTCGCCCAATTAGCCCGTGCACACGTGACCGGTCGCATGCGCGTAGTTCAGCTGCTCTTTCGCTCGGAACAGTGCCACAGAACAGCAAGACCACTAAGTTGCTCAACCAAGTACGTGTCTGCAGACCGAATGACGAATAATTGATTGATTCATTAATTATTTTGTTTCCGTTTATTGACTGATTGATTGTAATTCCGGTGGCGTCAACTGCTAAGGTCATTAAGCCCGTAAGTTTAGTCCATGATTTCGTCAGGAGGTGGCGGCGATCCCCCTGGATGACGAGACTGGCGTAAATCTACCGTCGACTTCCCCATCCAGGCATCTCCCAACAGCGGGACACCGCCCCAGCCGGGGCAAGTTCTCCATATAGTGTGGTGCATGTACTTGTGTGAGAGGAAGGGGTTATGATGGGGACAAAGGATGGGAAGGAATGATCGCGCGCGGCCCGTGACCCGTTTGTTAGGGTTCTGCTCCGGCATTCGCCTGATGTTGACCAAAGAAACCAAGGAAAACTACCGATCGGAGCAGCCGGCCGCTAGAATTCTCCTTCAGACAGTAACTGAATTTAATCAAGCTGTCAAACTAGTATCGAAAATCCTGCTGTCTCCGTCGGGACTCGAACCTAGGACCTCCCGCTCAGAGGCACTGCAGTGACATCAGTTGATGCACTTAGCTACCTCTCCCGCGCGCTTCAATCGCCTCATTAAACCTGTAAGTGTAATGTATATTATATCCCGGCAGGTGCTGTTCGTATCGCGCTAGAACTAGAGATCCGCCGGCGACCCACACGTCGGTGTGCGGGGATTTTTCTCTCTTCACAAATGAGACACTACTCCACCCGGGACAAGCTCTATGTCCTCGAATGATGCCCTGAGGTATGCAACAGTAAACCATGCAAGAGTAAACTTGCGTAAGAGGAGAGGAAGGGTCAAGAGTCAAGAAGAAAAATCACATCATATCGTGGCCTGTTTGTTGAAGTAGTGCTTCGGAATTCGCCAGCTAATGGTCGTAAGAAAATCATACAATTACTAGTTATCAAGTTTATCAGAATAGTCAGTCATTAGAATATTCTAGAATTATTCTCCAAACAGCGGTTGAATTTGATCTAGCTTTCTACGTAGTGTCAAAAATCTCTACCACCTTCCTCTCTCTGTCCGAAACTGAAGTGTAAATAATTTATTTCCTGAGCTATTTCCCCCGGTATATCAATCGAGAATCACATCATACAACCCACGTGCCTTATTTTCAACGAATGTTTGGCTGACAGCTGACAGTTAGCCTTTTTTCTCATGACCGATTGATCAGCAACAACTACGAAACAGTGGAAAGTTGGTAGTCCAAAGTTGATCTATCAAATCGATCGACCCGTAGCACATTCGATTAAAACGTTCAACAATGACACGTTCAACACGTTCTGTCAGTAACTTGCATAAATATTTCGAAGTTTATACCAGTCTTGTCTCTTGTTTTACACGATTTACCACCGATGCATGTGTAATTAACACACAATAACAAAGATCTTCAATGGAAGAAACCCGGGTTCCCGTAAAATAAAAACAAATGACAACGAAAGTGTAATATTTACTTTCATCTCTAAATGTGTGACTAATATACAAGGGTCTTTATCATCATGCTCTTTCTGCCTTTCAGATCACATGCACCGTTCCACTGCATTTCTTCTCACAAACACCTTCATTCGCAAACCTCTTCCGACAGTCGTACCAACCAAACCAACGGCGCCCCTTCGCTGCTCAGCGCTTTAAAACGCGCTTGAGTACACTACGTGTGGCACTGAAATCACACTCCCCTGCCACTAGAACACATAACGCCAATGTGTGAAATGACAATGACTGAAAAAGCAAGTACGAAAACAACTTTTCACACATGAGAGCGTAGGCTTCCGCGGCCGGAGTCAGTAGTACTTGGCTGTCCGGGAGCCGCCGCGTCCTCGGCACAGGTGCCAACGTTTCCGCAGCCATTCTGCGACCTTCCTCAGAGCGAAATGCTTCCTTAGGGTGAAACTTTTCACATATGTTTATTCCTGAACAATGGGCACTGTAGAGTCATCAACAATAAAAGAAGCAAACCAAAGGGCAAAGTCAAATTCAGTTGCAAACCGAATGTTCACAGTATAAAGTATAAACTATGACAAGCATATGTTATTGAATTACTCTTCTGTTCACACTTTATAAATAAGAGGAATTGCAGGTTCTTGAACAAAGTACAATAGCAATAGCTATACATTTATTGCGGTGAGGTGAATGTTTGAGAGAGGCCGCCGTCTCTGCTCAATGCTTATATTCTTACGTCCGGAAGGGCGGTTGGCGGTTGTCTTAGCCTCTCACGGGGGCTACGTCACTATTCGTGACATCATACGATCTCCCCTCCACCGTGATAGCGCTCAGTCAGATTTCTGCTCCGCGCTTGGATTCCCAGTACTTCCGCAACAGCAATAGGGGCGTAATTTTACGATTCTAAAAGCAGAGGCAGTGGACCAAACGGTGCAAGCGTTTACGCCCTCCCAAGCGTCCTGTTTTGGTCATTCGTTTAAGTGCTATATTTACGCGGTTGTTCTCTCATGTGCTTCAGATGTTCTTCCGCTGTGGCGATTCACCGTGACTCAACGAACCAAGTTCCAGTACTCGTCCAAATGAATAACGGGCAGGTTCGTGAACAACTCGACCCGCTTACCAACCGACTGTACAACCTACCAATCAATCAACCGACCAATCGATGAAATGAACAACCTACCTAATACCCAACCGACCAAATGACCAAACGATCAACCAATCCACCCAATGACCAATTGACTGATAAAACGACATTCTACTCGTTAATGACCACACAAATTTCTGGGAAATCGATTGGTTTATATCCCCGTCAGTATGTTCTGATCATGTATTCTGTTACACGAAATGACAAAAATTTCTTTATTTCATACAATAGCTTCTCATAGCAGGCCTTAAGGCGTCCATTCTCAATGTAATATAAATTTCTCGTAGCCACTTCAATGCATCTGTCCATTTCAGTCGACCAGCCGATCTCTGATCCATTATTTCTGCTCCCTGATTCCTAAATAATCAGTCTGTTTAATTTTATCGTTATGCCAGTGTTCGGAACACTAGAGTATGCACACCTCTTTAGATCGCCTTTCTATCTCCATCTGTTCCCCGTCTAGAGTCAACACTCATTCAACCAACCACCTGTTAGTCGTGAAAGTCTTCTTTTCAAAACACAGATACCCTGTCATTTTCAACTCCAAGACAGTATCTTATTTATCTGCTTTATGATCTGAGGCGCTGTGAAGTAAAAATATCTTCTCGAATAGCCACTCACTATTTTGATTGCACGATTCTGAAGCTCATCGTAAAGTCTCCACTGCTTCCACATTTACTAATACTATCATATCACCTCTGGCAAACTTTCCCGAAAAGACCTAGAGTTTTCATTTAACTTTCTTTATTTGGCAAAACTGATTTAAATATTTATTTATGTTCAAATTACGTAATAATTTAAACAATAATATTGTATAGTATGTCTAACAGTACCTGAATAATATACAATACGATAACAAATATGTTTATTATGTAACAAACGTCTACGACGGAGGCCATGCCCCGCCCCAATATGATCGGTTGGATCCACGCCTGCACACTACCGCTGTCACACTCGCTGTCACCTTTCCCACCTCCACATCCGCTCCATATATGACCGACAGGATTCCCTTCTAAGTTGCATGCTTCGCTATCGCCATCATCACTGCCATCGCGGGAAACAGCGTTCGAACAGCTATCTCCTCCTCCTCCTCGGCCTCCGTCCTTGCCTTCCTCCACTGTAGCGTTTGTCTCAGTGCCTCCGACGTACGAGGCGAGCACACACTGCATCACACGTTAAATTTTGTGAATGCGCCGAGAGATCATGTTTTAGATCGCGAGGTCGCCGCAAGAGGCGCTTGTTTGCGCGTCCGGCGCCGCGACGGCCCTGAAATTATGTGTTGACCGCGGCGCAGGACAAATAGGCGGTGGCCGCGGGTCGCCCGTCCTCACCCGCCCGTCCTCACGCGCCCTCGCCGTGGGTGTGGAAGCCCAGGCAGCCGTAGCGGGCGCCACCAAGAGAGGGCCCGATGCAAAAGAAGATACATTTAATTACAAGAGCTGCTGAGAGGGAGAGAGGTACAAGACATTAAAATCGCGAAGTAGACTTATTCGTTATTTAGAGAGTATTAGATGAATTACGTCCTCAGGCAAACTGGCACACGTTGAACTTTCTTAGTGATTGTTTAGCAGCAGCATTAAATAGAATTGCCGAAGGTCCGGCGTTGACAAATATGTTGCCCTGTACAATTAAGAGTAACTAATACCATTTACCTATCAGTAATTCATATTTCGTAGCTCATTTCTTATAAATGTAAACTACATTACCTGATGCTCTGTGGCTAAGTCAAAACCTTCATGATACTATATTGTAACCCCATTATTCAACGTTGATCCATCGAAAATATATAATGTTCGGGCGTAAACTCAGATGAATCTGTTTGTCAAATAAATTATAGTGTTGCATTATTTCAATTGTCATTATTGATATTTTATGTTTTTGACATGTACATTTCCTTAAATGTACAGAATTGTAAAACATGCTATTTTGTTTATTTCGGCTGTATGTCCTAAAAGCCTGGTCATGAAACTCATTACGTCTAAAGTGTTACTTATCATGGATATTCTTATTTATTTACTTGGCTTTTTGTTAATCTAATGATCGAAGATGTGAAAATTAAAGAAAACTATAACTAAAGGAATTCATTAGAAATAAAAACATTGGGAAATAATTAGGAAAGATACATTTTGTGACAGAGCTTCAAAAACATGATGCAACAAAGAAATTGTTTCGAATACTACTTTCCACATTTACTTTAGAATAGTGCTAACCTTTGTAAGGCAACAACCGCCGATCAAGGAGAATTATAATAAAAAAAGCCTAGTGCTATTTTTTGTTTGAAAATGAAATTTAAATAAAATAACTAAAATGATAATCGTTCGGTTTAATACTGGAATAGCACTTTCTATTTAAATGTTACCTTTAGTTTTATCATTGAACATTGAACTATAAAAAAGCAAATTAATTTACATAATGAAAGTCGTTGCTATAACAATATTCATTAATAAAGTGAGAGAATGCTAGTAGTATCAATCTTTGATGAAACTGAAAAATTGGAACTCGGGTTGGTGCAAAACAGAACGAAGAAATTTCAATTTTCCAAATGAAATATTAAAAGAATATATAATAAATGCTGAAAGATCATGAAAATTTTCCAGACTAAGGATCTAGAGAAAGGCAATTAAAGAAGTCTCGCAAGATAGTGATGCCGAGTTGATTTCCAAAATAAAATATCAGACAATGGAAGATGCGAGAATTGAATATTGTGACATTTTTTAAGACTTTACAATAATATTTTCCAATATTACTCTTGAAATAAATTCAATGAATAATAATATAAACCCCAATTTATAATGTAATTAAGTTTTAAAAGTATTTCTTACCATGATTAAGAAACAATTAAACCCATACGAGCGGTCTTTATTGAAACATGAAAAGAAACCAATATTATAAATAAGTTGTTTACAAAGCAAATGTATTTGCAATGAATTATCATTTTAATTAAATAAAAACTAGACATTACGAACAGTATTTTAAGGTTAAAACTGGGAACCAACCATTCAGACGTTAGAACTGGGAACCATTCAGAACTGGGTCCAAAAGCAGTAGACAATAGAATAACCATACTATTTTCATTTTTGTGATATTTTTCTATTAAGACGCTCAATAATGAATGACAAATTCCCCTCAGATTACTAGCATTGGCCAAAACAAAAACAATCGAACAAATAAAAGAGCTTGAGAAACGAGTAGGTTATCACCAACCAGACATTTATCCAAGCGAGACGATGTGAGAACGCAGTGGACGGCGCAACCCCGGGTTCAATTCCCGCTCGGGACAGATTGTAGTGTCCGCTCTCCTTGCAATATCTCAGTATCTGTTGCTGTGTGACGATGAGAAAACTCACTTCTCAGGTTGACAAGACCCAATACATGGTGTAGAGGTGGCTATGTGCTAGCCACACGTCCCCCTTAATTTAAGGCCGGTACGCCGCTGGTAGGCTTTAGCTCGTAAAGAGCTGTTGTGCCAAAGCACATGCATTATTATTATTTCACATTCCATACATTTTATGCATGTTATTATTGTCGTTAATGTAACTATCATTATCATCACTATTCGTTTCTATGGTAAAATCAAGTAACGCTATTTCACTTGCAAAAAGCAAGGAGGAAGAAACTTGAAAGTGGATGGAGCAGCGAGGGCCGCAAGAAAAGGGCCAGGGAAGCCGACAAGAAACAAAATGAAATTCTAAACACGTGGAAGTGAGGTCGGGGATATGAGATCAGGAAAATGGGGTAGAAATGGTCAAGGAAAGGGAATGTCGTGCGTAGAAACACAAGTTGATAAGGCGGAGGGGCGTGTTCGCGAGGAAGCGATGCTGGATTCATTGATCGATTGTTCGTGATTCCCGACACGTCAACTACTTAGGTCATTAGTCCCGTAAGTGTAGTGTGTGTGTTTCCCCCTCGGGAGGTGGCGGTGATCTTTTCCTGCTGGATGGCGAGATCCGGTACCGACCTACCGTCGACTAGCGGGGTTTTCCCTCAACCCGGTATCTCCCACCCGCGGGGCACCGCCCCAGCCGGGACAAGCTTGAAGCTCCACACCGGTCTCCCGGCATGTGTGGCAGTGTAGTGTTAGTGTAAGAGTGTGAGGGTGTGTGTGTAAAGGAGTGAGGATAGGACAAGGAAGGGGAAGGAAAGAGCGCGCGCAGTCCGTGGCCCGATTGTTAGAATACCGCTCCAGCATTCCCCTGGTGTTGATCGGAGAAACCACGAAAAACTACCCGTCAGAGCATCTGGCCGCTAGAATTCTCCTCCAGACAGCGACTGAATTCGATCTAGCTGTCAAGCTAGTGTCGAAAATCCTGCCACCGTCGGAACTCGAACCTAGGACTCCCGGTCAAAGGGACTGCAGTGACATCAGTTGATGAAGTGATGCTGGAATGCGAGGCAAAGTCACGAGCGTGCCCGTGTGCGGTTACAAACTGAACGCGTGTCTCCCCGCATGCGTAGTCGGCGGGGAGCATCGCGTCGCTGCGAGGGATGGCCTGTCGCTGTGTCGGAAAATATCGATGTTTGCTCTTATAACATTGATGTTTGACTGTCGTGTTGTTTTATAGCGGGGAGAACAAGCTCGTCTGGAGCGTGTAATTTGTTTCTCGCGGGTGCGTTTTTTTTGTGCTATTAGAGTATGTTTCATTTGTGACGTTTCGTGGGATTCCAGTTACATAACTGTATGATCGGCCAAGTATGGGATTTTAATCAACGTATACGTATTTTAAATCATACAAGTGAAGATAAATTGATCATAGAGATGTATTTTTATTTATCCCATTAAGGCTCTTGCTCACTTATATTTTAACGCATGTAAAAATAATTAATGTGGTTTCTTGAGAAATTCTGCCATCACTTAATGTAATCTGTGTTCACGATTACTAGCAGATCAAACCATTCATTACAACAAATTTTCACCCACAAAACCCACTTTTTACTTTTAATTTTGAATATCACTGTAAAAAGTTATATAAATGTATGGAAAAATTCGACGGCAAATGCAATGGGGATACATATCAAATTCATCAATAATTTACATAGAACGCTGCTTGCAAAACTATAGGCCCTACATGGTTCATGAGGTATAAATGAGTTAAATTTTAGATAGTAATACAATGCTGATAGATTTAAGGCATACATTGTAAATAAGTTCAAATATAATGTATTCTCTAAACATTTGAACAGAGATAATTCTTCAATGGAGACGGAGAACTCCAGTTTCAAATAAAATTACTAAATTTCTAGTACCACTGTTTGCATTATTTATAGACGTAGCTATAAGGTATTCTCCATCCGTTGCCCATGCTAAAAATTCAAACAAGTATGGCCACATTGTGAATAAATGTCAGTGGTAGTCGACGATGAAATATTTCGTTCCAGGTACTTTAATGAATTCTCAATGACATGATGTATGGGGAAAGCTGCACGGAATGACAAGTTTCCCTTTATTATGAACAGATCCTCACACAAGATCCAACAATAAATATCGAAGAATGACGTAGGAATATTTTTCTGAGATGGATTCTGACAGTTAATACACTCACAACTGATGTCCCTTTCCGAGAGGAAATTTACTGCAAATTCGATTCCGTCACAATGATAGTTTTGTGTCTTTGACATGTAAATGTCTGCACATCTAGAAATTTGGTTTACATTACATGGAGGAGTCGGTGACAGAGATTCGTGATTCGCATAGCGAAGTATTGATATTATATGAATAATGTCTTTCGCTTACTGCAATAACAATTCGCAATTAATGAGCAGTAGATCATTAGGAAAATGCGACTTGATAAACTTTTAACCAATATGAGAAAAGAAAAAAGAGATTTAACTAAAACGTTTTAGATGGAAATATTACAAAAGGTTAAACACCAAGATGTTTGAGAAATCTTTGCAAATTAAAAGAAAGAAAGAAGATGTATATCCTACTCACAGAAATTGAGTACGTTGCGTGAGTCCCTATGATTCTTACCCTCCTTCTGTTACTAATGGTAAGACCTTTTTCACAACTAAGGTGTCATATGACGTGTCTCAACTGGTGAAGAAGTGAACAAATTCATTAAATCCTTCCAGAATATTCTACGATAATTCTCGAACAAATATGGATAGGGAGACTTCAATCTTACCCTGCGCTCACCAATAGTCATAATGATTCGAGCGCGCGGCGGTGCTTTGGACCACCTATCAATTTTTGGTTATTTAAAAAAAATCATCCAACATTAAAAAGATTAATTCTAAATAACACTAGAGCGCAATAAAAAATTCTTTTATTTAAAAACTAATTATAAAATAATAAAACCGCACGAACTTTAGTATATTGTTTGTAACAGTTAATACATATACTGTTTTATAACACATATTTGTGCAATTAAAAAAAGTTAAAATATTATTCATAATAATATTTGTTCTGTTATTACGTAAGTGAATTTAACTTCGTTCATTTAACTATATTTTTAAAATTGAGACTTTTTGAGAAAACTTCTCTAAAAAATAGCCTTCATTAAACGCATAATTTCATGAAAATAACTGATTTTGAAAAAAATACTCATGATAATTAAAAATTCAATTTTAAAAAACAGAATTAATTAATTAAGATAAAATATTAATCTCTACCTTCAATACTGTAGTTGCAAGAAGACGTCGAAAAAACTTGAACTATTACAATTTTCAAAAATTTTGTTAATTTAACCTGTGTCGTCTCATCAGTGTACTTTTCCTATATGAGAAAAATTTTAAAGAAAAAGTTTGGATCCATTTTTGAGTGAGGGAGTGATCAAAATATCTTTAGGGTTTCATGTACAGTAACCCCAAAACAAAAATATCAGTTTCAAATTCAAGGGGTCGTGTCATCGACCAGAATAATCAAGCAATTAGTTTTGGTTCCGGTTTAGCTGAGAGTGTTGTCTACAGAATCACTAAGGGGCATACGGACAGACGGACCGACGGGCAGATGGATCGACGAACTGACAGACCGACGGATATATGGATTGACTGTTCGGACTGCCAGACATTCCCACAAACGGGTATAACGACGGACAGATACAGCGACGGGCAGAAATAACTATGGACGGACATACCGACAGCCGGTCATAACGACAGACGAACTTATCAGCAGAGGGACATACTGACAAACGGACATCTCTACGGACTGACGAACCGAGAGACAAAAATGAAACAATTTGACAACGCGCTGAATAAAGCAGCTAGATTCGACAGACTTGTAAATATATTTCACGTGTGAATAATTGTGATTCACTGCAATTTTAGCGTCAGCTTAGAGTTTTTTCTTAAGTATTTAGTTTAGTTCCTTTCTCTTTTTTGAAGAATGTCCTTTTTGTGTCAGTAAATTTCTTAGTCTAAATAACATGAAATCACATTAAAAGTTTTTTTTTGCGTTTAAAAATAATCAATCCAAATACAAGAACTAACTAAGAAAATTCAAAATAAGTAAATCTTATAATTAGCACAAAATTTTCAGCCCTCATCCGCAGAGTCAATATTTCCACATAAATCACAAGTAATCATGTTTCCAACGTTTTCCGTATACACTCCCAAGAAGGTAATATAGGCAGTACCCCACTTCAAGCGACATTAAATATTCTGGAAATCTTCAGAAAACTTTAAGACCTGGATCAAGAGAATGTGAGTTTGTTAGAAAAATGAACACTAAATCAAACAACAACAACAACGACAATAATAATAATAATAATAGTAAAAATAATAATATTAGGTAATAGTAATAATTAAATGTAAGTAATATTTACAAGTGTGCAACACATTTGGAAAAAATAAGAGAATGACGGAAAAATATAGGAGTACGCAAAATATTTACATTATGTTTGTGCTGAAGAGTTTGCTTCAAGAAGAAGAAGCGTTCCAAGTCGTTCACCCTTCAACAAAACCAACCTACAGTAATTGAGATTTTAAAAAACGTAGGTAGCACTACATGAAGAGTAAATGTGTGTCTAAGGAATACCTGAACACTTTCTATCTCATTTCAAGCGAGAATATAAAGTTTTCACCATCTTAAATTGGAAAAAACGTTGATAATAAAATTATCATCAGATCAAAAGTCGGAAACAAAGGCCACAATTAGGGTGCGTGACCACTGGAGTCGGAGTGGTCAAGTAAGATCTGCACGAGTCACGAGGACTCGTGAATAGAAGTCACGCGGACATAAAGACACGCGACTTCGTGCCTCGTTGCAAACCGTACTTAGGTGAAACTCTGCGAGAGCTGTGAAGAAATTGCAGACGATGATTTTACAAATTTATACTTGTTCGATGTACCTTACTGCAAAGTCTACTGCATACAAAATTATGAATGGTTAATGTAATGATGGCTACTAATAGATGAGTTTCAAGTGAATGACAACACTCGCGAGTGTTTTAAATTTCTTACGAGTTTCGAAACTACAACTTTACGAATAATTAAAAATAATAACGTGTACTTTGTTCGCATTAAGCTTTTTCTATAACTTCTGGCAGTATCAAACGTCACACACAAATAGATTGATTACTAGTGATTCCTGGTGCGTCAAAAGCTAAAGTCATTAGTCCTGTAAATGCAGTGAATGATTTTGCTCTAGAAGTGTCACTTATCTTCCCCCACTGGATGGCGAGACCCTAGTCGGGCTAACGGGATTTTCCCCAACCAGGTGTCTCCCACCCCAGCTGGGACAAACTTTACGCTTCCGACCGATCTCCCGGCATATGTGGCATGTAAGTGTGTGTAAGTAAAGGGTAGGATAGGACAAAGTATGCGAAGGAAAGATTGCGCGCGGTCCGTGGTCCGTTTGATAGGGTACTGCTCCAACATTCAGTTGATATTGAAGAAACCACGGAAAACTACCAATCAGAGCAGCCGACCGCTAGAATTCTCCTCCAGACAGCAACATAACTCGGCTTAGCTATCTGGCTAGTGTCGAGAATCCCGCCACTGTCGGGACTAGAACTCCAGGACCCCCTAGTCAGGCAATGCAGTGACATCAGTTAATGCCCTCAGCCACCTCCCCTGGTCCATGGTTGCATACCAATGGAGTGGGTTTAACACTGTAGTTTCTTCTTGATCTTTGCTTAGATAAAAAGTTACTGTTTCAGTTGTAAGGACTGGTATTATAAAAATATTTTAGAACTCCAAGTGGTAGCTTCCTCTTTCAACGCTAATCGGACGTTTAAAAAACAACTGGAAACCGTCCCCATGCCTAATCTCGTCTTGGAAGCTCCTGCGTTCTCCTAGAGAGAACACTTCGGCCATTCACACGTCGCAACCTTATCTTGTATTTGTCGATGAAGATAACAGTTGTGCAATCGTGGAAATATTGTAAATGTTGAACTACTTCTTTATAAAAGAACATTGCATTCTGTGCCACTGCAGAGACAGAAATACAGAAAATGTTCAAAATATATATGTCTTAGCTACACCCAAGAGAGCTGTAAATATTTTAACACAAAAATAAGAAAGTTATTGTTATAAAATGCTAATTAAATGTACAATTAATTTTAAATATATAGTGATATTTCCCTTCAAATATATTACAATGTATTCTAGGGTCCGTCGTTGACTACCAAATGGTGTTTTGCGGGGAACAAAATAGAATTGGTACGCAAACATTACTTCACAATTCTTGGATTGCAAACTTCACAGCGTTTGTAGAAAAACACATACCATAATAAGTTGAATTGTAATGATTATCACAAGCCCAAAGGTGGCTCATTGCGGCGTTCTAGCTTTCCACAGTGCGAGCCCGAGTTTGATTCCCGATCGTGGCAAAAATAGAGTTGGAGCTTGCCTTACAAATCGTCTGTTTCTTTAGCAGTGCAACGAAGATAAAACAAGCAGGCGTTTGCTAGTTATGATGAAGGGAATAAGTCATGTTCGCCGCATGTCTATCTTACCCCCCCCCAACCGTGTCAGTTAAACCAATCCCAAGCATGGGGACACTGTTAGCTAGCCGGCAAAGTCGGGCAATCTACCCAAAATGTCAAATACATACACGATGACTTTCACTACAAATGAATCTTCAGAAATGTAATAAAAGAGTTAAACATTGGTGGTAGAAAACTAGAGGGGCTACACACTTTTTCGCATTATTGGAAACAGTAGAGTAATTTTGAAATATAAAGTTGTTTTAGAGTGACATAAATTGTATAGTAGCTGTTAGTTGTCGATGCGACTATAAATAAATGAAGAAGAAAAAAAAAAGAAATTGTAATTTTGGCCATACTAAACTTTCAGTTGTAACTTGAAAAAGTCATATTCAAATCAAAGGAAGCGTCTGTGTTACATATAAATGTTTGTATCTACAGCCAGAACAGTAGTTATTTCTAACTTTCAGTATTTGCAGCATATTATAGAGACAAGAAAGTATATTTCAAACAAACTTGCCTTGATTATAAAGAAGTACGCTAACAATTACTGAAAACCACAGTCAGTGATCATAACTACTTAAATAAAAGAAATGTATTTGTTTTGGCCTACGTTAAATACATTATTTTCCTTAAATATATTTCTGTTCGTGAGAATTTCATTTATTATCATACGATCATCACCGGCGACGATGAGAAGCATTCGAATATAATTTGAAGTCGCCGTGTTGCTCGTTTGCAAACTGACAGCGCCTCTACCGAAGTGCCGGAAATTCAAATTTACCATGTCGTTTTTGGTTTCAGATTTCCAAAATACTGTGAGTGTGCCGACTATGGGATCAGCGTCACTTATTTACCGCTAATTGCTACGTGAAAGAAACGTAAAGAAAAAATAAAGAAAAACTTTGAAGTCGTTTTTGAGAAAATAAGTCTTTGAAATTTAAAAATTGTGCAACTAATTTTAAAAAATCCTCATATTTTCGAAACAATTGAACATAGCCTTATCTGAAGACCCGCTTTGATAAACACATTTCATTAACTAAAACATTTATTTTCATAACTGTCGTTGTCTGTACGACCGGTGTGGTGCGAAATACGGCGGCAGCCTCTCGCACAACCACGATGCAGCCCCTCTCGAACGCGTCTAACTGGACAACCGGCTGTCGAAGCGTCGCCAAGGCATAGGGTACGTGCAGATGTCGCAATGGTCGGCGCGTCCGTTTGAAGCCCTCTGATCTAGACTGGTGGGCGCGACGTCTCGCACCTACGACCTACCCCCCAGTGCGCGGCCGACCGTGAAAACGAAATCATATGCTTAGGGAATGCTGTGCAAAATATCATCAGGGTTTGCAGCGGATCAGTAGGGTCCTTCGGGGTGCATCTTTTTGTATGACGATGAGAGTTGGTGAAAGCGTGGTCAAATAGATATTTCTGTATTTCTTGTTTTAGTAGCAATTCTGTAAGCCTGTTACCGAGAAAAAATTCGCAGACGAGCTTTTTATGAGTAATTACTCAAAGAAAAAAAGAACTTTCCAAAGAAAGGCTTAACAAAAATTGCTGCAAATGAAAGAGGTACTGGAGAATGAAATTAATATCCCTTTAATGTAATAAGACAGCAAATAAAAACGAAGAATCACAATCAGAAAGGAAGACATTAAAATGTCCTTGTATGAAAATTGTGCCAGAATCATGCAACACTTCGTTATTTTAATATTAAAAGAATTTTAATACATACTTATTTATTAAACATAAAATACTGATACAATATTGAGAAAAAATAATGTACTCATTAACATAATTATATTGGTTCAAGACTAAAGATGTATGTTTGATTACATTGCAGATACAGTTTTTACTTTTCCTGTAATGTAATGAAGCACAAATTGAATGTGTTAAAATATTAATTTAAATTCAGGTCTGAAATTAATTTTTGAGTATGAATCCTTTTAAGTATATGAAAAACATTTTCTATATTATCCAAAAAACTCTCGGATTTTATAGATGTCAGATTCGTATCAGTTTAAATTTATATATTCTCATTTCCTTCTCCTTCTTCTTTTTCTCTTCCTTCTTATTCTTTCCTGATACTCTCGAAAAAAGAGGTATCTCAACCATAGCTAGGCTCTTTCACAATCTATTCATTTTCTTTGAGCTTTCCGCTTCTTCCTTTTGGATTATCACTCTTCACTTTTCTTACCGCAGGTAATTGTATATTCACTTTTTAAACTCGTTTTTTGTTGATTTCCAGCTTGATAGTTGATTATTTTATTTGTCCAGTTCTCCTTCTCGCACATCGTGATTCCTGCCTCAATCAAGTCCTTTACAATATAGACAACTCATCTGTTGTCTACCTTCTTCATCATCCAACGCGTTGTTTTGCAAAGTTTACTAGCTTCAAAGTTTCTGTTTTGCTTTTTCTTTTATTCTCCTGCTTCCCATCTTTCTTGCAGTGAAGTATTCTTCCAGATACTTAAACTTGCCAAGGTCAGTGCTGTCCTTTGATGTTTTCTCTCTGGTATTGGTCTTGTATGCACTCCCAGCATTCTCTAACGCAATTTTATTAGAAATAAATTTATATTTTTATAAAAAATTACTATTTATAAAAAATAAATTAAATATATTTATAAAACCTGTAAAATATTTTTATGGGTATAATATGCTAGGGTGCTGAGTAATCATCTTCAAGCAGGGAATATGTATTGAGTCTGTGTATGTTACCTTCAAAATGAGTTTTAAGAAAAACATATCATTACAAGCAAGAACTTTGTAATTGCCTAGCAATCATGATATACATTGTTCAAATTACATATTAATGTAATGATTTGAAGATTCAATTACAGCATCTAATTCTATTTTTAGAAAAAGTTAGTGGAACGTTTTAGAAAAATGGAGGTCAACTGTAAACAAACAATCTGCGACTAAACATTTATTATTTAGTTATACTATTTATTTAAATAATACGGCTTAGGACGGGCATTATACTTCTAAAAGTATTGACATGAGGGATCAAGCACGCTTTCAATACGAGTTTGAATGCTGCTCCATCAAGCATGCATCGCGCCAGGTGCACCTCTTTCCACCCGCATCCTTTATATCCTCATCCCCACCCTCCCTCCGTCTTCCAGCGCGTGCTTCCTCCGCCCCGTCCTCGCTCGTCCCGCCCTCGGCGATCGCCATTACTGTCAACGCCGGCGCCCCGCTGGAGGTTATTGATGCGGCTTACGTCAGGGGGTAGACCCCCAAGAGCGCGCCTCACTCGGCCCCGCCTCTTCCCGCGGACCCTTCTCCCCGCCACGCCTCGAACCTGCCGGGGCTTCGCGGCGACCCGGGCACTTCCTCGTTCCCGCCACTTACTCTCCTGTCCGCTCCCACCCCTCCACCGCCCCATCATCCAGCCACTCCCCCAGCATCAACTCTCCTCTCCTTTACCGCCCCATATCCGGTCCCCGCCACTTTTGCGTTACCCGCCACTATTGCGGTCCCCACCACTTTTGCGGTCCCCGCCACTTTTGCGATCCCCGCCACTTTTGCGATCCCCGCCACTTTTGCGGCCCCCGCCACTTTTGCGGCCCCCGCCACTTTTGCGGTCCCAGCCACTTTTGCGGTCCCCGCCACTTTTGCAGTCCCCGCCGCTTTTGCGGTCCTGGCCACTTTTGCGGTCCACGCCACTTTTGCGGTCCCCGCCACTTTTGCGGTCCCCGCCGCTTTTGCGGTCCTCGCCACTTTTGCGGTCCCGCCACTTCTGCTGTCCCCGCCACTTCTGCGGTGCCCGCCACTTCTAACGGTCCCCGCTACTTCTGCGTTCCCCGCCCCTTGTGCAGTACCAACAACTTCTACGGTCCCCGCCATTTCTACGGTTCCCGTCACTTATGCGTCTCTCACTTCTTTTTGAGCGCTTGTCACTGTAATGGACCTTGCCATTTTGGGGGACCACATTCCCGCTTTTCTTACTCCCATTTCCCCACTTCTTAAATTTCCACACATCCTTCTCTTGTTCGCTGCCGCGAGTTCTCCGACTATCACTTCCAGTCAATCACTTTTCCGTCTCTACCCCTTCTTCAACACTTCTTCCTTCTTATCTCTCTCACACACACCCACTCCCACTATCTCTCTCTCTCTCGATGCTCACGTCCCCGCCATACATCCAGTAGGGCACTTCCTTGCCGTCCCGTTTACACGCCATTCCTATCCTCCTTGTTACTTCCACGACCCGGTCCTCGCCTCCCCGTCGCAATTCGTCGTCCGGCCTCTCCCTACCCTCGCCCCCCCCCTCCGCCGCGACCTTCGCTCGGCTCGTGGGCCGCTTCATTGCGCTGAGAACAACGGAATCCTCGGAGCTGAGGCTCCGAGCGGGGGCGGCGCCCTGTATTATGAACCAGGCGATGCCTTAAATCTTGTGAGCAGGCTCCGATGCTCGTATTTGCTGCTTGCGAAGCGCGACGGGAGCGAGACAGGAAGACGAGCGGCGCTCAAGTTGGAAGTGGTGCGCTGCGGAGGGTATCTCGGAGGAATGTTAAATGTGTAGTAAGAGATTAGAACCAGTGGGGTTGAAGGAAGAAATTCATTATTATAAATTGTACACCTAGTCCCCAGCCACTCTCATATTACTTAGTAAGTATCGAATTACTTATAGGTGGAAAGCTTCAGATGTTGCAAACTTGTATCGTGATTTAAGGTTAAATATTATGTAAGTTGATAAATAAAATACTTATCTATTGGAATCATCACGGAGTTGCGTTATCATTTACTGTATATGATACCGACTACCTTCTTAAATACCACCTACAGACATGCAATAAAAAGTTCCATATTCTTGAATGAATGCCTGAAGAACACAATGGTGATGGAAGAATCGAGTCAAATACTTTTTAGGATTTTAGCAAAATATGAAATGTCGGAACTAAGTTCGAAAAATATTTTTATACTTATTATTTCGCATAAATTGGGTGAACAAGAGGTTTGATGCACAGTCTAAATTCTCAAGTCTTTGATAGAAATAATACTGAGTAAGTGAAAATAATTTTGTGCAAATAGATTTCTACAGCTGAAAATAGAGCTTGAAAGTGTATATTTCTGTAATTTAAATTTCTTTATTCAACCCTAGGATTATCTAAAATAGTTTCAGAAACGACTCTATGAGACAGTTATTTTTATTTACTTTTTTTAGTTGTATAGGAACAATTTCGTTTTATTAACTTAAGCTAATACCTCTAATTACGAGTTGTTTTCAAAATTCAAAAGCGTATTTTGAGACATATGACAATATAAAATCACAAAACTCAGCTAATGTTATTTATATAATATTCTTCGGGATTCATTGTTTAGCAACAGAAGTGAAAACAATATCAATTCGTCACTTTCAAAATGAAGTAAATTATTAGATGTCCTAGAAAATATTTAGTTAGAAAATAATATTATTATGACTACAATTTAAACAAGTTAACTCTAATTAAACATAAATATTTGACATTATGTTAAACAAGAATTTTAAGAGGAACAAATATTCTCTCAAATTTCTAATTCTGAACAAACGAGTGCCTAGTGAACTCTGTACTATTTGTCGAGAAAATATTGAAACAATAAAAACATAATGGAGGAAGAAGTAAAATATAAATATTTATCACAATACGGTTTTTATGAAATGCGATCTAAATATTATCATGCAACAAAACTACGTGTAAATGTTTAATTCTTTAGATAAATACTTAGACGTAACTTTGTTAATGTCTTACGAACTTACTAGGTTAATATTCTATTAACTAACTTCATTCTCTTCAAATATTGTTCTTAACTTCTCGTAACTGCTGATGTTCCACAAAGAGAATTTTATGCTCTTTCATAAGAAGCAAGAAATTCAAAATCTCGTCTTTACGCCGTCTATCAGTTTGATGAAATTGTGTTAATTTTGTTAATTTGGTCTTAACTACTGCGTAAATATAAACATTTATGACGAATAGAACATAAAAGGAAGTTGAGCATTCCTGATGGTCGGGCGATAAACCAGAGCAGTTTGCAGTTTACAACGAAAAGTCGCACAGTGCCACGGAGAGAGTTTTCTTCGCTCTCTCAGCGAAAACGTCAAAACGTAACTTGGAAACAAAAGACAAACAAGCTCCCGTGAGAAGCTAACAAAGACGAAACGCTCTTCCCGGCATAATGTAATAACAAGTGAAAGATAGTACTGTAGCGTTCCACTTTCTATCAGTGATATCATAACCCAGTGTTTATACGAAAAGCAGCAAGTTTGACCGGGTAATCGAGCGCTTCCAAACGGCCTCGCGTACCCTCGGAAGGCTTTTGTGCTTTTACAGTCGCCGCAGCGGCGTTATGGAGCCATTGTCCGCCGGCGGCCATTAAAGGAGAAACGCCGCCATTTGCACCAGAAAGCAGCTGCTGCGCGATCTGGCTTACAAGGTGGGCCCTAGGAGGAAATGCCGGTGCTGCACGAATCCCTTTGGAAGCCGGAAGCAAGCTACGGCCGTGCATTAGCCAATGAACATGAAGAATGCATTATGGTGTGAATGGGCCCAGAGGGGATATGAATGATGTCTTTGTTAGTAAGAATTCTTGACGTAGATATGAATTAGTGTGATCTGGTTTTCATGGCTTCTAATTATACAGAAAATAAATACATAAATAAGCACTCCCCTTAGTACATTCAATTCTAGTACAAGACTTTTTAACATCCAATTATAAAAATAAGATATTGCAGAGGAAACGTAAGCAAAACATTCAAATTATTCATGGTTGGACATTTTTACTTCGTTACACAGTAGTATTAATTCTTCATAATAACCTCCATGGCCACTTTTTACAGTAGTATTGATGATGTAGCCAAAGCCACTGACATTACTAATAAATACTGTTCTTCGAAGCTCATTCACATTCCTAGTAATTATGTCGCGGAAGTTCAAAATTATTAAAGCCCATGATTTGAGAACAAAATCAAACTATAACTGGAATCCTGCGATTGCCAATGCCATTTCACAGTTGCATTTGCTCAGCAAAATATGTGAAATTTCTTCCTTTGTCTCTACGCACCAAAAGCAATGAAAAACACAATACATTACTTTCTATCACATCCAAATTGTACGTTAAAATCTTTGAATATACTACTAATGAGTTTCGAAAAGTGTCTCTCGCATATTTGTTAATGATTGCTCAAAAACAAATTCTGTAAAATAGATGCAGTTGTGTAACTGAAACATGGTACATTGCATTCTTATTCTTACGCTATTTTTGATTTGCTATGAATCATGATTGAAAAAAAAATTAACATTTGCACTGTTTTTTAAGCATTTCTCCAAGCAACTGCAAAGAAGGGCCCTGCACTTCCAACGCAAGCGACCAAATAACTAACATTTCCTAGAAGAAAATCCAGCCGTTACGCTACTTTGTCACCTAAGCCAGGAAGTTATCGCGGTCGCCACCGGCTGGGGGTGTCGTTAAGCCTAAGGGCGAGGGCAATTGCGGGGAGCGACGCGCGCCGCCTCCTCAGCCGACCGGAAGGGCCAGATAAACGGCGACGAAGGGACGCGATGGTCGCGCCGCGCATCGCCGCCCTCAATCAGAGCTGCCCTCTTAGCACCCTCGCGGCCCTTCTGGCGATGGCACCGCGACGGCGGCAAGGGAGGGAGCTCTTGGAAGGGCTGGTGGTGTTGATGGGGGAGTTGGTACTGGTGTCGACAGCGACAACGGGACTTGTAGTGGTAGCGGTGGTTGTGACAGGGGTGGTGGTGGTGGTGGTGATGGTGGTGGTGGTGGAGGCAGCGGTGGTGTTGGTAATTAGTTGGTTAGTTGTTAATGATTCCGGACGCGTCAACTGCTAAGGTCATTATTTCTGCACGTGTAGTGCATGCGTTTTCCTTGAGCAGTGGCTGTTTTCTTCCCCCCGCTAGATGGCCAGGTCCGACGTTGACCCACCGTCTGCAAATGGGGTTTCCGCAACCAGGTATCTCTCACTAATGGGGCACCGCCCCAGCCGGGACAAGCTCTAAGCTCTCGACCGGTCTCCCGGCATGCGTGGTAGTGTAGTTCATGCTGATGAAAGGCGGCGACAACGGGAATGGTGGTGGCGGTGGTTGTGATGGTGATGGCGGTGGTGGTGGTGGTGGTGATGGTGGCAGTGGTAGCAGTGGTGGTGGTGGTGACGGTGGTTGTAAAAGTTTAGTGTTTAGTGTTGGAGGCGATGGCGGAAGGTGAGGACGCTAGCAGGAAGGCGAGTAGGGGCGGGGCAAAGGCGGAAGTGGAGATACGGCGTCGGTGGTGGCGACGCACGGAAGCGACGGCAGCGGTATTTGCGGCGCGGGCCACAGAAGCGGTGGCGGAGGCGTCACGGATGGCGGCGAGATGCTGACGCCAGCGCCCTTCGCGGACGTTCCTTAACGACGTGACGCCCTTCCGGCTGGCGAACGCCTCCGCGAGGAAACGCCACGGACACCAAGTGATGGAAGACGCGGAGTGGACCGGGCAGATAACGAAAGGAGGCGCTGGCGACGGGCATCACAGAATCAAATATGGGAATAATAGGCTGTCGCGCATGACGAGGACAATCTGCGAGAGGGCAGATACTGCTGAGGACTGTGTGGTTGGTAGGAGTAATGAAAGTGAAAATAGAGAAATGAGTGTAGACTTAAAGATTTCGATATGGATGGGAACGCATACTCTTGAAGATAGTGCGGTTAGGCAATATAACGAAGATAAAACTAATGAGCTGGGGAAGGATAAAAAGGAAGAGACGAGAAATTCTGAGCGGTTAAAGGTCTAGGGGATAGCGAGATGAAAAATTAGATAAAAAGACGAGGAAAGTTTCACATGATATGACATTGAGCTTGAGTGGGCAACCAAACTAAATTTGTAATTAAATAATTTGTATATAATTATTTGTTCCCCTAACGTTATTTTAAAACAAAACGACTTTGAAATAATTCATACTAATGTACTTGGAGTTAGAGAGTGTGCGTTTCAACACATTATAGAAGCTAGGAATTAATTAAACAGAGTTTACTTTTTGAAAACACAACTTTGATAACGAACACAATATTCAATGCGTCAAAACTTCTCAATAAAATTATACATATTTTGTTTGTAACTCGATTCAATGATACATTTTGAAACATTTGCTACATATACTCTAATTAGAAAAGTTATCAGTCCACAAAAATACTGCAAACATAAAAAATTGAAAAGTTTTCAAAAAATAATGTTAATGAGGGAAGCTCAGGGGGAGACGAATAAAAACGCCAACTTTCCGTTGGGATGATGAAAACCCCTGGAAAGAACCGGAGAAGTGGTATCGCAGGGTGTAAAGTTTAACGAGAATCGTAAATTAGTGTGAAACTCTGCTTATGCATGGATTATCGGATGTGTCAAAGGAAAGCCGTCACGTGACGTTAGAGAAAGTGAAGTGTAATTTGTTTCTTCGAGCAGAAAACGGCTTTTGTTGTAATATTTAAAAAAGAATAAAAATAATGGCGTGAAACTTGCGTTGAAGTATTTGTTTTCACCTACATAATTGTACGTTAACTCTCCTAAATTACCTTGTAAATGCCAAATTCTGAAGTATTCTCACGATGTTCCCTCGAGCAACATTCATTAGGGAACTTTGAGAGGAAGTTTACGCTAAGACACGAAGCGTTCTTACGTGAGTTGTGATCGAGTTTGGCCAGTAGTTAACTGCAAGGCCGATGCTAGAGAGACGAAAGGTTAATAAAATGCATAAAAGAAAATGGTATTTTCCTCACTGTGTTTACTTACAACAACCTATTCGATCTTTTAAGTACCGAAATATATAATTAGAACAATCATTTAATACCTATCTAAAGTAGGTCCAAAACCACATTACATACAATATTTGAACTTATTATATTGCCTCCATCTTATTCGTTACTCTTTTTATGACGATTGAGAACACACGACACTTCCAGATCTAAAGAAATTACTGATTAAAAAGTTTTTTCACTATAGAAAATAATATTTTTTTAAAAATAAATAGTTAATTGACTCGATAATAAACATGTCATCTTATACATTTTAATTACTCTTTTATACACAAACTATTTTTAAAAAGGCAAATCAAGCAATAGAAAGGCCTCAGATAATGCAAAAAATTTGAACTTCTTTCAAAAAGCATCCCTCCTAGCATCTGAATATTATAAAATTACACTAATAATTAGATTAGTGTGCTTTCGCCTACAAATCCCGCGGAAAGGGTTAAAAACTTGGCGATAGTGGCTTCGTGAAATCTTAATTTTCATCAGTATTATAAGTCTTATTTTCATAGAGCCATACCCAATTTAATTTTTTTCTGTATACCTGATATTGCACATTGCCATATTGTACTCTCTCATATGGTAGAAAATGTTCAAATTTGAGAAAATATTATTCTGAAAAGAATGCCTTCGATATTAAATATACATTATTGTATATCAAATATTATTGTGTATATATATTCATTTCTTTATTTCGATTTTGATTACATATCGACCGCACGGTTCAACCTTGCCCATCTGCTACAATAGCAGATGGCCATGAAAAAACTAGCAAAATATGAAAGGTAATTGAAGAAAGTAAATTAATATAATATTGATATTTGGCACATTTTTGAACTATGTTAGACGTAATATCATTCGTGAAATAGTCCCATTAAATACCACTCGTGCTCTGAAAATTCTCAGATAAATTTCAAATTACTCGTGGCATTACATATCATTACCTGCTGCATTTCTCTTCATACTTACCTTGTTTTCCTTAAAGGGAAGATGTATGTATTTACGATGATAATTTTCCTCTACTTGTGTTTTTAATATATCTTTTAACTTTTAAAATGTGCTGAATTTTTTAAAAAGGTTTGCTTAATTTTAACATCTTTTGATAAGTTATCTCCCATCTATTTGTATATTTTATACCTACTACATGTTTCACTTATACTCGTTTTCTCCGAAATTTTATCTTTGGTCATTGTGTAGTATTTTAAACTCTTTTATTTTAAATATTATCATCAATATTTATTTTTCTTTTGTCCACTTTCAGACATAAATTTATATTTTGTTCACACTTGATTATGTGTGTAATATCACGCAAAACATAGTGTTCCAGCATTACATGGGCAATAAAATAAAATATTTGTATGAAAATTTTAAATTATTATTAATATTTAATGAATATTAGTGACATTCATGATTTGTTATATATTTGACTGTTTAAATTGACAATTCTTGTTAACAAAATTCAATTCATCTGAATTTCTACATCAACTGTAAATAAATTACGAACTTTCCAAAAAGGCAATTTAGATCAATTGAAATAAATATTAATACGAATAAATTTAAAAAGGTTAAATTAGGTTAGCTCCTATATATGTTTACTCATTACATGCTGTTAATATCATGAAATTAGAGAATACAGCTCTTGTAATAATAAGAGTAAATTATTAGGTAATATCATTGCATTGTGAAATGTTCCATAAACCTAGTAAAAACCTAAACAAAATTCATTTACTAACCTCTCCTACTCTCGTACTCTTCATTACGTGAAAGTGAACAGTTGCTAAACAACTAATTCATTCAATCAACTAATTCAAACAACTAAAGTGACTTGTCTTCAGTCAATGATAAAATTCATCTTCGAACCAAATATAGAGAAATGACATTATTGTAGCAATTCATAACAAATGAACATTGGCGTGACCGTAGTTATAGTATAATTATCACCGGTGAACTAGAAAATTGATACGTGCATCGTAAAATTATGAGTTAAAATGTGTATAAAATATTGTTTAGTGCTACAATTTTATCAAGGTAGTTCATCCCGGAATATAAAAAGTGAAGCATCCATTCTCCCGAAAAATAAACGACCCCGCGGTCACTTTTACCTCCTCGCTACCTCTTAGGAAGTAGAGATTAAGTTACGTAATGCTGCGCAAAATAAAGAGAATTTTTGGTAGAATAACTCTTATTACAGGTCTCTGGCTAAAAAAAGTGGATAAATTCAGTTGCTAAATTTAGAGAAAAGATCCTTTAACACGCAGTGTAGCCAGAATCCATGTTTTGTGGGTTCTTGATACCGAAAAATTGAATGACGGAAAAACGTCTGCCACTGTCCGTGTGTGAACAACGCTAGTGGCCAAACTGTTCAGCTAATGTTCTCCAAAATTGATATTACCCAATCAATCTAACTGATTTCGCGGCCCCTCGAATCTGAATTTGATGTTTAAAATTTGGGGAGCACTTTACATAAACTCTCAGGAACATTTTCAAAATTTTCAAAACAAACGGCTCCAACGTCTTTTATTAAATATTTGTTGGATAGCGAAAAGGACGTTTAAGAGAATGGTGCAGATTTTGTATTCGTTAAAAACCCTGATTTTTCGAAAATTGCTAAAACTCATATTTTTTTCGGCGTCTTTCTACAACTACAATTATGAAGATAGAGACTTTTCCATTAAAGAAGTCTATCCCTTAAAAATTCATTTTGAAATAAGTTCATGTACAAGTTTTAGAATATTTGTATACTTTAAGCGTAATTTAGCGTGAACCTACGGGCGAGAAAGTACGTGCTGTTTTAGCACCAGGAGTTGCTTGTGCACCGACATGTGCTTTGTAATCCAGCGAGCGTGTGTCTAACGCAGCCTTCCTCTTTCTGTCTTTCGCAGAGGACATCGCGAGCGCGCCCACGTCAGCGGCCCACGTCTCGACGGCGGCGGCGGCGGCGACGGCCGCGGCCGTGGCGGGGGCGTCGGGGGCGGACGCGGGGGCGGGGGCGGGGGCGGGGGCGGCGCTGCTGCTGGCGCGGGAGGCGCGCAGCTACGACGGGCGGCGAGCGGGCAAGCACCGGGGCGGCGACGCGGCGGGCAACGCGGTGGCCGGGCCCGCGGGCATCTTCGCCACCGACAACTCGTCCGTGGTGGCGGCGCAGATCGGCGGCACCGCCACGCTGCCCTGCGTCGTGCGGAAGGTCGGCAACAACGCAGTGGTGAGTACCTTTCTCTTGTGCCTTTTCGTAATTATGTCCTGTTATACTGCGATTTTTCTAAGAGCGACCCTCAAGGCCACTCAAATCCCATCTTCGCGATGGAATATGTCACGGCATTTGGCGTCTTTCTCAGTCGTTCCTCTAGATTTCGCACGATCGCGACCGTATGAAGCAGTGTTTGCGATCATGCTACTTCTACCGGCAAGACCGAGAAAAGACGCGAAATGCCGTGACATATTCCATCGCGAAGATGGGATTTGAGTGGCCTTGAGGGTCGCTCTTAGAAAAATCGCAGTATATATCAACATAACGTAACCGGAGAAACGAAAGTCACTCTGCTGGCGTCCGTTAAGGATGAAAGCTTAGACCAGAGGTGTCAAGGTCTTCTATTGATGAGGGCTGTAGCACGCGTCATGACACCGTTTCATGCCACGTGCTTCTCTGCGCAACGTGCGTCGGGAAAGGGGACTATTTACGAGTAGTAGTAACCCCGCCGTTTTACAATAGCGATGGCGTTGTCTCTGGTGGCGGGGTGATGAACTGATTGGAGGGGCGATTTCGTGGTGGCACTCGCGCCACGGACTCCCGCTCGTGACAGCAATCTTGACAACATTGGCTTAAACTTCCGTGGCGGGCGCAGTCCATTGATGCTTGGCTGTCGGGAAACACAGCGTCCTAGGCACAGATGCCAACGTTTTAGCCTTCATAAGAATGGACAATTTGTTGGAGGAAGGTGGCCGTATGACAGCCAAACGTGTGGCAACAGTGCCTGTAATGCAGCGTCTCCCAGATCAGAGTTGGCCGTCCATTTAGAATAATCCAAGCAACTGAACGACAGCTATAAATGGTGTAACAGTAGTATTTCCCCAAGAAATGATATTTCTTGTTTAAATATTTTTTTCCTTAAAAGAAGATGGTATAATTGTATTGAATGAAACACGACCGACAACACATACCAACCTTGGTTGGTTACTTAGCTTGATTATCACCATAGTTAACAAACTTCAACTGTGTATGTTATTTGCTGTTCCTCGGCCTAACGGCATTAATATTAACTATAACATAACCAAGCAGAAAAACAAATCGACACACTTAGCGGCCCGTGATCGATGGAATTCACAGTCCATTATTGTGAACAATCGAAATAAATGACTATTAACAAAAGATGGCGCACGACTTCGCCTATTCTCAGAAAGGGAATTCATTATTTATATGAAACATTCTTGGAAGAAGATGATATTTCGGATAATATTGAACAAGACGCGGGCAATATCATGAATAACACACTTACTTAATTATAAACGTCGGTTATCGCTTCGGCTTACAGACTTTAATCCTAATTTGATCCTCCTCAACTTAATGACGTTACACATAATCTAGTTTTATAAAGGTTTTTTTAAAAAGCGAACAGAATTTGTTGTAACATTACAGAATTTGCTTTAAAAATTAAGAGGGAACATTTGAAAATTCGAACAAGGAGTGATGGTTGATTTAAACCGACATAACTAGTAAATAATATGTAGTTGCAAAATTACAATAATCACACATAACTCCATTGAACTCATTTGTTTGCACAGAATATTAAGAATGTAAGATCCATTCAAAGACATGGTCACTTGAGTATTTTTACAATCATATTCATTCACTTTGCTCAGCATTTATAGTATGATACAATTTTATTTATACAGAAAAATCTGGAGCAGGCAAGATAGAGATTAACTTTTAAGTATTATTCGAAAGGAAAAAAGAGAACATTTCATTAATTTACTTTAGTTTTTCAAGCGAATAAAAATATATGATATTATGTTAATATTATATTCATATTATATTAATATGAATAGATGAGGGTCTCACTATTAGAATATACATTGTAAATATTATGAACGCAACCCGAAACAGTAGAGATATAAAGCCTAGAAACCCAGTATTAATAATAAGATACTTAGATATTATTACATTAAGAAGAGATGAGTGCATTATAACATACTAAGGTTGATTTAATGGACAGTTTCTAGAACAAACTAGTGTAAATACACGGCATAACGAAACTCTTTCTCCTCTGAGTGTTATTATTCAACAATTACTCTCATATTTAAAAAGTGCACAACATCTATTAAAGATTGCGAGTAAAATGAATTTACGTAGGAAACTTCCGAGCCACAAGAAGTATTATGGTTGAAAAATTCCCTGGAAAGTTGGAACATATCTTAAAATATCGAGCACGAAAAATGCCCACCGAAGATTAGATATGTATGGGATACGGGTGTAGAAAAGTTTCTGTATTAAGTCTTGAAGACCAAAGAAATAAGTAAGGTTTACACATTTTGGGACAGTTCAATCATTATTCATTGAAAATCCAGTATTCAACATCTTTCTGAAAATGTAATGGAAATATTTTTTATTTATCAAGATATGTTCATGTACGCTTTACGAAAATTTGTCAAAAAATCTTACTGTCCATCTTAGCTTAAAAGCGTAATGCATCACATAATTATGACCATTGATTTTTACTTCAGCACTACCGCTACCGCGGTAGAGAGACCTTCATGTAATACTGCGCGCAGAAACAGCGAATTTTTGGCAGAAAATCTCTTATTATAGGGCACTGGCAACAAAAAAGTGGATAAATTCAGATGTTAAATTTGAGGAATAATCTTTCAACACGAGGTGTTGCCAGAAGCTATATTTTGTGGGTCGTTGTTCCCGAAGAATTGATTGAACCCCAAAACGTCTGTCTGTCCGTGAACAATATTAGCGGCTAAACTGCCCAGCCAGTTTTTTCCAAAACTGATATTGGAGTAAAATCTCGACCTACACGGAAATTTTCGTCGAAAAATGTGGAACTGTTTTCTGAAAAATGGCGTTTAAGCGTTACTGTAAAAACGAAATCTGAGGTTTTTTAAGCAATTATTTTCTTGCAAAAATTTATTGGATGTTATTTGAAGCACTTCTTCTTTCAAATACAATAATATATACAAATTGCTGAAAATGTGCACCTCCAACTCATGAGAGAGATTTTTTTAAAAAATCCTCTAACACGTGGTGTAGCCAGAATCCCTGTTTTGTGGGCCTTACATCGAAATGTCTGTTGTCGGCAAAACGTCCGTCCGTCCGTCCGTCCGTCCGTCCGTCCGTCCGTCCGTCTGTCCGTCTGCCCGTCTGTGAACACCACTACCGCGTAAACCATACTGACGATTTCTTCCAGAATGGATATTCCCGGTCGATCTGGCTCGATTCGAAGTGCAGCGATTTTGAAAAACTTTCTTGAAAATTTGAGGGTACTTCACATGAAGCCACCCGGACATTTTCAGACTTTTCTCAAAAACTTCCCCAAACCTTTTCTTCAAATATCTTATAAGAATAGAGTAAATACACTTATAAAGGTGGCATACGTCAGATTTTCACGACTAGCTCTGAATATCCGAAAATTGCAAAATTTTGATTTTTTCAACTATAAAATTGACCTTCAACTATAAAATTGAAGACAGCGATTTTTCCTTCAAATGAAATTTGTTCTCAATAATGAGTTCTTTCATTAAGGTCATGTATATTTTTTCATGCTACAGAATGGCACAGACTTCCCTGCATTAGTTTTCTATTTCCTTTGGTTTCGGGTAGCTCTTCGGACTTGCCATAAACTCTTGCAGGCTGCCATCTGTCGCCGTCTAAAGTATTTTTGTTTATAACTTTCTTAAATTTACGGTTTCTAAATAGTAGAACAGAAATATTATTTTAAGAACATTAAAGAATTGTAAAATCGTTCTAAATGGTAATTTTTTGGAAAAATTTGGATCCTTTTTAAGAAAATGGCGTTTAAGTGTCACTGTAAATTCGAAAATGTTTTCGAAAACTCAAGAATTTTCTGTGAAAAAGAACTTCAATTTTCGCATTAACAGTAACGCTTAAATATGATTTTCTTAAAAACGGCTCCACATTTTTCAATAAAAATTGTCGTTTAGAATGAGGTTTTACTCTTCTTTAATATTCTTAAAGTAATATTTCTGTTCCAATATAAGTAAACCGAAAAATTGAGAATTGTTTTAAAAGAAAGTTTTTCGGCGGTGATAGAAGGAAGCTCGCAAAAGTACGTGGGAAGACAGAAAAGCTAGGCCAGACCAAATAAATTAGAAAACTAACTAGTACAAGAAAGTGTATGCCATTCTGTAGTACCAGTAGTTACTTTGTAAAAATGTAACGTGCAGAATCACTATACTTTGGTGCACTTACCATACTTTATTATTGCAATATAGAGTACATGTTTAGAAAGAAGTTGAGCTTTGTGAAGGAAACAAGTCCCAATATTGGGAGAAATAGAGTGTACATATATTTTTTAAATAATCATATTTAGTAATAAGAATATTTAATATTTTGATTTTTCCATATTCGAAGCTTAAGTCACAATCGAAAAAAATAACGTTGATTTTTGTACAGAGTGTTTTTTCTTTAATTTGGCTCTTTCGAGTAGTTACATTATAATAGCGCACAGTACAATTACTGTAATGTAAATATTGTACTGTCTTATACTGTTACTATTGTAATTGCAGTCCGATAGTTTACATCTGTTCATGCATCTGTCATCCAAAGAGCCCTTTCGATCAACCGTTTGGGACGAGCCAGGTCAGGCGACACAAATTGTGTCTTGTCTTACTAAATAAAAAACTCATTAATAAATATGAAAATACTTTTAAAACTGCTTAAATCGACTGAGATGCCACACCAAACTAGTAACGATAGTATTTAAATGAAATGAGCAACAGTCACAAAATATGAACATCAAAATTATACGATTGCGACACATTTACATACCGATCAGATAGGACTTACCTCTCGATTGATTGGTCGTGATTCCGGGCGCGTCAACTACTGAGGCCATTAGTCCCGCAAGCATAGTTAATGTCTTTTCATCAGTAGATTGCGGTGATCCTTCCCCGTTGGATGACGAGATCTGTCGCCGACCTTCTGTCGAAAACCCCCGCCCATCGTGTACTACAGGCTACGTCTATTGCAGGCCAATAAGAATGCAGCTGAAATCAGAGAGTGCAGAGCTTTCAGCAACTGAGAAAACATACATTGAAAGTCAGATAACTGCTCTACAACCCACTAGGAAGTATTACATTGACCTCAATTACAGAGTTTGTATCTACAAGTTTTGAAACAACGTTTCAATAATGCATTGTAATTTGAAATTAACATATATTGTTGTATTTTGCTTTATTTATGTTATTTATCATCCTCTGTAATCAACTCAGTCCATTACTGTTCTTCTGTTCACTTAAAATATTTATTCTCAACATTGAAGGCCTCCTGCCCCACTGCGCGCTTTCGGGACTCGAACTTAGGACCTCACGGTCAGAGGGGCTGCAGTGACATCAGTTGATGCACTGAACCATCTCTCCCGGTTACCTCGCGATTGAATAAACAAGTTGGTGGGGTAAAATATTACGTTGCGTGGCTGAGTATTTTATTTTTGGTATCCAGTAATTTGTTTCAAAATTGTAGCAATACTTTAATTGTATTACAGTTATTATCAACATCCAATTACACTTAACAATCAACAAATAATTCTCATTTAATGATATAGAAGTAACATTATTTAATCAATAACAGCAATTTCAACAAACATAATTTTACACTGAATGTTCAAATCGAATACTAATATCCACGTATTGACTTGGTGAGCATTGTTCCTGGCAAAGAAAACAACGTCGGTATGCTAGAGGTGACGGGACCCAGTCATTCCAGTTGGCCTCAATAATTCAGATCGTCACGCTCTTTTAACGTCATATTCTCAGAGCCCATATACAAAAAGATAACAACTTCATCACTAACCTTCACTTCTCCAGACAGGTTTCAAACCACTCATTTAAAGCACGACGCATCAACTTGACGTAGCATGAACGTACTAATATACGCTTGCGTCTGCCGTATAAATAATGAAAGAGCAAGCAAATCATTAATCAACATCAAGGCTGGAAATCCCCCACAGAGTTTTTTATTTTCCCCCAAGGCTGGCAAGATAAGTAGAGTAGATTTCCCTAACTAGATGCTTCTGCAAGATCAATAACGCAGGCGGATGAATGACATCCAATTATTGGGTCTGTTATTACGGAACTTCCAACATGATGTTGCTTGGTTATTCTTCCACTTCCTTCCATTATGCCTTCATTCATATAGAGAATTCCTATAGGTTTATGTTTTCATTATCTCCATTCATACTTTTCCATGTCATACTTTCTCCAATAACAGATTGCACTTAAGCTTTCTTAATGAAATACATTTGTTTCTTTCCCAGGACAGAAAAAATAATAAATCAGTCCTATGATACAATTATCCCATTTGCCTGTTTGTAAAATTACAGTTTTACAAACTGTGACAAATTTCTCTCACTCTCTTACTATTTAAGCCTTTTAAAATGTTCAATAAGTGTATTTAATCAAACTCTACTTTATTGATGAATATATCTAGCTTCTATTTTAGGAAAAATGTGTTTACGTTGTTTCATTCTTTCAAGAACGTTTTCTTTGCACAATTCAGTATTTATAATTATATTGTTTTCATACGCTGGTATCTAGACACTCACTGCATAAAATTGATATTCTAAATTTCCAGAAATTACCAAAATATATTGGATTCCTTGGTTGCAGTCATTCGTATTATTATAAATATGTCCTTAGCCTATTTACTAAATAAACGAATTTACAAACTATTTCCGAATTAATTCAACAAAAAATAAGTGATCCATGTGAACGTGATATGGAATGCTATATTTCGTTGTGAAAGAATATTATTATTTTTTACTCACAAAAATTGAAATTGACAAAAAGAATCTTCCGCACAACTCTACACTCCCGTTCGTTTCTGTGAATCATTTCCAAAACATTTTTAAGAAAAATGGTTTGCACTTCCACGAACTTAATACGCTCCTTCGTAATCTATCAAAAGTCTTGAGTTTGAAGGACAGCAGAATTGGACAAGGATGAATTATTGCGATGTAATGGAAAATAAATAGTTTTCCGGCCAGAAAAAATGAAAAAGAATATTATTTTAGATTAAATGCTTTAGTTGCTAATTACACCATGTAACAAAATTTTGTTTAAGTTAATTTTGTAGTTGTTTCTGATGCAGTGTGTTTCAAAACACTATGTAAACGCAATTTTGCCCACGGGAAATTGTTTTAGGGAAATGACATCGATTTTCTTAATTTTAGGAAAATATACATATTTGAAACAATGAATGCAGGTTTTCATTTACCCATGAAACAAAACAAAAGAACAGTAAATATATATGACAAAATTCTTAAAGTACATGAAATTGTTTACACATCATAAACAGTGTGCTTAAAAACGGGTTGTCTTCCTAAATTCCCTCATGTACGTTACATCACTCTCTAATCAGTCCCCAGACATAAATACGAAGCATTCGCTCATTAAACTGTCCCTGGTACCTTCTTTCAAACAAATGTTAGTCCTGATGGAACCTTTCGCCCTGTTCCTCCGAATATGAGGGTTGAGAACATCCAGATGCCAGTGGAGTACATGCAACTTTAGAGACATTCGTCACCCCATTGATTTGTAGTTCTTCAACCACATCCCGCCACCTTATACCATAACCCTGTGATTATCCACTCTGATGATTACCTAGGAAACCATTCACAACATCACCGAAGCTCTTCCAGGCCTTTCTTCGAACTGGTAGAAGCTTGCTAATGAATGTGTCATCACGAAGTAAATTTTTCACTTGGGGGATCAACAAAAATTCCTCCCTTTATCTTAGCTTCCGATAATTTGGGGAACACATTCTGGATGTACTTCATTGCATCTGATGTATCGAATGACTTTGCAAATTACTTTGAGTCCAAGGAAGGGAGGTAACATAGAAATAACAGTTAGAGAGGTGATCTGTTGGTTCTTGCCAAATTCTAGGTACACCAAATTGAATTTTTCTGTTTTCTCCTCCATACCAGGCCTCGAGAGTTGATCTGCAACACCCACATACAACATGTGGACCCCAATTCTTTTCTTAGTCTCCCACAGGAATACCAAAATATGAACTGTATGCTAAGCAGATGATGTTAGCATCCATTATTCTATGCTGTACTGCTTTCGATCCCAGGAAGATGCCTCACACATAAAAAAACAGTCTGGATTACGCTTACAACAACGGGAATATGCCATTATTAATCAATTATGAGAATATGAAACAGATAACACACAGTTGAACCGTTTATCCATCTCATAGAAAAATTATTCTTAGCTAATATAATTTTAACCAATTAATTTCATATATTTGGGCAGAAAAGTAAAGAAACGATTATATAATAGTAGGAATATTCAGTGTAGTTTAGTTGTGACCTAATTCATGCAAAACAAGCCTAAAATTCACTTAAACAAGCAAAAAGGTTTTTTGTTGCATGGTGTTACCTAATATCATGTCATATAAGTCATGAAAAATATACACGATTTACTTTTATGAAAAAATTCTATTTAAAGTAGTATATTTTTATTTAATGCCATGAATGATTTAATGATTTTATCATTGGGATGAGAAAATAAGTCACTAACTGAAACGAATCTTAAATGACCCGCGGCACAGTTCGCATGATGGCATGGTATTTTTAAGGCAGACAATAAATACGGAACCAAGTTTTCGATGGACTTTGTATAAGCAATACGTCCGGGAAGCCGTTCAATACAGAAACAAAGGCAATAAAAGCGGTTGAGATAGCATTTTCAAAACCCGAATGGCGCAGTTTAAGAGTAAATAAAAGAGAACGTCGATAACATCATCAAAAGTAGGTCTCGCTAAAGTGTTGTAAGAGCCTGGAAAAACGAAAAAAACACGAAGAGGGCAATAACAGGAATTTCGGAGGTAATCCAACAAAATGTAGAGCTCTATTCTGTCAGATAATACTCGGAGATCATTGACAGCACCAAAAGGCAATAGTATATCGAGAAGAAGTGGAAAAACGAGAGCGAAAAAGAGGAGTGAATGGTCAGATACACTCACAAAGTGTATTTAGCCATATCGCAACATCAATATCTAAAGAACCAGAAAAAAGGATCTCAGAAGTGGAGACTCATTGAGAGCAAAATTTATCCAAAATCAAAAGTCATCTCGAAGTTTTGAAATTAGGAACATTGAATCTGCGTTGTTTCGTAATAAAATACGTGAATTACTTGATAACTTCTTTTTGTGTTTGCTTGATTTTTAGAGATTACATTGCTTTAAAGTATATTCACACTGCTATTTTGCTTTTTTTCAAATTCTTTTTAATTTGCAAAGAGTACACAAAATCAATAATAAATACAAGATTTTGATTTGTTGACGACAAAAGGAACAAAAGCAGGACCACGAACATTTGTTTGCTTTGTCTATTTTGTGTGTTTACCTTTAGTAGAAATTCCTTCATTAAAAAATGTTTTCTCTCTGTGTATGAAGAAGATTTCTTTGCAATAATCAGGCAAATTACAATGATTCTGAAATTTAAAAGATATTTAACGTGATCTTTTTGTTCAATATTATTAAATTTGCGACTATTTACTCAGATTCTACTATTCAATTTATGAAGTACTCAAAGTTTTTATTACATTAGAGATATTTGTAAACTTTTTAAAATTCTGATAAGAATGCGAGAGTGGAAGCGCGGGCATGGAATAGTCAGTGAGTAGGAGAACTCGGTAAGAGACGGACGGACACGCGAGCTGGAGTGATTTTGGCTCGTAATCCAGGGACTGAGGAAACGTGAAGTGTAATATTGTACAGTGGACTTAGTAATAACAGTGTATAGATGACTACGATGAATATGCGACAGCTAATCGGAGTTCGAATTATAGAGAATTAAGCAAGTGCGAAGTATCAAGGGAAGCTAGTCTCGCCACGTGTCGGTACATGTGATTATAAAACGTTTGGTGAGGACGGGAAACTGAGTGCTGATGAGCAGCGGGTCCACCGACTAGACAGTGTGAAAGGGATGGATAAAATAAACATAAATAGTGCTTGGAAGAAAAGTGGTTGGGAGGGAGCATTGTACGGGGGCGTGTGGGCCCCGAGTTGCAAGCAGCGTCGTCCGGTCGTGGCTCCGGGTAATGGCACCGACTGAGGGCAGCCGAGCAATGCCGATCTGGAGGGGGGACTGCGCCTCGCCTGCCTCGTCTGGAAGCTAAGTGAATCGCCCAATAAATGCCAGGTTTTATCTTTCCCTTTGTGTATGGTCTAGTGTTTTAAGAATAAAAAGGAGGTGTGGTTGTGATTTGTTAGCAGTTAATATTAGAAAAGTGGAGAAGTGTCACACCGAGTGTATGAATCGATGTAAAATAAAGTATTGTCCAGGTTCTTATATCTCAATGTGTGTGTATTTCTGATGAATGTGTCAACCCAGAGCCCATTCGCCAACAACGATTACCTGTCCCACCCATAAAACATTGTTGAAATTAACTCGAAAGAGGAACGTTTCAATATATATCTACAGGTGAGTCACGTAACTTTAGCACCTCCTGTAACTTTTGAACGGTTGAAGATATTGCAATGCAGTTTTCACGGAAGTAAATGAGGGAATGAGGCTAATTGATATGTGTATTGATTTCTCTTTTATCACTTGTATTTTACGAGATATTTGAGGTAACTTTGTTTTTTCAAATGGGACTTTACATATTTTTTCAGTTTATCATGACAAACGTAAAAAGACAAATCTAAAGATATAAATATTGTCATATGTTAGATAAGCATTTTTTTGAGTAATTGTGATTTTTTTGGGACTAGTGTTTAACGGATATTTTCATTGTAACTGTCAGCCCCACAAGGTCACCCAGCGCTCCCCCAGCAAACGCGGGGTCGGGAAAGGGAAGGGATTTTAGTATTTGAGGATACGAAAAATATTCACAAAACTTGCATTTTTTCCTGAACTCTCCTTTCCATCCTGATCCATTTTCAGATATTTTGTGTTTCTTAGGGATTGAAAATACGGATTTGTCTTAAGTAGTATTTATTGAAATAAGATTATTTCTATCCCTAAGTTATTATTATTATCTTATTAACATTGAAATTGTTTGCTCAAAATACGCAATTTTTTTTGTACAGTTTTAATTATTTATTCTTATTGTGCTTTGTTTCAAGATCCCATTAATACGTATCTTATGAAACCCCATTAAATGGAGTTGAAGTTATAAACAATTTTATTACGATACAAACTTGTGACAAATCCTTATTTTCCATCCTTTAATTCCTTCAATCAAAGAAAGTCGAAAATCTGAAAATGCGGAAGGATGGATAGCACAGTTCAAGTAAAAACTGCAATGGTTTTGTGAATATTTGGAATATGTTTCGTATCTTCAAATCTCCCTTCCCTTGCCCGGGCGCGCGTTGCTGGTGGAGCGCTGCGTCACCTTGTGTGGTGGACTATTCAAAATGTCCGTTAAACCCCAGTCGCAAAAATCAAAATTAATAAAAAAAATGCTTATCTAACATATAACAATATGTACATCATTGGATTCATCTTTTTACGCTCGTCATGGTGGATTGAAAAAATATGTATAGTTACACTTGAAAAAACAAAGTTACCCAAAAAATCTCGTAAAATACAAGTGATAAAATAGAAATTAATGCACGTATCTATTAGCCCCTTTCCCTCATGCACATCGGTGAAAACTGCATTGCAATAACTTTAACCGTTCAAAAGTTACAGGAGGTGCTATAGTTACGTGACTCACCCTGTATATATATATATATATATATATATATATATATATATATATATATATATATGTAGGAATCGCAGGCTTAAGATTCCCAGAAAAGGTAGAACACGAATTGTCTTAAATAGCGTGTATTAGCCAAAGATACAAAATGCACACCTTTTCAAGACAATAATACATCGGACTGTAATAATATTGTTTTCCTATGGCAACCATGCTCTTAAGACAATTCTATGCATATTTTGAGTAATAAACTACGTGGATATTCCGAATGGTTGAGCCGCTATAAGCACTCAAAGGTTAGTTTGAAAAATTGATTTCTAGGCAAAAATGTACATTATAGAAGCGTATAAACACTCCAGACACTTGTAAATTGTTTATTTTTTACAAAAGAAATTAATATATTTGTTCAGAAACGAAAATTAAGCGAGAAATAAAAAAGCACCCAATTTACACAATTCGACTGTTTTTTATTTCTCGCTTAATTTTTCTGTCTGAGCAAATATATTCATTTCGTGTGTAAATAATAAACAATTTACATGTTTCTGGAATGTTTCTATGCTTTCATAATGCAAATTTTTGCCTATAAATCATTTTTTCAAACCAAATTTTCAGTGCTCATTGCGGCCTAAGCATTCGGTATATCCACGTTGTTTATTAGACAAAATATGCTTAGAATAGTCTTAAGAGCTTATTTTCGAAGTTTCAACGTTTCCTCCACGGACAACCCTATGGTATATACGTACGTATACAAAAACTAAAATTGCAGCTTGATTAGAATTAGTCAGTAAATGCTGATAGCTATTTTTTCTCCCACTGCAAAAAGAAGGTTGTTTGAGGAGACAAGAGTAAGGGCATCAATTGCCCTGAGTAAGCATGAGAAAGTGAGGGTCACATCTGAGTTCCACAGACGGCTTGGGAGTCGGACGCGGGTTTTCGACAGCAGCCGTCTGAGCGGCGCTACGCAAGGGTGGGCAGGGACGATTGGACGGCGGATCGTGGACGGAGAGGCCGTCTGCAAGAGCCAATCGTCGGGGCGCGCTAAGCCTCTTACGCCGCCGCCCGCCTATCAACACGACCCTATTAGCAATGCCAACACGTCCGGCGCGGCGGGGGACGGCAGTCGTTGCGAGTGAGCGTGACAACCTCACCCCACCCAAGCTTCGTAGTCCGCTTCACCCCTGCCATACCCACTCGTCCTCCGCCTTCCAACATTCACTCGGGCCTCGCTAATGCCACACCCACGACCAGACATTCCGAAGCGCACGCCCATAGCCATCACGCCCGCCACGCCTATGACCCACCACACACTCCTTATACCCACGACCCCATCTCGAATTCCCCGCCACAACCACGCCCTGCTGCGCCTAGGCTCACCACGCCTACGCTCGTGGCCCCTGCCACACACCGCTACACCCATGGCCCTCCGCGCCCACGGCCCACTAAATACGCGCCGACACACCCACAACCTGACACACCCACGCCCCAACATACCCACGCCTCGATACACCCACGCCGCGTCACACCCACACCGCGACACACCCACGCCGCGACACACCCACGCCCCGACGCACTATTACACTTACTCCGGCTCGCCCAAGTCCCGCCACGCCCACGCCCCGCCAAAACGACTCCCCATCACTGCCACAACCCGGCATACCCATGGTCCGCCTCGCCCATGACTCGCCACGCCTATGCTCCACCACACACACGCATTCCCGCCACCCCTCGCCCACAACCACTTGTGATTGGTCCACAAACATGAACAGGCCAGAGATTTGCCTTTAGAGCTCGCTGCTCAATAGAAAGTATTTTTTTTATTTCTGAGGATATCAGAAATCTTGTGCTTTGATGGACCAGACACATTAAAATCATGGTGTCTATGTTGAAAATGGTATTTTTGTAAATTTTGTACTGCCGTCTTAATTTATTATAAACATCGAGTGCAGATACTTATTGTCCTACCCACATGGTCCCGTCTGCCCCGCATGGTCCCGTCTACTCCGCATGGTCCCGTCCGATCCACATGGCTCGGCGGGGACCGCATATATTCGACCTCGCTTGCATGCGGCAGCACTTTTTGGCGATTGTGCCGCTGAGATGTTATGCTTGCCGATGCAAGCCGCTAACCTTCGGTGTGGAGAAATGGTGGCTCGCCACATGCAGACGGGACCAAGCGGAGCAGACGGGACCATGCGGAGCAGACGGGACCATGCGGGGCAGACGGGACCATGTGTGTCACAGGCGAGTTTTATGCGAGTCAGAGGCGTACGTGAAAACTGTGAACGACCTGCACCAGTGCATCAAGAACGCTCTTCCCTGATGACTCGTTCGCAAAGCTCCACCGCCGCTGCTCTAGTCTTTGCCGCGCCTGGACCACGGAGTGATGGGGTAAGAGGCCGCCACGCCTGAGCTCGACTTCCTGTACATTCCCTCATCTGATCTATCATTCCCATTCTCTCTCTCTCTCTCTCTCTCTCTCTCTCTCTCTCTCTCTCTCTCTCTCTCTCTCTCTCTCTTCATGTAACCGTAATAAATGGTGCATTGTTTGGAACAAGACTTCTTTTGAGGAAACTGCCCTCCCTTCCTCCATCTCAATAAAATCCTCCAGATCAACCACAGTATTCCAATGTGACGCACAGGAATACGCTGAAACCAGTCAGCTCCGAGGGAGACACGTCACAATAATTTTGAATATTCGCATAAATGAATGGAAAACTACGCTGTCCCAGGCACGTCGTTAGTTTTGCTAGTTTCCCCCGAACTTGAGAATATTCCAAAAACAACGAATGATTTTGTATTTTGGCCAAAAATATAAATATTTTACTGTGCTCTACCGTGTATTAACGGTACTTAGTGCATAATTGCTTACATTACAGGTGACGTCATGCGAGAGCAAGGCTCCAAGGAAGTGAATCGTCGTCATCAAGTATTTCCAATTTACGTGCTGCGTACGAACTTTTTTCTCATCTTCTTCGTGTGTAAAGAATGCATTCGTGAAGACCGTTTTAGTACAAGTATTTAATTTACTGCAGAAATAGAAGGCTATTTTACTTTGTGTTCTTGAGCAGTGTGCTTGCTGGAAAAAAAATTGCTGTTGCTAACCACTGATCTGTACAAATTTTGGGAATATCGTCCGACGATTTACTGTCTTTGGCCACATTCAGCCAATCGCTACATCCGAACGTGTTTTAGGCCTCATCGGCGAAATCTTCTCCAGCGTATCCGCGCTCCTAACTGACCGCGTACGCCATGCGGAGTTCGTTCCGAGAAGCGGCGGCGGCGGCGTCCGCAGCGAAAAAAGGAAAATGTCTGTTATTTTTCCATCTGGCGTGTGCGCGACCCTCGCAGTCCACTGGGTTCCGCGATGTGACATCTTTACGGTCTATAAGGATTCTCGTGGAGCGGAAGCAGCTATTGAATCGTTTACGTAAATACGCGGGCCATTGGGAATGGCGCATTGGGAAGCGCTGGGCGGAACGGACAGAGGGGAGTGGGAAAGGGGGGGAGCAGGGCAATTTATAAGAAGAGGTCGCGCGAACCGGAAAGGGAAAGGGAGAGGGAGAGGGGGTGGTGCGGGACACGAAATACGATGCGGCGCCACGTGCCGTCGGATAACGTCGCCACGTATGCTGTGGGATATCGATGGATCGATTCAATTCCGGTGTTCTTGGAAAATTTGAAAGGTCTCCTTTCGCTTTCGTGAAAGTTGGATGTTAAAAGTGATCATTGGAAGGATCAAATATGGTCTTTATATATACATAACTTGATTTGTTAAGTTAACGTCCAAATTATTATTATTATCATCATCATCATCATCGCAGTGTTTGCACTTGGGGTTCAAGTTTTGACGGATTCTTCCGCTTGACACAATCCTAGTTCTACGTAGAACCATGCGAACAATTTGGTAGGTTTCAAGAATGATTGACTTTTAGGGAATATTTTTGTGAAGAGAAATACCAATTTTTTCCAAATAATTCTTCAGACTTATATTAAGAAGACTGGTTGCTTTCATTACAACTGGAAAAATCTCAACATTCTCGTTTGATTATTTATTTATATTGTGAGAAGATTATATTTTTAAATTTTTTTCTCCTTTATTAATGTTGTGATTTGCAGTGTGTGTTACATCTAGGATGCAGACTTCCTATTCCTGTTGTGAATTAGAATGTCCAGTTTATTTGTCGAGATTGTTTCATCAGTATGTAATGAAAGGAACCCACACCTTTTGAACTAAATACTCTCTATGATGTGTTTGCCATTGTTTTGTTGTAAGCGATGATTGAGAATTGTGCCATAAGCCCGTATCAGTTCTTAGCCTATAATATTTTCTGTCAGGTTTGATCGTTGTGGGTAGTGTCGGTTGAACGAATATAAATGATCAGGTGATTGTTTCTGATAATCGATTTCACAGTCGTCGCAGTCGGCACTTTCAAGAGTATGGGTGATCTACGGAGAGGTTTGGATTTCTATGCCTGCAATATTTTATTGAATGACGTGATAACAGGTTAATATACATTGTTTTTGATATTTAAAAGAGAATGGACTTTGCCTCAAAATACTATTACTTTATGTAGTGGCGACAGTTCAGATTGGTTATGAAGTTCAGATTGGTTCGAGGCTCGTTACTAAACGGCTGCATAATGCTTTAAGATATAGTGCACTACAAACCTATTTTCCTAGTGTGAGTGTTCAGTTTCAGATTTGTGGTGATGGTGTCTCTACTTAGTGAACATATTGCGTGCAATAATGTTTAGGTTATCAAGGTCTGATTGTTATCAGTGACAGTTCCGAAGGAATAAGACAACATAACAGGAGGAATAAGGGATGCTCGAGAAGTTCATAGTTTTTACTTTGTCCTTTAAACTCTGCTCTGTTTAAAATATTTTGCGAATGTGTGGCCTAAACTTATTTCCAAATCTCTGCTAATTATCTCTATGATTAATCAAAAGATTTGGGTTGAAACCGAATCGTACATAACTTTCATACGGTTGTAACCGTTGCATTCTACTAGAATCTGATAATGGTTTCAGTGGAGTTTAGAATTCAATTTTTTCTTCTTTGACAGAGAGCATTTGTGGTCGCATTTGTCTACCCCGAAACGCATGTGTATGTTTAGTGAAACTGTATTGTGATATCCAACAGTCTGCTTTACTAAATAATTACGAAAAATTGAAGTCGTCCATATAGAACAAGTGGGTGGTGTAGAGAATTTTCTTACAATGAAGGGGGTTTGCATCCCAAATCATACTGATTGTTCATATGAGAGAGAATTCATATTGAGGAATTAGTCCCTTCTTTGAAGACAGTAATCGTAATTAAATTTATTATTTATTAGAAACAACGTTTCGACAAGTGTTTCTTGTCATCTTCGGGGTTTTTAGTATATTATTACATCTAGAAAAAATTGTTTACACTGTTAAAAAAATTATGTAGAGTTAAATAATAAAAGGAAAAATGAGGAAACAAGAAGATTTAGTTCATCCGTTATTTCATGTAACGTTGAATTACAGATTAAATTTTTGGGTACTGGCATTTTATGTGATCATTATTTTATTCTATTTGCAATATACTGAAATGGAATAAAATATGGATATGAGAGAGGACTAATTGCTTAGCAAAGCGGACTAAATGTATCACCTTAAAATAAACCACGACGAAAAAGTATTTGTTTCTTTTTCTCTATTATTTTAACTCCAATTGAGTACACTAAATGACCATTAGATTGTTAGTAGCTCAGTAATTTTGAATGATTTGTATAATTTTCCAACACTTTTAAAAGTCAATCGTGAGGGACTCAGTCTTATGCTTTTTGACAATCAATTACGACTAGATTTCTTTTCTCTTTTTTTGCTAGCCAGGTCAGCCGTTGTTTTTATCCCTAGGTACCCTTCTGGCATCCTTTCTGTTCTTATAAGACGATACTTTCACAATATATAAATAGGGTTACTTTCTCAGGAATTGCCGAGTACACGATTTTATGAATTTTTAATTTCCAGTGGAGCTGACTGCAAAAACACTGCGAGATCTCTTTCAAATTTCTTTGTGAGTATTTAATATTTTCTTATAACTCAAAGTTAGTTTTTGTAATATAATGTGTAATACAACTTGTTGAATATTTACAGAAGTCGACTTATTGATTTTATCCGTGACATAGATATCAGATCAATCATAATGATCTATATTCACTGCAATAACAAATCTTCGTTTTCAACATTAGGAGTGAATTACATTTGGAATGTGGATCAGGCATGTGCAACAGTTTGGCATGTGCCTAGTAGCAAGTTCTTGCTAATCAGTTCTATTTGTAAATCCCTCGACTATTTGCGTGCAAACCTCTCGCTTCCTTTTTATAGAGCATGAACATAACGTCAACATTTCTGATACTATTAACTATTAGCGGCAAAAGAATATCACAATAAAATTCATCCAAAAATCCATTTCAAAAGCTAGATTGCTGAAATGACGGGATATAAAATATTCAGCAAGCAATTTTAAGACATATCTGTCGTTAGAAAGAAAACACTATTTTTTTTAACCGATCCCTATTTTCCCAGTGACTTTTTGTTTCTTTTGATCTTCTCGTACAAGAAACAGATGCAATGCTGTCTTGGTAGCTGCGCTATCCTTTTCTTCCTCTTGTTTTAGAGAGGCGGAGACTTCCTTGCGCCGCTGCAGGGCGGAAGATGCTTCATCGTCTCCTTGCGCAGCAGATCCTCTTTAAGTCGCAAACAAATTTAGGAGAAAATCAATGCTCTGCTTGCAAGCTCGACCCACTGATCTACTCGAGTGGGGTTGGGAGACTCTGAAGAGAAAGCAAGAAGCATTTTCCTGGGCAAGTGGAAAAGCTCGGAAGTCGAGGTGTGAGGGGAGGGTCTGAAGATGTAAATATAATGTGGATATTTGGCAAAAAAATCCTATAATTTTACTTAAATATTTGAGATCAAATTGTATGAATTTTATGATTTCAAAATTCTCAAAATGACTGATAAGGAGAGAATTTTACTTTTATAAGTGGTCAATGAATTCATAAAAAAAATTTGAAGGGGGTGTTAAAAACTGCGTTTTCCGCATTCACCGTATTCAACTCCTGTTATTTGAAGTGTTTGTAGGTTATTCAATAATGTACACAAAATTAATAGACTAATTTTTAACTAATGATTTGAACTTGAAGGTTTACTTTAATTTCCTTCTTTATTTCCCAAAAGTAATAAGTGATTCTACAACATATCATACTTTTTTATTATTGGTGACTCCGAAGAAAGTCGCATAGATCTGTGTCATTCGTACTTGGAACTATCCGAGAAAACTAAAAAGTGGAGACATTTTCACAAAAACTTGTTATTAATAGTAGTTTATGCAATTAGTTTATAATGTTGACCTTTTTTGCACGAATAAGAAAATAGTCTATTACTAAACGAACGACGAAGGAGTGAGTTTAGTAATAGACTATTTTCTTATGAGTGCAAAAAAGGAACATTATAAACGAGTTGCATACGCTATTTTTTTGTATAACATCATTATAAAGTTATAAATGAAACGAAGTGTAAGTAAAGTTTTATAGTTGGCAACATGGATGTTGGTATTATGACGTCACAACTGTGACAGCGGAGAGCCGATTCACGCCCGCATTCGAATGAAAGATGGCGTCGTTACCAATGGTAGTTTTAGAAAAAGCCTCGAAGGCAGAAGAAAGTTTAATACCTAAAAAGTCGAGTGCATTGTACGAGAAGGAATATATAAAATTTAGGAAGTGGATGGAAACAAATAATGTAAATATTATATGTGAGACAGTTGTTCTGGCATATATATCTGAGTTGGTAAGTTTGTCATACTTTTTATGATAGTGTCGTGCGTGTATGATAGTGTCCTAGTGTCGAGTTTTCATTTTCTAATTTATGTTATTTTGAAGTCTGCAGTATGTAAGGCATCATCTTTGTGGTGCAGTCATTCAAAATTGAAGACTATGCTGAAAATTAAAGATGGAATTGACATCTCTGCTTATAACAAAGTTCAGTTATATATGAAACAAGCTAATATCGGCTATGAAGCTGAAAAATCTATGATATTTTCGAAAGATGATGTGAGAAAATGTTTAGTGGAAGCAGATGATGAGAAATATCTCTTAATGAAGGTAGAGTAATAATATTTTGTCAACTTTCTGAAACCGGTTCTACAGATCTGTCTTTCTGTGAACAGTAGAAGTTCGTCATGACGTCATGTCGCGTTTAATAATGGCGATGACGTCATGTAGCGTGCGATAATATACTGGATTATGTACGATTCGGGGTATCGAAAAGGGTCGTTTATAATGATGGTATACAAAAAATAGAATTATTTCACGCAAAATAGCGAGAAATTTATTCAGCGGCCCGTAAGTGTAGTGCATGTTTTCATCGGGATGTAGCGTTGATCTTTCCCCACTGGATAATGAGATCCTGCCCCGACCTACCGTCGACTAGTGGGGTTTTCCCCTAACCAGGTTTCTCCCACTGCGGGACATCGCCTCAGCCGGGACAAGCTTTAAGCTTTCGACCTGTCTTCCCGCGCTTTTTCACAACCACTGACAAGGTGAAGGACAAGCAGTCAGACAGATGGACAGGCAGGCAGACAGAAAGACGGACGGACCGAAGGGCAGGCGCATCGAAGGACAGACGGGCTGTAGGACAGGCGGATCGGACAGGTGGATCGACGGAAAAAAGGACAGACGGACCGACGGGTATGGACCAAAGGGCAGACAGACTGAAGGACAGACGAATCGAAGGACAGACGCACGGACATTCTAATTTACTGTACGTCACAGGAGGGTACAGCATGTATTCCCAAATATCGTGTATTGTACTGTCATGTTCGAACAATTTTGGCTTTCTCGTACACTACTTACGTAGTGAAGATAATATATTCTAATGTCACGAAGAAAATTCTATTTTTCGACAGAAATTTTGTATTGTCCCTAATACCCTTGACACAGATAAAAAGGTGCGGCAGTGGCAATTGGTAATTTACGGCAAAAGGCAGTCGTCTGTCAAACACTTCGTCTGTGAGTCTTCCGTTCGTAAGCTCGTCCTTCCGTTCATTTGTTCTGTGTTTGTCCGTGTGTCCGTCAGTCGGTGAGCAACGCTAGCGTCTAAATTGGACACAAAAGGTTTAACACAACTGATATTCATCAATCAATCTGGGCTGTGTCGCAGCTCCTTGAATTTCAAACGGATATTTTGATTTTGTGTGAATTTTAACGTAATCCTTTTTGATAAACATTTCATAATTGATCATTCCACCTGCCTGCTTGTTGTTCGATTTTTGCTTAAAACATTCCGCGGCCGCTTTGGCTCTGGCGCACCGCGGCGTGGGCATCACGTGAGAATCGCTCTTCAAAGTTCCTCCCGGCGGCGCGGTGCGGTCGGAAGGAAATCGGAACCCAAACCCACAACAGAGGAGTTACACGGTGACAAGCATTTCCGCACAAGCAGTTTCCGAGGAAAACGGCGCGCCGCAAAACCTCCGCTTAGCGGAAACAATGCTCAGGACGAGAGAATTCGCCGCAGACGCTGCTCTAGTGGCATTTTCGCAACTGCGTCGCAGACCTCAAATGCTCAACCACCACCAACAGAACAAGGGACGCTTCCTGGGGCGGTTGAGCTATTTCTGTGCACCAACGCAGGGATTCTCTCTGTCTTTCTAACGTTTCGGCACTGTGACTGATGGTTTTGGACATTTCGGGAGCAACAAATAGTTCGTGATCCGATGAGACTCATTTACCGAAAAACATAACAAATCAACAGTAAGTGGGGCGCTTATTACATTCTACGATCTTTATCGTATCAATCAATTTTCGCTCTTTAAATACAGTAAAAGATGAAAGTTTTCGAAACAAACCGGTGGACAAATTAAGATAATTCTTAAGTTTTTATATTCGTAAGCGCGGGTAATCTTTTCATAAGTAATATCACGAGAAGTGCTGTGCGACTCGCGTAGCGAGGAGTGAATTTACCGGCTAGCACAGCACTTCTCGTGCTATTTAGTGTGACTATTTCACGAAGAAACACATTACATTATTTGAAAGGATAATTTAAATCACAGGAATTACGAAAAATGGAAATATTATTAAAAATTACCACCGAAAAATGAAAACCTTTTCAGCTCCGACTTATCACTGCCTCCTGGAATAACTTATAATCAAGTAACATTTGAATAACAGTTTAATGCAGAAAATTATTTCAAATATGTTTCAATTTTATAGTAATAAAACTTTCGGAAAACAATTATAACAAAGCTACTGACAAGAACATTTATTAAAAGCACAATCATTAAAGTTGTAGGAAGTTGGTTTCCAAGTCTTGGTCTTCCATAGAAGTATTTGAAATGGAAGATGTACAAGATAAATTAGCAGTGGAATTCGTCAATTTCGAAAGGATTGAACACACGTGTGTACTCATTAAAATATTTTCCTGAATAATTTTGGTTGTAACGATCCACATAGTTTTGATGGCATATTCTTTGTACTCTTCACAATCTAATCTTCGTATATTAATTGCCTAAAACATGTGTAATTTCTTCATTTGTAGTTTGTGCTGTCCATTTGTATTTTGTCTTGACAAAATTCTTGAAATTTCTTTTAACACACTTTTTCCGTTCCTTTAGCTGTTTTTCGGCACTGAATCTTTAATAATAGATTCTATTTCAGAGTTTTAACCATTACCAAAACCACACATTTTAATATTATTTTGATGCACAAGAGCTATTTTGGAGCTAAACCAATTGCTATCGTTATCTTAAAAAGGTAAACAAAGGCTTTACTGCGATAAAAAAAGGTAAACAAGCTGATGGCGATAAACATCTGGGATTGGTTTAATTTGAATATATCCAGGATTACCATTGGCTACGTACGACGCGGACAGACATGAGTGAAATAGTCATACTAAAAGTGTTGATTTGAAATTTCAAAATAGTTAAAAATGTTAATTCAAAAGGAAACGAGAATTTTTTAGACACTCTTTCCAAATCGACATACATGACATCACGCCCCAGTGGATTGTCGAATCAACACGACGACAATCCAACAGTTTTCCAACAATTTTCGTCAAAAAAAGAAACCACGATTAATTAGTGTATAATATTCACACTCCTTGTTTAACATCCGAAGGCACGCAATGCAGTCCGCGGGGTTTACCCCTTTTCTCAAAGCACTTGTACAATGACTGACGGTCTACGTATAATAGCATCGTGAACAGCCACACGTGTTGGAGAAATTGTAAAGCGTGAGTACCGTTGAGTTGTGACTGTAGTATGCAGCTATATTCTGATTTGTTTGTGGTCACAAAAAATACAAATAAGAAAAGGTTTTTGTTCTTTCACCAAAAAGATGTAATTTATAATAACTTCCTTTGTCCAACAAAATGTCCAAGGGGCTTAATGTAAAATACCCCCCTAAGTTAAAATATCGATTTCAAATTCCAGAAGCCTCGACATCAGCCAAATCGATTGGGGAATATCAATTTTGAAGAAAATCTGCTGAACAATTTAAGCGCTAGCATTGATCACAGACGGACAGACAGACCGACGGACGGATGTTTTGCCGTCAATCGAATTTTCGATATCAAGCAGCAACGAAACATGGATGTTTGTTGTGTGTGCCCTGCAATACCTCTCTCAACATCCATCATTTGCTATACTACTGTAATCTATTTCAGGACAACAGACGCGAGCAGAATATTAATGAACATGATGAAGAACTAATCCTAACATCCGAGGATTATCAAAAAAAAAATACTACATTTCTGTAAATCTTGTAATTTCCTAAATGACATATAATCCTTTTAAATATGATTCAAAACTGTTAAATTTTTCTGTTTATTTATTGTTTGTTGTTTCTGTTTTTGCTTATTGTTTCTGTTTATTATTTCCTATTTATTTATCATTGTCATTGTGAGAGTATTGTGTCATTGTGTTATTATCTTTGTCATTGTGTATCATCAATTATCATTGTTTTTATAACTAAAGAAAATATTATGTATTGTACAAATTGGTAGTCGCTAATAACCATAGCCGTTGATGTGACTTAAAATAAACAAATTAAAAAAAACATGGATTTTGGGTACACCACGAGTTAGAGGAGTTTCCCCTCTGAATTTAGCAATAGGTTTTATCCACTTTCTCGTTACCAGATCCCAGCTATTAGAGTTTTTCTGGCGAAAATCCGCCGTTTTCCGGTGAACTTTTTCTTCTTACGAAGTATTCGTAAGGCGAGAATGTAAAAAGGTTTTAATGCACATTAGGATTCTATTCTGAACATTTCTATGACTTAATATCCGTTCCATCTTCATCATAGAAATCAAACCAGATATATTTTTAGTTGTAATTGAGATAATTTGGCAGGAATTTTCATACATTTCCAGGGGCAAAAATTTGCAAGGCATACAAGTAGTTGCACAAAATTTTTGTTTAAAGGAAAGTTTGCTGCATTTTGTATTTTTGTCACAAATTATAAATATTTATTAATGTAACATGTTTTATTTAGAGTTACTTAATAAAAAGATGCTCGCTTTAAAACAATACTTGGTGTTAAGAAGGAAGATTAAACTTTATATATTTGTATACTAAAGATATTTTAGAAAATAATATAAATTATAAAATGCCCAAATTACAAAAGAGCTAAAGACAATACTTGCGTTCAACAATATTTTACCGTAAATATCTGATTTGTTGAGAGAAAAATTTCAAAAGAGCTAAAGAAAGAATAAAATAGACCAAATAATCTCAGGAATAGAACTAAAAAGAAGAAAAGAACAGGGAATAGCTTAACATACAAATATAAAATACACGAACGGGATTAACAAACAATGACAAGAAAAACTACTTTACATACTTTAATAAATTTCATATTGTTGTGCTGCCATAAAAGGTGAAATTAGAAATTAATGTTTTACATTGGAAATCATTATCAAAAAGCTGCCGACAACACGAAGACCAATTTTGAGTCCACTGACATTCGTGAGCCATAAGCTTGCGCTGGAACTGTGCAAACATACGTTCTGTTGCGTTCTGTTGTCTGATGCGTGCAAACAGAACATCACGAATGGTAAATGTAAACCAGGAAATGGAAAATTGATCAAAAGCGAGTATGCGCATCGTGACCTTCACATTAAACATTTCCTTATTAGTAGAAAACAGAACGCTATTGTGTTGATTTTGATTGATGTTCCTTGGCACGTAAACTTTGGTCATTAGTCCCGTTAGTGTAGCCACTGTTTTATCGTAAGAAAGTAGTGTTCCCACTTCTCCTTTGGAGGTGAAATCCAGCGCCGACATAAATGTTGGGTTGTGGGAAATTTTCGTCTCGAGATATATCCCCCAGCCGGACATCGCCCCAGCCGTGACTAGCGCTAGACTCTTGATTGGTCTCCCGACATGTGTGGTAGTATACGTAAGTGCAAATAAGTGTAAGAGGGTAAGAAAGAGTGAGGAAATATCGCACGCATCCCAAGACCTCTTTGTTAGGGTACTGCTTGAACATTGTCCTGGTTTTGAGCGGAGAAATCTCGAAAACTGCCAGAGCAGCCGACGGTTAAAATTCTGCTCCAGAAAGCGGCTGAATCCGACCTAGTTATGTATCTAGGGTCAAAAATTCGCCATCATCGGGGCTCAAACGTAGGCCCTACCAGTCAGAGAATACAGTTTTGTATGAATCATTTAGAGATAGTTATCAAGGTATTTATATTTAATCTTACTACACATGGGCTCTTGGCAGTAAAGAACTTTCGGGCACGAGCTGAGAGTGTCCCTCAGTAAGGAAGGAGGTAGATAATTACTTGTTTTCTTCACGCGTAATACAACACTGTTCTAAGAACAATACTCGAGTAACATGTGGGTATCCGTCGGTCTATTCATCATTCGGTCAGACTTTTTCCGATCCACTGTTTGGAACAAATATGAAGTTATTCGACGTGTTCTTGCAGTAGAAGTGCCCATTTTTCATAAGCACCAACGATTCATAATATTGTCGATAGCTAACTTGATAAGAAAATGAAACCTACTTAAGGTTCCTTCAGTCTTCTTGCCTAATGAATACCAACATTTACTGGCTTTTTTAAGAGTACATTTGAGGTAAATATATCCGGGTGAAGCACGACTCTTGCCCTGCCATCTTCATCTCATTCCGGAAGTCATAATAATACCATCATGAAGGATACCTGTTACATTGTACAGAGAGCCATGGAAGAACTTTTTGATAGTAACCGGAAAATGGAAAGAGATGATTGTTAACATCCTCTGACCCTTAGAAGTTTTAACTTCCAGTACTAAGAGAAAAAGTCAAAACAATTTTAAAAGTTCACAATTTTTATAAATTATGTCACCAGATTATTTTTCATGTATTTTTTTTCAGAGACTAGACGAGCAAGGCAACTGTAATGCGTTTAAAATTTATGCTTATTATATAACGTACTTAGCACAAAAATATAAATGTTTAACATAAAAGCGCCAGTCGGTAGCGCCACGCTTACCTAGTTCTCTCGTAAACGCAACGTCAGTCGGCCTTTGAGCCCGCAAGGATATTGTGAAAAGGAATGATAAATAACATTTATAAACAGGATGCGTCTGGCAGCTGCTGGGCTTTTTAGGGCACTGTGACGTTAGGGGAACTTGAACTTGAATAATCATATTTTTGAAAAAACCTTTAAATAACAAAATATGCCGAATTGGTTATAAATAAACTGCAACACGTATCTTATTTTTTCCCTTGAGATTAGGTTACATGAAGCAACATTTTTGAATTATGTGTTTGTAATTGGGAGTAGTTTGTATCTAATTTTAAAAATAAAAAATTAATGAATGTGGATTTCTAAGGCGACTTTGCCACATAAAATCAGAAATTATATTTGCTTTGAAAATACTTCAGTTTCTTGTGAGAAACACCAAAAAATCTTTATGCCCCGGTGGTTGGGGGTTATTTTGGACCCTTTAAAACTTTTGCCCTCAGAAAACAAGAACACAAAAAACAGCTGTGGAACGTTTCTTCATTCGCTACGACATATCTGAAGACGTGCAATATCGGAGAGGAACACGTCAGAACGTTCTTTTAGTACACCAGGTTGATCAAACCTACACACAAAATTTTGTACTTGAAGATCTCGGCCTTGACATGGTGACACATGCTCCTGCGCATCTACTGTATCGGGTCTGAGGTACTAGCATCGCATGATGAAAAAAGCTCTTGGGAACGGACCGAGGGCGCTCCATTGCGGAGCCAGGGCAGAAATGGACAAGCCTAAACTTGGTTTTTTTTTTCTTGGCGAGTGGGGTCTTGTCTTCACGATGGAATATCTCAGGTACATCGCGTCGTTTTCGATCATGCCGCTAGGAGTCGCATGATCACCAGCACTGCTCGATACAGTCGCGATCATGCGAGTCCTGGCGGCACGACGGCGAACGACACGAAATACCGTGAGATATTCCATCCTGAAGAAAATACTCCACGCGCCAAGTAATAAAAATCCAAGTATAGCTTTGGCTCCCGCATATGAAGAAACATATTACTCCTCAGTCCGTTTAAGAAAAAGCGAATTCACAACAATTTTTTTGCCCGAAATGATACTCATTATTTTTTTAGAAACCATGTCTATGATCCCATTGCATACTTTGTTTCTTAATAAATAACATTATTTAATACATTGTTTAATACAACCCACTTTCTTCCGAAAACGACAACCAAATATCAATCGTAGTGGTTTAGTGATTCTAATTATCAAATGTCGTTAAGAGTTCTTTCTTTTTCTAGACGTCTTTCTGACTTTTTGACTAAGCGTGTGACGTTCTATTCAGATCCTTCGTAATGGACACAGCCTTGACACAAGACACGAGTCTACTTATGGCGTTGGCTACTGCCTCCAGTCCATGGCGTAAAGATATGAATGAGTTACTCCGGCGCACCGATTTTTGCTCGTTCTACGCAGCACCAGTCTGCGTCACGAACCACGTGATCACAGCAAGGGCACTTCATTTCAATAGCCAGACCACACGCTGACCGCCATGTTGCATAGAGAGCGAGAAGTGTTAAGAAACATTTTCAAAGTGTCATAAAGCGAGAATTTTCAACGGTAACCAATTAAACAATAACACGATGAAGGTTTAAAAGATACAATATTTAAAATAAGTGCTTCATATTTGTTTACATGGCTTGTAACAAGGTAATAATTTTGGTATCTGATTGCATTTAAAATTCCAGCTAATATTGTGACGCAAACTGCTAATTGAAGCTCAATATCTGAAGCCGGATACATTGATTGTTAGTGATTTCGGGTGCGTCAATTATGAGGGTCATTAGTCCATAGAATCATAAGTGTAGTGCATGTTTGTTTTTGCTCGGGAGGTGATGGTGGCTTTCCCCGCTGGATGGCCAGATCCGGCGCCGAGCAACAGTCGACTAGTGGGGTTTTCCCAAATCATGTATCTCCCAGCAGCCCCCGACTGGTCTCCCGGCAAGTGTGGTAATGTAGTACATGCTAATGTAAGTGTGTGTAAAGTGAGAGGATGAAATAAGGAAGAGGCAGGAAAGATCGCGGGCGGTTCGTTGCCAGTTTGTTAGGTACTCCGGGATTCGCCTAGTGTTGATCAAATAAACCACGGAAAACTACCAATCAGACCAGCCGGCCGCTAGAAGTTTCCTCCAGACAACGACTGAACTCGACTTAGCCGATAAGCTAGTGTCGAAAATCCTGCCACCGTCGGGACTCGAACCTAGGACTTCCCTAGGCACTGCTGTAAAATACGTTGATGCCCTGAGCCATCTCTTCCGGTCTGAAGTCGGTTACTATGCGCAAGCGCCCCTGATCCAGTCTGAGATATCGACACCGCATATGAAAGGCAGGAGCGACAAAGGGTCTCGCGGGAAGGTGGCCCGCGCGGAACCATGACGGGCGTGGAACGGGGGACCCACGGCGCGGGCCTCGCAGACGAAGGAGCTTAGCGCCCCTCAATCCGCTTGTCAAACCGCGAATTAACATATCTGCATAAGCGGACACAGTGATTAACATACATGCATACATCGCGCGCGCCGCAAACACGTCGGAGGAGGAGGCGGCGGAGGCGGCGCGCGCCCGGTCTCATCTGTTACTGCGGCGGTGGAGGGGGAGCATGCGTCGGTGTGCGGAAGGGAGGGGGAATGAGTGCGCGGGGGAGGTCACAGAGGGCTGCGGATCCACCAAGCTGCCGCCCCCGTGGCGGGGTTGTGTGAAGAGGAGTATTATGCGCTTTGTTTTGGAGTCTACGATCAATCGATGTGAATTTTTCTCTGAGAAATGTTGGACACCTGCAGTTCAAATGATCACACAGGTTACATTTGTTTTAATAATTTATTAGATTTATTCAAATTGTGTATCTGTTTATTAATATCGGTTTCTAATAGCTTTCTGATTCTTCTTTAATATTTAATTACTTATCAAGAACTGTAATGATCATATAATATTTGTTAAACAATGCGCCCAATTTCTACGGTATTTTACTGAAGAAGAACATTTGATGATTCTCAAGTTCATTAGTTTTCGAGAAAAAATATCATTCGTGTTCAAATTCGTGTGAAAATATCACACAAAAAGATACAAAAATCAAATTTTACAAGTCAATGGCTGTCCCTGTTCTTGTTCCCTGTTCCCCTTAAAATTGTGGTTGATTATCTCTTACGTCCAATTCCAATCATGAATTACCACAAAATATCTGATACCACCACGGAAGTTGTCCCTATTCTTTTGTATGGCAGTGAATCATGGATAATTAGAGAGAAACAAAAGCAAAACCCAAGCAGCTGAAATGAGATTTCCCAGGAAAGTTAAAATCTGCACCAAATATGTGTGGTGAAGCGACGCCGCCTTGGACGCTTCCGCTTTCACTTCGCCCGGATCGAGCCGGCATGGCTACCAGATGTGCGGGCTGACCGCACGTCCCCCGCCTCCCTGTGAGTGACCCGAACGAGGGCAATGCCACCCCCGCTGCCGCAGGGATGGACTGACCCGGCAGTATATAAAGGCGGCGTACGGCCGCCGAGATGTCGCTTGTTTACCGCTCTTCGTGAGCATGGTACTGATCGCTGGCGTCCCGACTCCACGGTTGCCCTCGGGTTGACCAAGTCGGGAATCGACGCAAGGCTGAGCCAAGCGACCCACCGCCAGCCTATCTGCCTTTGTTACAGCCATTGCCGCCGCCGCCGCTGCCGCTGCCTACCACCTCTCCCCCACCCTCATGGCAACGACCGACTGAGTGCTGGACTGCGTAGCCTCTGTTAGGATGTAACATTGTACTTGAAACCAGGGCACATATGATTTCATAAGAAATCCGTGATTATAACGTAAATGAAGAACTAGAAAATGATAAAGATGCTTGGAGACAACTCGTACGAATAATGGACGCTAATAGAATCCCCCACTTGGCAATGCTCTATTAACCAACTAGCAAAAGGGATGTCGGAAGACCTAAAAAAGGTGGCAATAATAGTGATCATGATTATAATGATGAAAAAAGGGAGAATACGAAAAATGAATATTGTGAAGACAGAATAGGCAGGTGTGCTTACTCCTTGAAGTGTAAAAGAAGAACTTAATAAGTTATTCTAATTCTCTGTTATTAATGAATTTCAAAATGCCATGTTACAGCGCTGTCATTCTCACATTGCGACTTGCCGCAAAGCCGCGATCACATTTGCAAGAAACAACTTTAATAGTCCTATTTTCATAAAAGATTCAACACCCCGCCGTTTATCCTAACATCTGTTACTGATGCGTAATATTCTTATTGTATTATTGCATAATGTATCCAATTGAACTTGCTGATGTCTCCTGAGAGACTCATTTCATGAAAAAGCATGGGAAATTTGAATTTGCAATTTAGAAGGTTTTCAAATATTAAGCGAAACTTTTCCTATCAACAAAAAATTGAATTAACGATCGAAAAAATTAAAATTTTTAACGATCTAATTTTGAAGAACAGATTTCTTCAAGATTATTCAGATAACTAAGAAGTATTTCGGAGAAATTTTCGAAAAATGTTGATGCTTCATGAAAAGTGGCGAGTTAAAGATTACATTTTATAACTTGCAAGGGAAGCAAGGCGTTCCTTGAAAATACACACAATAAATCTATTCCCTAGCCTTGTAATTTATGGTTACAAGCAACCCGCATAACATAATTGTGTTGAGCATTTTGCGTTGCCTACATGACTTCTACAGGGGCTATGGTCCCTGCACCAGAAGAGATCAATCTCCCTTAGTTTCACTTCTCTTATCTTTTGTACTATATAACCATTATAAGGCTCCAATATGCACATTGTACAATGTATGAACGCCTGTGAACAAACTCCCAGGTAGTGGGAATTCCAGGCACCAAATACGCGAGAAGCACACGAAGACAGAACTAAGCTAAAACTTGGACACCGAAATCAAGGTCGTTCCAGCTGAGTCCAAAATCAGTGTAACAAACCTTATTAAGGTTTACCTAATTTTTAAGCATTCAGACAATTTAATCCAAATACATTATAATTATTTGACATTTTCAACAATACAGACAAATATTATATTGTTTGTATTCAATTATCGATAATAGTTGTGTTTTTATTTTTTCAAGATCCACAAGAAATTCATCGGAATTTTAAAATGGAAAATTTTTGAGTAAAAATGAGTGCAAAATTTTGAATTACTTATAAATAAAAACACTTGTGTATATCGGATTATTTCAAGTTATTTTTTAACCAATTTCTTCTCCTGTTAATAAAGATATAGGCACCCGAGTTTCACGTCTGGAAAGAGAATAAGAAAATAAGTTCGCACAACCGGTAGTTTTGCAGTTATTCAAATAACGAGATTTTTTATAGAAAACGTAACTCGAAAAAGAGAATATCTAAATGAGTGTTAGTTCTTTCTTTCATTTAAAAAGAAAATAGCCTGAAGCAATAAAAATAGTCATGGTGGGGCATTTATAACGTAACACGTATTTGGCAACACTTCGCACCAACCCGCTATGTCGGAAGTCATTACAAAAATACCTTTCTATTCTACTCTTCCAAGCGACGTATTCCTATTTCGTAAATCATTATGATAAGACTATGCAAATAAAACTAAGTATGTGCATTAAACAAAAAGAGTTAGCAATAGTTAAAGAAAAGTATTCTAAACCCATGCAAAAAATACTCTACTCATTACAAACGGGACATCATTTTATGCGAAAACTAAATATTTTCATAAAATATCAATGTAAATTTGACAGTTATAATTTCTTTTCATACTGTATCAAGTCACAACAGTGACACGTAATTTACAGAAATTCGCGAGTGCGAAGCGGAATTCCAAAGCTGCATTCCCTGCATTATCGATATTTTCTGAGAGCTAACAATTTTAATTTCAAATATTTCAAATATATTTTAAATAATTTCTAAAAGATTATGTGTACATGTATAATAAAAGGTCGAATGTACGAAACGAACAAAGAATAATATACAAATTCTAACATACGAAGCAACCAACTGTCTGAAGCGTAGTAAATTTGTAGCGAGCTATTATGTTTGTCACGAAGTTATAGACAAACTACTTGGATTTTCAAAAAAATAATCATGAACTTATTTGAAGATATACTTTTGATAAATGCATTTCATTGAGAAAAGCCCAGTCAATTCCAGCGGGCTATTATGTTTATCAAGAAATTCTAGAAAAACTACTCATATTTTCAAAAAAATCAACATGACCTTATTTGAAGATGTTTCTGATTAGCACATTTAATTAAGAAAAAGAATTGTATCTTAAAAATTGTAGTTGTAGGGAGACGTTTAATTGTTTGTTTTTAATGTTTTCAAAATCAGGCATTTTATGAACATGAACATGAAACCTGTACCAGTGACATCAATGCAACAAATGTAGCAATTATCCGAATGATTCCTTGGATCCTTCCATACCATCGAAGTGGCAAATCTAAAGTATGATTTCTCCATTTTTGACCATTTGCGAGGGTCTTCTACACAAATATAACACATATATTTTTTGAGGCACCCAAGATTTGACCTGATAACCAATTTTAATTCCTAAATATATAAAATGCACGTTTCTAAGAAAGTCTGCAATGTTTTGTTAGTGTTTTTAATCACCAATTTGCCACAAATATAACAAAAGCTTTCAGAACTGTTCTTACAGCCATGACAAGCCGTGACTGAACACCAACTTCTAAACTAGTATCTTATCTTGACAGCAACAATGCAAATACATGCACCTCCAATAAAACCAAAACGGTACTGCTTGTCAAACATCTAACCAAAGAGTAAACTCCCCTCTTTGTCGTTTTAATACTTTCTTATTTTTACTTCTTATATCTCATGCATACTAGATACACAGAGCTGAATTTGCCACCACACAAAAAGTTTTTTGATCGTTGGCCTATGTTATTATTTATTTTCTAAGGATGAAATTAATTATTTTATATTTCAAGTTATTTTAGTGATAAAATGATGTAAAAATCTATTATTTTAACGAGCTCTTCCCTCTCACAATAACAGGCAGTGAATCTTGGGAAGTTTTAAGATCTCTCACAAAATAGGCGTTCCTGAGCTAATGCTCTTCTTTTTTATAAAACACGTCCCTGCAAGCTGAACATTTCCCTCGAGTCCAGCTCGTCTCGGAATTCAATCAGCGCCTCGGGCTCAAAGGAAAAGGTTGTCCAGGGATCCTGTAACTCCAAGTGAAATGGTGGCCAGCCTTAGGGTGCAGCCGCAGACGGCACGGCTGTAAAGGGTTTATTGCAGTGAAACCGCTGGGCTCACTAATCTCCCGCTCTGCTCTCCGCCGCTCCTTCCCCATCCAGCTCAACCACCAACGCTTCTTCCCCTTCCTTTTTCTTCGTCTCTTTCCTCCCTCCCCCGCTTTAATGCGCCTCCTCTCCACCACGATGCGTAACCTACCGACTACTAGGACGGCCTCGAAATTATCATACGTCAATATTAAAATATTCGCTTAAAATAAAGTTGGCGACCATTTGAATTGCAACGGAGAGAATATTGCACGAAAGAAAGTTCGAGTATTCACAAAGACGCGGCTGAAGAATTTGATTCGCGCAGAGAAATCAGGGAGGAATTGATGCAAATTAGTTTTGGCTTTCACTTTGTGGAGAAGTTGGAGACGACTGAAGCAGTGCCAGAGTTGTCTACAAAATAGAGGCATTCTTCTTACGTAAGTTCTGACTACTAGTTTGGTACATAAAATGCAAAGGCATAGTCATAAACTGAGTTTTCCAATGTTTTTCTTCCCAATTGCACACACATGTGTAAAATTAATGAGATAAAGCAGAAATAATTGATACGAAACGATAATGATACGAAAAATGTGTTAACAAACTTGATGTTACTAAATTGGGATATGAATACACAAAATGAATTTATTTCCAACACTAAATTAAACCAAAATAAGAAAGTTTACTTTTTAATTTCAAAGTGTATTCTCTCATGAAATTTTTTTACTTCCCTGTTTGAAATAAAAAAGTACTTTGAAATTCTTTAAAGTTTTATATTATAGTTTTATAATTAAAATGATAAAATATTCTCTTTTGGTAGACGCAATATTATAAATTATTCAATTAGCAATTTCCTTATTTCCGCAATAACTCGATCTATCTACCTGAATACACTGTCTACTTAAGTCAAAAACTGGCATATTTCGTGGTACATAATGACATATTTTATATGAAGAAAATTGTGGTTATAGAGAATAGTTCAAAACAAACTAGCTAAACCCAGGCGAATAAATCGCAGAATAGCTAGAAGAAGAATTCTATCATAGAATAGGTACCACAGAAAAAAACAATATATGCACTAAATGAAAAATACAAAAACCTCAAATATATAGTTTCATGTGGTTCAGTAATCGTTCAAGATGAAATAAAGGAATTTATGAATTCGACAACAATATTATCACTGTTATCTACGAACATAGAGTTCAGACTATTTCTGAAAATGTAACTGAAATGTTTTATATTTACCACTTGGTTCAGATCTTGAGGTCTGAACATTTAGGAGGAAATCCGGATCCCAGCCTTAACTGAAGAACATAACGCGTACATCGTAATTATAATCACGGAAAATTTCATGTTAATGAGCATGTGTGTCAGACGATTGCGGAACGTTCCGTTTACATTCAAATTTCGATTTTTGAACTTAAAATTTCGGTATTTTTGGTAAAAATCCCGTTTTCTTTGGTTCACTTACAACATCGATGAACCATGAATGCTTCCAATGGATCCATTTCAAATCGCACGACAAAAGAACGACAGGAGAACACCATTAATTCTATTAATTTTAAGGTATTAAAACTTCTCTATACTGTAAACGTCTTAATAAGCGCATGTAATGACACATATGAGACCTTATATCTCAGCAATATCGCAACATTTAGTTGAGTAGAAAGCCCAAACTTTTTCTAAGTGAAAACTCTTAGTGTTACAAACATCTGGGACGTGTAGAAGAGTCAAAGATGAATTCTATTTGCCAATGAGCATGTAAAAAGTCCCGAATATTGAAGTTACATGAGCAATGTTTGAACAGAAGTACCCTGAGTGGTATGCAACTTACCATGAATCGGTGTTTGTCAGGTACACGAAATGTTAAGAGTACGTGTAGCTGTTCAGATCGCGATATGTTGTCGACCATTGAGGGACGGATATTGCAAATGCATGATCATGATCGTGTTTAATTTAGTTTTATTAAATTTTCCAACCACCTTTTTATTTGAAAAAACGTATCAACAACATACTGGAGATTTCAACTGGAGATGTTTGTAACGTTTATTACGATATATTCTGTATACATATCTCTATTAGGATAACAATAACACAGACCGTTATTATTCAGTAGGCAATGTTTAAATAAGGTTGTGAACCTCTGAAATTATGTGGTTATCAAATCATGGATCAGGATGAATGTGGGTCCAAGTTATAGATGATATGCGGATGGAGTTACGGATGTTTTGCACAGAAAAATCCGAGGTACCCGGTTCAATCATCTTTCAAATTTATACATCCAAGATGCTTGACCGTACTTCCAGTTAAAAATGCATATAAATTTATGAGAAAATATCAAATCTAGATTCACTATTTATACGGTCAGAATCATTTCAGTAGAAACGGGTCATGAATTTTAACGGAGTACTCCCGCAATTCATCTTGTAGAGCTGCAACATAAGCGACGAAATGGCTGCCAGTGTGATAAAGCCCGCAATTTCAACTAATTGCCCACTTATAGGCTTATCCTCCCTGTAAGGCAAATAAGCCGAGACGAGAGTCGCGGACAGGGCGGCGTACAAGGGGAGGTGTTAGCGACCCTGCTGCCGACCCGATATGACCCGACCCGACGCTCCCTCCGACCGTTTGTACAGCCGCAGCCCTAGCCGACCCTACCTCCGCTGCCCAGACGAGGGTTGTGGAAAGGTCGGCTTATAAGAGGGGCTGTTAGCGACCGCACCGGTCCTCCTGACCCTGCAGTTGTCCTTGATCCCGTCCTCGAACCCGTCTCTACCTCCTACCCTACCGCCGTACTGAACCTGCTTATCCACACAACATTGATGTCACTGCCACTCAGTAGTTCTCAAGAATCAATTATTGTAATTGAGATGAACCGCAGAAATGATAGAGTTTACGAGCAGAATTAAGTTGACACTCACACTCATCTTAAGACAATCATTACCGTATTTCGACCACACCTTGTGTCGTCTAATTCTACTCCCCATTTTGTTTATTTTAGCATTCGTTCATGCTTCATTTAGTCTGCGTTTCCCTTCGCCTAATATCTGTCCTTTTATTGCCTCTTGCCGCAGTCTTCTGTCAGTCTGGCACCATACTCACTTTAACATTATTTTGCCTCTTCTCTCTGACTCCACCACGGATTTAGCGTGATCACTGACTTTACCACGATTCCCACTTTACTGCCGAAACGGTTAGCCTGGCTACGCCAACGAGACCGTTCACAACCGCGATCTACTCCCCCTCCATCGTCAGATCTTCCGCGCAACCTTCTCCTACAAGCGCCCGACTGCCTGCAATGCCGAGGACCGAACGGCTCTGGTTCCGACCTAGGCTTAAGGCGGGCGAGAAGGCTTGCGAGAGGGCTTGCGAGAGGGCTGGCGAGAGGGCTGGCGAGAGGGCTGGCGAGAGGGCTGGCGAGAGGGCTGGCGAGAGGGCTGGCGAGAGGGCGGGCGAGAGGGCGGGCGAGAGGGCGGGCGAGAGGGCGGGCGGGGCGGGCGGGCAGCGGGCGATCGGGCGGGCGGGCGGGTGGACGATCGGGCGGGCGGGCGGCCGGGCGGGCGAGAGGGGGAGAGGGGAAGAGAGGGATATAATGGGCGGGCGAGAGGGGGAGAGAGTGGGCGAGCGAGAGAGGGAGACGGTGGGCGGGCGAGCGGGCGGGCGGTCCGTCCTTGGGCGCAGCGGAAGCAGAAGCGGATCGCCAGCAATCCGGGCAGGATCACGTGGGCGGCCGCCGCGCCGGCGCGGGGATCCGCTTAAGGCGGGGACCGCGAACGGCGAGGTGGCCGGCCAGCGGGAGGGAGGGAGAGAGAACGCGGAAATGGGCCGTCGCGCGAAGAGGCTGAAGGAAATTCTGTCTATAAAGACCATGTTAGGTTGGAAGAGAAACAAAGAGGGAGGAATATCAAAAAACACAAATTGCAAGGAAAACATTGACGACCGCTTTTGCAATTGACGCAATTAGTCTGCATTTTTTTTATTATTGCTGTCTGAATCTGGAGATGCGTTATTAAACTGTGTATTTCTAATGACATCAGTTTTGTAAAGAAAATGTTAGTCAATACCGATCAAGAAAGAGTTATATGTTTAAAATATCAAATTGTATGACTTGAAAAATGGCAAGGAGAATTACAAGCAATGTTAGATCATGTTAAAAAACTGAAATAATTCGGCATAGATAGATTAATCACTTATAAAATGTAAGTTTTTTAATAGTTTTATTTCCATAAGAATACATCGAACGTTATATGCCATATTACAAAATAAAGTTTTTATCGAAATACAATCACAGTGTGAAATGCAAGTTGCCAACGGACTGAGGTCAACATTTACAACAATATTGAGACTATCTGTTATGTGAAGGGAATATCAGGAAGGATATGAACTCTAGCCAGTATAGTTTTAAGAAAACTAACGGAGATGTAAATGAGATAACAGATCACATGAAGTAGTTACGCAAATGTCAACGTGATGAAAATGAACCTAAGATATACGGTCAGAGAGAACTCGGCAATGTAAGCAGTGAAAAGAACACATGAGGAATGGGATTCGAGCGGACTGAAGACATTAAAGGGGAGGAGACAAACCTTGATTAAAGTCAGTCACCGATACATCTTCCTGTCACATCGAATTGAGTGTGTCGATCTCGACCCCGCTTTCTTCGGAGTCATGAGCAAAATTTTTAAAAACAATAGAAGCAAATAAATTTCGATGCAAGCTCTCTGAGCTCATACAGTGTAGGCCACCCAGGAGCAAGATGTGTCCTCTCGGGCATCGAGAAACCGACGTTTATTGGCAAAGACAGCAGAGACAGCGTGCTAGAGTATGGAGGGGAGGGAAGTCGTGAGCATGAACAAGACACGACACGGAAGAGTCAACGCAGGACTGAGCAGGGTGAGACAGGGTGAAGTAGAACAGTTGGGAGGAAGTGAGTGGTAAATCAGGATGAGGCAGGGCGTGAAAGGGTGCACAAGCCAGGGGCAGAATAATGCGCAGGGTGGATCAGAGAAAAGGTCAAGTTAGAGAGGGAGAAGCACGATAAGACGATGAAAATGAATGCGGTAGGGAGAAACAGGATGAGAAAGCATGAAATGGAGAGAGGGGTAGGACACGATGAGACGGGCAGCATAGCATGAAACAGATGTGACAATATAAAGCGGATGAAATTAGGTGGGAAATAACAGGACAGTAGCGGGAATGGACGGGGCAGAATGGAAATGGAGTGGGGATCTCAAGATGCGAGGTGGAAAAACGTGAGACAGAAAGGTACGGGGACCGGGGCAAGGTCTGCGGCCGGGGCCGGGACAAGGGCGTCGGCGGCGACGATAGCACCAGAAAAGAATAGGGCAGGTTAGGGAGGGTAAAATACGATACGATAAGATGCAACACAATGTGACACAGAGAGGCATCATGAAAAAGCATGTTGAGGTAGAACAGGATGAGACAAGGAGGGAAGGGGTGAGAAAAAACAGAGTGGAAAGAAGTAGACCGGAGTAGGCATGTATAGAGCAAGATGTAAATGGAAAGGTAGGGGTTTCAAGATGTGACAGTGCATCAACTGATGTAACTGCAGTCCCTCTGTCCGGGAGTTCCTAGGTTCGAGTCCCGACAGTGGCAGAATTTTCGACACCAGCTTGTCAGCTAGGTCGAATTCAGTCGCTGTCTGGAGGAGAATTCTAGCGGCCGGCTGCTCCGGTCGGTATTTATCTGTGATTTCTCCGATCAACACCAGGCGAATGCCGGAGCAGTACCCTAACAAACGGGCCACGGACCGGGCGCGATCTTTCCTTCCTCTTCCTTGCCCTACCCTCAACCCTTATACACATACACACACACTAACATGCTCTACACTATTACACATGCCGGGAGACCGGTTGGAAGATTAGAGCTTTTCCCGACTGGGGCAGCTAGTGGGAGATACCAGATTAGGGGAACACCCCGCTAGTCGACGGTAGGTCGGCACCGGATCTCGCCATCCAGAGGGAAAAGATCACCTCCACCTTCCGGGGAAAAACACGCACTACACGTACGGGACCAATGACCTAATAAACCTAAGTTGACGCGCCCGGAATCACGAACGATCAATCAATCAAGATATGAGGTGGGAAAGGTAAGACGGAACAGACTGGGACGGGTACCGGGACCGGGGCAAGGTCTGAGGCCGAGACCGAGACAAGGGCGACGGCGGCGGCGTCGACGACGAGGCGAAGGCAGCGCGCAAGGGAGAAAGGGTGTGGAGAGCGCGCGAGGCGGTGCGAGGAGTGGGCCGAGGAGTGCGGGCCGAGGCGCTGGCGAAGGGAGCCAGCCGGGGCGGAAACAGATTAGCCGCGTATTGGGCGCGACAGGCCATGATGGAAAGCTTATTGGGAGCCCAGGCGAAGCGCCGCGCCGCGCCGCGCCGGCGTGCACGGAGAGGGAGCCCAGACCTCGCCGACGGCGCCGAGACAGACCCCATCGCGGCGCGGACCCCGTCCTCCCTCGCTCCCACGCACCCTCGCACTTTCCGCGCCTCTTCGATCGGCCCCTCCGACAACGTCCTCGCTGTCCCTTCGCTCCGAGTGATATGGCAAAAGTAACTGCTTGGACACTGGATCGAATGATTTCTTTCACGCACTTTCTTTCCTTATTTCAAACCACGTTTTTAGGTCGTGTTTCAACATTCATCTTGGTTACGTAGCGACCATTGTGACTGTTTTAATTGTAGGGGGAACTGTAGCAACAACAAACAGGGACAACACAAACACCCACAAACTTCCATGCCCGAAGCGGGGTTCGAACCCGCCACCCTTCAGCCTTGGCGACCTCAGCTATCCATGCCGGAAACCTCGAGATTTTCTTTATTATTTATTAACTAACATACCGCTATATTTCATCGCAGCGTTTACATCCCACCCCCGCCTCCACGCAGTTTCCGCACCTCTACGATCTGCCCCTCTGACAACGCACTCACTGTCCTTTCGCTCCATGTGATGTGACAAAACTAACTGCCATGCCACTGAATCACCTTACTCCTTTCATGCACTTTTCTCAAACCACGGTTTCCACCTTATGCTTTATTAATTAACATGCTGCTATATTTCAGTGTCGTGCAAAATTAATCTTGTGATTAATCATTTCTTTATTAAGGCCCTTGTGTACATATTCCAAACCATAAACGATGGGGATGTTGCAAAACTTTATTACCGATGGTGCTTCTCTCAAGCTTTACATTCATGTGAGTGCAATGTATTTTTTCTTAATGGCTTGGTTTCTTTTGCATCGCTAGTTTCAAGAGGATGTGATGAATCTTGGGCGATCGACGGCGATAGATTTGAAACATATAATTTGTAACATATAATTGAAAACTAATTTGTTTTCTGCACTTGGAGTTCATTTACGTAGTTCATTTAAGACCACTCACAGTCCCTTTCGCTCTTTTTTACTACAAGACGCTGTTAACATGGACATTCTCAATTATCGAAAGTACTTAGCTCTCTCCTTAAGATATATTACAAGACATTTATATATATTTTAAAAAGATAACATTTTTCATTTATTCCTTTCATAATCCTTTCAATTTGACTAGACTTTTTTATACAAAACGTCTTGACATTAGTACAAATGTCTTGAAAGCAATTAATACAGTCGGAAATGCAATATTAAAATAGTAAGTAAGGTTCTCTAGGGCAGAGGGGGGTGTGGGAGATGTAATTAGGATTTGGATTCAGCAATAGAAAATAAAATTTGAGTTAAGATTGAAAAGTGGAGAAAGAAAAATGGGGTTGAAGAGAATGAAATGAGAAGGAAACTGGTCGATTACATGAATTGCGTTTTCGGAAATTGTAATTGAAACACTAAAATTTCCTCAGCTTTACAAATTATATTCGGGAGACTATTCTAGCTCAATGCACACGAACAGCTATTTTAGCACAAAACATCACAGAGTACTAATTTCGTTATAATTTTCGATGGATATTTTATTTCAAATTGAGCCACACCTTTCTCTGTTCACACAGTTAGCAACAGTCGTGATATACAAAACCGGAAATGAACTACCTTTTTACCTCCACAAAACATTTCTTCCCCCAACTATTCCGGACACAACCCGTCCGCTTTAACCTGCCGCAAGGTTTGCCACGTCGTTCCTGTAACTTGCTGAGCTCGGGCGCGCGCCAAGCTGGATCGTTTACGGAGGGGAGGCCGCGTGTGTCTCGGTAGGTCGAGCGAAAGAAGCCTTTGCCAGCGCCTGGCCTGGCGAACAGCGGCGTCCCACCCGTTCGTCTTCATGAGAGGCCTCGCAGGTGCGCGCCAACGGCCGCCCGACCTCGGAGCCGCACCGCGTGTGCGCTAGAACTGCGCTGCGCTGTGTTGCAAAATGTACACAACGGGATGAATATACGTCAAGTAACAACAGGAGATTTTTACAGCACACGGAAAATGGCTTTGGTGGTGTAATGGGGACAGTTATACCCAAGTCTCATGGTTCAAACCCGATCGAAGCCGTGGTTTTTAAGGGCGAAAAAATTCTTCGCACACCTTTTTTCCCAGTTGTCGGTTTTTCCATCTTGTAGGTGTAGTGCACGTGAAATATCCTCAAACCGAAAAGAAGTAGCTGATCAAAATTCAAAATCGCCTATTTCGTGTCCCGAACGATATTTTTTCCCTGCTAGACTGTGAAAAGAGCGTATCGGAATTCACATTGTCAGGAGGAAGCTTAAGCCTTTTGGCCTGAGACTCGCCATGTAAGAAAAGATATCATTTAATTGAACTGAAAACTGTTGAGAAGTTTCTAGTTGCTAAATGAAAGTAATAATCTTCCATCGAAATGAACAAGAATTTTTATGCAAGGACAGAAAGAGCTAATGCAAGTTTTTGATATGTTTTCTTTTTCTTTTTTTTCTACTTTATTCTTTTTTTCCAATTCTTTAAATTATATTTTTTAAATTTCGTTTCAGATTGTTTATCTAACGTTCAGCTTTCCTTTTTAATGAATATTTTTATACATTTTACGAGTACTACAGTTTTATGTTTATGTTTCTCAATTATTTACTTATTGTTTACTTATATGGACTTTTGTAGTTTTTGCCAGTCTGTCTGAAAGCCAATGATTACACAGACTCGACACACTCTTTCAAATGGTACAGTAGTGTTTTACAATTTAGAAATATTTACGTTTAAATTACGGATGTTATACCTTACATGCATACATTACACACAAATCCAACAATCACAGAGGCACATGCATTATCGTTTTTTTGCTTCTCCCTCGTATTCACCTCACTTCTCCCTTACTCGCTAATTTTTATCTCTATCCTTCCCATGTATTTTCTATGCGCCGATAGACGCACACGCAATATATTCTTGTACGCTCCCTGTTGCACACCGTAATTCCCCTAAGCACGATCAGTTACAAAGCTCATCCGTTACCTGAAGATGTGTATCGGCACAATTCACCGGCGCGCACGGCGCGCTGGGCAGTCTCGCTGACGCGACGGGTAGGCGCACGCGGGCGGCAGGGTGGGAGGGAAGAGGGGTGTTAGTCCATGGGCTATGCATCTTCCGGGGAGCGAGCGGTGGCGTCATTTGCTATGAGAAGTTATGGGAAGTCCCGCGCCGCGCAGCAGATGGCGCGCGTGTATTAATGCGCGACATACGCGCGTCGCGTTCTTTCGCCGAGTAATCAACGACGTGGCTGCACGCGCATAAGCAAACCCTCCCCACGAGCTGGGAGGGTGGACCCGAGAGGGGTGGGATGGAGAGGGGTGGTGTGGAGAGGGGTGGAGTGGAGATGAGCGGAGGGCAGAGATGTGGTGGAGAGAGGCGGGGGCGGAAGGAAGTGGGATGGGGCGGAGGGAGGTGGGATGGAGAGAGGCGGGGCAGAGAAAGGCGTGGTGAGGAGAAGCGGGGCGTGAGAGGGGGGAGAGAAGGGCGAGGCGGAGAGGGGCGGAGAGGAGAAGGACGGAGCGGTGAGGGGCGGAGCGAAGTGAGGTGAAGCAGGACAGTGCGAGGCGGGGCGGAGTGTTAGGAGATGAGGGGAGAGGGGAGGACAGGAGTGGACCCCCTCCAAGCGGAGTGAGGGAGCTTGCGCACCACGAAATGGAGGAGGCGAAGGTCTATCCCGGGAGTGGTCATATGTGAGGGAACGCGGCGAGATATTATAAACAATGGTATATACTGAATGTCGAATAAATATTTGATGAGGTAAAACACGCATTTTGCTTCTGGAGAATTGAAGAAAACATTTTTGTTCACTTATTAACAATATTGAAATTTTCTGAGAAGAGGATATTAACAAAATGGTAAAAATTAAATTGCAACATATCCCTTGTTTTGCTGTTCGAATATAGTACTTTGAGGAGATAATTATCTGGGCGCAACAACACTCATGATTGTAAATACAATGCTGAAGACCAAGCCTTATTTTATTTCCGTGATTAATTTCAAAACTCCCTGAAATAATTTTTGAAAACGTTTTTAAGAAAGTGAATACCTGATTGTCGTAGAAAACATAACTACAGATAGTGTTATTTTTTAGAGATAATATTCCCAACATTGAACATAATAATTTTTAGTTTTAATTTAATGTAAACATTTTCCCAATGAAAATACAAGCTAGGAGATAAATAAATTATAATATTCTTTATTAATGAAGCACCGCGAAAATGATTGAAACAGTAATGGCATACAAGTAATTATTTTTATCTATCTCCAATATGCGGGGATATTGAAATAAATTCTTCCGCTTTATAACGTGGAAATTATTGTATCTCAAAAATCATTTACCGATTGGATTTTGTATTAAATGTTCATAACATATAAACCTCGAAATTATAAGAACATCTCAAGAGCGATAAAATAAAAATATTTATTTATCGCATTCACAGAAAATTTAATTGAGTTACGGACGAGAGAACGTGCTCTTCACAAGTGAACACTTTCAATTGCATCAATTTTGAACGTATCGATGAACAGGAAAATAACGTAAAATATATTTTTCAGCGTTTCCACTGACATTTAAGTTATTTTTATGAAAGTCCTTTTCACAAATGTAACAATGTAACGTAAATTTGCTAACCAATATGAAACACGTAACGAGATCTATTAGTGGCAATCTGTTATCTCTGAATGTCTGATTTTATGTGAATTCGATTCAACGCAATTATTGAGGTAAAGAGTTTCTCCAGAAATTCCCAGGAATTCCAATAGAGCTAGAAGATAAAAAAATTGGTAACTACAAATATAATGATTTAGAAATACCAACCGGTTGTTTTAGTCCACAATTTTTTTGAACCATAGTTTCTGATAATCGGAAGTAGAAGTAGTTGAACTATAAAAAAGATAATCTTCATAGACTAACACCTGTTGACTATCCATTTCTTATTCTTAGAGACTATCCATTTCTTATTCTTAGACATGTGATGTTCTTTATCAAAACTATATCAAATGGCACATCAGAGGAATTGATAATTTTTTTCATCATCTAACGTTAGTTTAAATAAAAAGGTGTTTAAAAAAGTAATACGAGGGCTTCAAATAACTAATCCTTTTGTCTGTCAAACGGCAGGTGTTCTTCATTATCTCCAACATCAGTGGCAAGTTCAATGGCTATTTTTATTATTACTATTATTATTATTATTATTATTATTATTATTATTATTATTATTATTATTCCATTACATCACGACTAAAGATGTTACGAGTCGGCTGAATATAAAATCTACTCCAGGTTGCAACCAGCTACCTAAGGAGCAGATCCGGTGACTATCAGTGCCTCTACAATACTTTACGCAAAATGTGGGCTGTTCCAAATAAAGCAATTTCTTGCACTTCCCAGTGTTTTGAATTACCTGGGAGTTTAGACAAGTTCTTACTCAAATTTTGCGGAATAAATCCCAGAGCTCCGATAACTATCGGGACGACCTGTGCTTTTAAGCCCCACATTCGGCTGATCTCGATTTCCAAACTCTTGTATTTAAGACGTTTCTCTGCCTCCTTGGTAACGACGTTTTGATCACAAGGTACAGCAACATCGATAAGTAAACACGATTTTTTTGACAAATCCCGGATAACTATATCCGGTTTGTTTGCCGCTATCGTGCGATCAGTTTGAATTTGTTGGTCGTACAATATCGTACACAATCCAACAGACGTCACCGGTTTTGGTGAGTGTTCGTACCACTTGGGGCATGTGTTTGGAACTTCGAGGGCGGTACAGATCTGCCAGTGGAGGTAGCTACACACCCTGTCATGTCTTTTCAGGTATTCCGTCTTTGCTAGGATTGGACAAGCTGAGAGAATATGATCAATGGTTTCTACTTGCTCCAGGCAAATGCGGCATTTATCATCTTGGGAAATTTTGAGAACCGCTTTATCATAATGTCGTGTTCTCAAGGCCTGATCTTGGGCAGCTATTACAAGTGCTTCCGATTTTGGCTTCATTCTTCCCCTTTTAAGCCACATAAATGATTGATCTTTATTGATCTGCACCTTGTCCATTCTTTTTAGGTATTGTCCGTGGAGTGGTTTGTCTCTCCACGATTTCTTTAACATTTTTTGTGTTTCACACTTCATGTTTAGCAGCATCAGAAGTTCATTGTCTGTGTTATTCGACGTGTCTTGCCTAGTTTTCTTCGCAATGCTTCTAGCTACACTAACAATGCCTCTGTTTCACATTCTTCGGTCAGATTTCATGACCTGCATCATTAGAGGATCATCTTGATGGCTGATTACATACTTTACCATCCCGACTATTGCGTTGTGCCAGGAGGCCTCAATTTGTCTGAGGCCTCTTCCTCCTTCCTTACGTGACACATAAAGTCTATGTATATCAGCTCGAGGGTGGGAAACATGATGCATTGTTAGCAGTTTTCTGGTTTTTCGATCCATGGTGCGAATTTCCTGCTCAGTCCAGTCCACTAGTCCAAAACTGTATTCGGCTACAGGTACCGCCAAACTACCTATTGCAGAAATTTTATTCCTGGAATTCAGAGCGGACTGCAGGACCAGTCTCACTCTCCTATAATACTCCCTACGAATTCTCTCTTTCATTCTGTCATTCGAGATGGTTTCACATTCTTCAATGCCCAGATATTTGTAAGTTTTACCTGGCTCAAGATCTTGAATCACAGTGTGCGTATCAATTTCAATATTCTCAGACGTTGTGAGTTTCCCTCTTTTTAAATTGATTTTTGCACACTTGTCAAGACCAAACTTCATGCAGATGTCATTGCTAAAGTCATTCACGACAGACAGCATTTGGGAGAGAATCGCTTCATTCTTAGCAAACAGTTTAAGATCATCCATGTAAAACAAATGTGATACTGGCCTTTCATCACCATGGAGCTTAAAACCAAAGTCAGTGTGCGACAACTGTCTCGACAGTGGGATCAAACTAATGCAAAACAGCAGAGGGGATAGTGAATCTCCTTGAAAAATACCCCTGTTAATCTGAATACTTCTGGTTTCTACTGCTTCTTTTCCGCTGTGGATTAGTAACCTGGTACTCCACGACTTCATACTAGCCTTGCAAAATTCAATAAATCTAGGATGAAATCGATAGATCTCCAGGGTCTTCAAAATCCAATCGTGTGGTACACTATCAAAGGCCTTTTGGTAGTCAATCCAAGCCATGCTCAAATTACGTTTGCGTTTCTTTACATCATTCAAGATGACTTTATTCAGTAGCAAGATTTCCTTACAGCCATAAGAGCCTTTACGACATCCTTTCTGTTCAGCTGGCATTAGATGATTCTTATCTAGATGTCTGTACATTTTGTCAGCTATGGCTGAAGTTATAACTTTGTACAGTACTGGCAGACAAGTAATTGGCCTGTAGTTTTTCGCCAAAGAGCTGTCTCCCGCTTTAGGTAGCAAATACGTGATGCCGCGTGTGAGCCATTCCGGGATTTCCTTTGGGTTTTCAAAAATTTTATTAACAGCCTTTGCTAGATGAGAATGTATTGCTGTTAATTTCTTAATCCAATAAATCTGGATTTTATCAATCCCGGGGGACTTCCAGTTTCCCATGTTCTTAATTGCTTGGAAGAGGTCCTCTTCCGAGAATTGGTGAACATCTTCCACTGTTTCTACAAGTTCATCGGCAGCATCAACTTCAGATTGAAGCCATGATGCGTCTTTGTTGTAGGATCTGCTCTCCTCCCAGATTCCTGCCCAAAACGCTTCGACGTCTTCTTTTGAAGGGTTGACAGCTTTGCCATTCGGTTTTTCAGTTAGACTGCGATAGAATCTCTTCGCGTCTGTTTCAAACAACCGGTTCTGTACACGGAAATCTATTCTACGTTTGTAACGTCTAATTCTTTGAGCCCATGCTTGAATTTTCTCTTTTAGCTTTTCAACTACCATTAGCCTGCTGGTGTCATTTTCAATTTGGTATTTTTGTTCAACATTGAATATTTTTCGTTGAACTTTAGAGGTGTGCATTGAGTTAGAAGATGCCTCAGCTAAGAGTGATATTTCGCGCCGGGTGTCGGCTATCCGTTTCATAATTCTGTTCAACCATGGGGGTACAGAGCTGTTTACTCTGTTTTGCTGTCGGCCGTCGGTGTTCTTGGCTGGCCCCAAAATTATCTGAGATACTAGATATCCAGTTGCATATATGATGTGATTGATTTCAGTAATATCTAGATGTCTGCCTGGGGTCTCCACCACCTCATTTAAGACAGAATTCACTGTTTCTATCACTCTTTTAGCTTTGGCAGTTTCGTATATTCTCCTCAACGGTTCGCGAGATTCAAACGGAAGTTGACTAACTCTTTCTATCTCGCGCCGAAGGAGATTTCGCATTATGTTCTTATCGTGTAATTCATTGCCAGATAAATTTTCACCACTGACGTGTGTTTCACCGGAAATAGATGAACCTTCCACGGGATCATCATTTTGAAGTTCTACATGTTCGTCATGTGGGTTGTTCGAGCGAAGTACATACTCCGCATTTGTCTCAATGTCAGCAAGTTGTTCTGCTGTGAATTTTCCACTGCTGAGTATGTATCGTCGTTGACTGGCAAGCTTCTTTGAGTCTAGGGTAGGTCTGATATCTGGGTTCCGCTCTCTCCATACCTTGAAAACTTCTATTTCTGAGCCCCCATTTTTCGCTTTTGTATAGTAAAAGCACCACATCACCTCCTTTAATTCATCCCATGTTCATCTCTGACGATGACTTCGAGCTACTGCCGGCTCTGGGTCCCTGGGACTAACATCCGTGGGATGGCCAGACGTCGACAAGGTGACATTAGCTCGGTTTCTGAGCAGGTATGGGACATTGGTAGAACAAGGCACGTTAAGGTTCATTACATTTCTTGTTCTATCCATTTTGCTCATTGGTTTGAATTGAAGATTTGCGGGATGCAAGTTCGAGTTCACAGATCACACTTAACCTTCGGGTTGTTTCCTGCCATCCGTTACTGCGACCCACAGTGGCCTCGGGGCATCCCCCCGCAGGGTCCAGCAAGGGGTCCCTCCGATCGCCAGTCGGCATTACTAAACCCTACGGGATTTTCACTGACTGCTGAAGGCAGCCTCCTTCGCTGGCTAATGCAAGGTTCGGGCTTCCACTCTAATCAGTGGCCTGGTGTGCCAACCCAGTTTCTCTCCTGTACCCTCTATGGGCCGACAACAGGAAGTCCAAAGGTTCATGACCCTTCCCTCTCTACTTACTTCCCACACTCCTCAAAATGGAGTACTTCTTCGTCTGACCCCTCACCTTCAACCTATTCAGCAAGGGAGGCCCTACCGGTAGCTAGGCTACCACTGACATAGCTTTAAGGCTCATGGGGGTACTCAAGCTCCACCACCAACTGCAAGGTCGTGTACTCCCTAGGTGGAGTTATTATTATTATTATTATTATTATTTATATTATTATTGTTATTATTTATGCGCAGTGACGTGCAGTGAAGTGTAGTGGTGGGGTGAAGTGGAGTGAAAGCTCGCACCGTGAAATGTTCACGTTAATTTGTAAAGTTCGTAATTTTTGTAAAATTGTTAAGTAATGTAATGTTAAACTAGTGTATTCTGCCACCAAGTCCACAAACATAATTGCAGAATTAGCAATAAATATAATCTAATTTCTAATGTCAGGCAGTGAAAAAGAGATGATGCGGAAATTACCACAAAATTATTTAAAGAAAGACAGAAACACAGAAAGAAAATAATAAACATTAAAATTTATTTTCTTGAATAAAAGATAAATCAAATAAGCAAATTCACAACTAACATCAATGTGTAGAATTATATGTAATAAGATAATGAACTCGGATAAATTTTCTTTTTGTTAATACTAATTCAGGTGTATTTCTCAAAATTTTAGCCCTTATGAAAACTTTTAGCTATGTTATATCCCATTGGAATTTGTAAATCTTATAAAATATTTTTCAGTTAAATTTAACTTCTGAAAATTGATGTTTATCAGATTTTCTTCCAGAAATTAGTGAACTTGTGACACTGACGTACATGTGTTGATTGTTAAAATATCAGAGTGACGGTGGAAACATTGCCAAAAATGTGCACAAACGCCCATTTTCTTTGAGCGTGACATTCGAGAGTCACGTGGAGAGCCGCCATTTGTATCACAGGAAATCACAAGGAAATGGTGTCATGAACCTTTTGACGGATGACGTGATCTACTCTTGTGGTCACTAGGTCGTTGTGAATGAATGGACAAGAGTAGTACAAAATGTACTTTGCTATGAAGTTTGAGTGAGTTTACTGCGATCTCTCTGCAAAATGGTAGTTACGAGCAACAACGTTATCTCATACGGAGCGCAGCTGCCAAGCACAAAGAAAATAGGTTAAATTTATAACCTTTGCAGCCACGTAACTATATGATACGTCAGAAATGGGGTTCAAAACTATAAAATAAAAATATATTAAAAAATTGAAAAAAGCCATCTCGAAAATCTATCATGAACCAACAACAATTTAACCAAATTTCTTTCACATTCTTCATTACTGTTGTGCTAAACGTAAATTTCGCAGAAAAATCTTACAATCACAACGGAATACAGTCAATGAATTCAGATCATAGTGTTTACCCTGTGAAGAGTAGTTGTGCCTAATTATCGAAACTACTTATCATAATTACGTGAATTAGAAAAATAACTTGAATGTTAAGACTTTCTCGTACCCAAGGTATCTGCTGAAGAAAGTTATGCAATGCTACAACAAAATTATGTTCGTTATCCTGTCTCGTCAAAATGATATGGTTTAGACGTTCTATTGGATTCTAAAAGGTTTAGCTCTGTTCATTCTTTATTAAAAATTTAAATTCATGAGTTTCTGTCTGTTATTAGTGCCTTTCTGTTGTTAATGCATAGAAATATTATAATATAATCCAGGCACAATACAGAGCGCATATATTATTTTATTACTTTCTTTAATGTTTAAAATAAACTTTTTACAAGAAAATATTGCAATATAATTCAAGATAAAACAAAAATTCTTTTACTGAATTACATTTAATCTATTCTAGTAATCTATTAAATGTATTCTTTTGTATTAAAGAATAATGAAAAACATGATAAATGGCTCCAGTTTATAACAAACCATATTATGTCTTCTATTAAATATTTACGCAGTGAAACTTTTTCACACAATTATTAAAATAATAAATAATTAACTAACTTATATTTTTCATTAAATATTAATAAAACCGTTCTCTTCTACAGTTTCAACCTACACTTTTTTACAATAGTTGAATAGTTTCATACAAGTATGGTTATGCAAACACATCGTATAGACAATCTCAATGCCACATTCCAATTCACGCAGGAAGGTGAGACAGAATCATTTCGCTACGGAAAAAACTGCGCGGCCTTTCATCATTTCCCCTGAACCGGAAAAAAATCTCCCTTCGCCATCGTGCTAAGCATCCTTCATCCCCAGAGTGTACGTAATTTCTCTGGTTGCAAACCTCATCAGCACGTTTATAACTCCGGATTACAATGTTCCACATACACACCTCTTCCGCCCATACATTTACAAAAATGAAAAGCCACGTTCCATTATTCCGACACTTGTTGGCAGCGCATTAAAGAGCAACAAGGGCTGCGCGAGTAGGGCTTCCTGTGCGTGCACTAAACAACTCTAAAGGGTTACTGCTGCCCCGCGTGTCGTCATGAGAAATTTGTGCCGGCACGGTGTTTGAAGAACGTGCCAGAGGTTGAGCCTCGGTTGCAATGGAAAATTTGATGATTCACTGCAAAGGTTTTATTCCATTCTATATTGTCTGGGATGTAGTATGTTTATTCATACTGACCTGAGTTAAGTTATACAATATTTTTGGGAGTATGTGTGTAATTAATTTGTGTTCTCATCATGTAACTCCTTCGCAGGGCGCAGTATCACGGTCGAAGCTTTGGGAATACTGTCGAGGAAGCGATGTCTCTCGGATGTCCAGCATTCCGCCAAATGTCTTACAGTAAAATATAATAGTTATTTATGCACCAAGGGTGTTATAAGGGTTATAATGTTCGAGCGGCGACAAAACGTCCTCGTGCGAAAGCCTTCGATCATTAGAACCAATTTAACGCTCATGGTACATACATGATTTTCTTTCTTGCCAAATTTTATTGATTGGGATTTACTTATTTACTAATGAACTAGTTAACTGGACTCTGACCATCCTTTCACATTTTCCTCCCATATTTCCCTTTCATAATTTCCTCTCTTAATTCCCTCCATAAGGAAACATGTAGCATCATTCAACTGCTTTCATATTTCCCTCTAATTACGATTCTCTCGTTCCGGGTAAGTTACGCAGCGTATATCGACCTTCGTATCGAAGGCATTAACAAGCTATAACTTGTCAGTAAAAAATAAAGAACATTTTATAAAAGAACTATGATGATACATATTTTAGGTAAACATGTTATACTTTACGCATAATGAAATATTGCATACCTTGATGTTATTCCAAATATTGAAACATATACTAACAATGTTATGCTGAACTGTTATTGTACCATTACCTTTTCATCACATACTACGATGCTATCAGTACCTAAATCTTAATAACAGTGCTGGAAATATTGAAATATAGATTAAACTTCTAAGTAAAACTAAGTTGGGATCTCAGCGGTGTTCGAATATTTTTAGATTGGAGGAAACTTAGAAAGTGTGATAGAGAGGGATTTGGAGTGGGAGAAAGGGAGAGGAAGAGAGAGGAGATGGGGAGGAGTGGGAGGTGACGGTTGGTGTGGAAATGGAAGGCGCCACCAACTGAGACGAAATGAAGTTGGTCGTCTGTCGATGCTGAGCGAGAATTTGAATATCTCCAATCGAATATTGACAGGTGCAGGGCTACCGTACGGCAAGTCGAAAGTGTAAGCTGTCAGGAACTGACTGCGCAATTAGTTCACAGGAAGCAGTTTGTGGGGGTAGCTGCCGCTAATCAGAAAAAGAAAATGTATTTCAACCATACTAGTATCTATTTAATAAACCAAAGAACATGTTTAATTGGAGATCCTGCGGCAAAATTAGCTTTAGAGGAACGTAATATAAACATTTTATTCCCATTAGAACCCCACTGAAGATAATTCGTTGAAAGTTTGTCACGGAAACGTAAGCAAACTTTCATTGGAATGAGTAAGAGGAGATAGTGTTGGGACAGAAAAGGGGAGATTAATTGCGTAATATACCTATTCATTATTAACAACTTCTCAAAGTGGCTAATCACATTTGTGATGCAATAATTATTATGAAGCGATAGTCATTGAGCAGCGACGAACACCAGTAATCAACTCTTGGTTGTAAACTTTTACCACATTCGAGTGTCTCAATCGAATGAATCACATCACTGTGAAGACAGGGAGTACCTCCATATAAACTACGTGAAACACAGCATATCACTTTTACTCTTTAGTCATGAAAACCGGTAGTTGTTCTCACAACCGAATTATTTGTAGGTATTGACTTTTCCCACACCACACACCTCTGCCGATACTGCATCACAAACATGGACAACTGATGATTCTCACGGTGTAAATACACTCGCATCTGGAAATAGAACCTACTTTATAAACTTATAATGAAGTATTTCCATACCATTAAAATTATACCTCCAATTATAGATATTAACCGTCCACTAACTTTAACAATGCTTAACAAAACTGCTTATTATTACCTCCTAGCATTAAAAATGAATACTTAAAATAATTTGTTTTTGATAAGTCATAGTACACCTATGATTCAATATATATGAACTAGCATTTCATGTACACGAATTGTAATTAAAAGTGCTAGGAGTCAGCAAGTTTATGCATGCAAACAAAAGCTGCATTTTCATATACTGTAAGCGGTTGCACTGGTTGTTCTTTCTAAATATAGCATATGAAACACACTCTGAAACAATATTTTCTCTTCTACAAATACTTCTAAGTCTGTATGTAGCCAAACCCAACTTTTTTGCCTTAACTACAGTTACTATTATCGAACGGTCTGTTACGTGGCACAAGAACAAAGAATCTTCTCCAAAAACTACAAAGTATCTAACATTAAACTTCCGTTCACTTCCAGTTATAACCTGCCAAGTTGCTGACAACAATGATTCCCTCAACACACTGCTCTAACGCCTTTTGAGATCATATGTTTGTCTAATTCGTCTACTGTCAACATCTCTAACATATCGCCTCCTCTCTCACAGCCTTTCTCTCTGTCTCTCTCTCATTCTTCTCTCCCAGCCTTCTTTATCTTTCAGCCTTCTCTCTCTCTCGCAGCCACTCTCCCTCTCTCCCTCCCTCTCTTTCTCGCCCCTTTTCCTCGCCTTCCTCTCGCCGTCCTTTCTCCCCACTCTTTCTCCCGCCGCCCTATCTCGCCACGTTCTCTCACAATCACTCAGCAATCTCATGGAGTAACGTCGCTCACCAGCAACTCACACTCACCGCCTTCTCACGCCACTTCTTTCACCACCCTCTCTCGCCGCCTCTCGCTACCTCATGCAAGCCCTTGGTATTCCCACCACTCTCGTGAGCTAACGTCGCTCCTCAACAACTGCTGCTGACCTGAACGACACGCCAAAACCCGATCTTGCGCTCCACACCATTTGGCCATGCATGCGGCAGACTCTGAAGTGTGCCGCTTTTCTATTGATTTGTCCTATAAATTATTATATACCGTAAACACTTACTTCTAAAAAACGAAATAGTGTGTACAGTCCATAAACTGTGGCTCCACGCGACTGAGGAAAACTCATAAATATGTAAAAGACATTGTTTTGTTTCGGGAATGCGTGGGCGCTGTGCGTGTAAAAACGTCCGATGCGAAGCAATTCACAATGGGCCACATTTCGAAAACACATACCATCGCAATTCACACAATTTTTTTCTGTAACAAATTATATAGCAGTGGATGTGGTGTACTGGGACGTAAATAACGCGAATATTCTGTGAAAAATAACATTTCCATGAAAGAAAATTCAGTGAAAGAATTTAGGCATAACAAATTTAAGAACAAACAGGAAATAGATGTCATCGTTTGAAGTAGTCAGAAAGTAAAAGATAAGTATGAGCGTAACTCCCCTTCTGAACCTTTCGTGCAGGTTGTACTATGCATAATTACTTCAACGCTGGATATGCCCTAGTGAGACGACGCACTTGTGAGGTTCGGAGCTGCTTACCTTGTAATTAGAATAGATTGTCTGGAAATACGACGCCAATTACACTAAATGCCAAGTTGTAAAAGGAATTGGTACTTTCCTCGTGTTCCATTCTCTTTCAGGATTTCCTTAGATCCAGTGTTTTATTGCATTAATTATGTTCAAGATGATCTATTTTAAGTCGAATGAAAGAAATATATTTTTCAAGTCGAATAACTAATACTACGAGGAAATTGTAATCTCTCACCCAAATGTAGGCTCAAATCTATTTAGACAGCAATTAAACATTGTTGTTTAAAATTCATAACATCTCAAAAGTGAAATTTACCTGCTATTGTAGAGGAAATCATTTGACATAAGTTTGAGAACAAAATTTCACCCCCATACTATCAATTTCCTTCATTAACCACAACCATAACATTTTTTATAGAATAATATGATTAAAGAAACAAAATAAATAGAAAAGTAATGTAAAAATAACAAATATACTCAAAAGCCTCCCAGAAAAACATTATTGAAAGAAGCAGATACTGAGAAGCGTTTTAAAGCAGGGAGAGAGAGAGGAATATAGAGGGAAAGTAAGGAGAAAACAGAGGAGAGAGTGACAAAAATCGCTTGAAGTGCCTCGACTACTTCTTGTGAGAGCACAGGGAATGTGTTAATGTAGGAGAAGTAGGAGAGGTAAAGGCCCTGCAGGTGAGCGACTGGCTCTAACGTCGATGTCGTTGACGCGGAGCGCTATCTCCGCTAACGCGCAGATTTCCGCTTCCTTTGTTTTATTCCGTTTCTCCTCAAATCGGATATTCCTTTATTCAATATCGCTCGCTTTCTTTCGCTTCGCGTCTTTTCCACTGCCAGCGTTGCTGCGAGCGGCGTGATTTCTGCCACGGCCGCCGCTGTCGCTTTTGTCGTTGCCAGCACCCGCTCTTTCAGTCGATTGTCTTGTATTCAGTCTCACGTAAATCACATTACCATCACCACATTTTGTTTTTCTTCAACAACATATTATATATTGTTGATTTATTAAATCGAAATACATATGTACTTGGCAGTCAAAATCTGCTTTGGATGAAGTTTTAATGTTTTATTCCATCGATCCAGACGCGAAAAAGTATCCAAATTAACATAATAAGCTAAGTTACTGTGTATTTTCAAAATATTTTTGGAATTAAAATGTATCCCAGTTTTCTACGTTAATTTTGTTTTGTTAGAAAACTATTATAGGCTCTTATATAGATAGAAATCGCTTTTATTAATCCATTTATACTGTCTACTATATAACAATAAATAACGACAAAAAATTATGAACCTTTAAAAAACTAACACTTCTATTTCTTAGAATATTCTTTAACCATTACAATACATTAGAAAATCATTATATATTATTACGTACGAACAATTGAATGAACGTGCGAAAATAGCTAATAAATTTTGAGCATTTCGGTCCCGCGCCGCTATTCGCTTTCAGAAAAGAATTCACCTATTCTACAGACCCGATTTGCATGCTTCGCTTTGACGAAAGATTCCGAAACTTTGGCGAACGTGCGCATGCGAATTGTCGCAACTAGAGCTTAAAACACTACTTTGCGCACGCACACGTTCGCTAAAATTCAGAACTCGTTCGTGAAAAGCATTATAGGCGTGTAAATTGGGTTTAACCGTTCCCATTCGGCCCCTGTCTTTCACTCGCAGAGCCACGCGGGCTCGAAGCCTCCCGCCGCGCGCTGCTCGGCCGCTGTTGCCCCAGGCGCCGCCGGTGGCGCTCCGACAGCTTTGACGGATGGTTCCGGAAGTATTGAGCGCGCCCGAACAATGGCGAACACGCGTATCGCAGCCTCCCGCCTCTCCCCGGCCCCTGGTGCAGGGCCCCCCTTCCGCTCCGCGACGCCACGCAATACGTATACGCGTAGCAGGTTACAGCTCAAGAGGACCTGCGAGAATCGCAAAGTCTGGAATGTTATATGCGTGCACTGTCAGAAATGTCATTAAATTCATTGTAGATTAATGTACTTTATGCTAAACTTAATGTAACAGTGTACTTTAAAAAGAGTATAATATTTTGTATATTAAATTTAATAAACAGATTAAAAGCAGTGCAGATTTAATGTAGAGGTTAAAATCAGTGTTGATTTAATGTAGAGGTCAATCCGTTTTCTCTGCTTCTCATCATTCAATTTTATATTTGTTTTAGTTATTCACAAAACTAATGATTTTGAAGAAACATTTTTATGTGAAGCTTTGCATGAATTGAGAAATATTGAATAATAAATTGGGTACTTGAGTTATTAGAATGCAATGAATATGTGAAAGTTATTTTTATTATTATGTATCTGAGATTCAAGTCTTAGTCTCACTTCATAATTTAAAAGTGTTGTGGAATCCGCATGATTTCTGCTTTTCTCTTTTTCATTTTACATATTTAAGGCTGCTTTTCAACTCCTAAGTCATGTAGCAACCACTGTAAATAACACTAGGGGAAACAGTAACGGCATGTGAACACAAATATCCATGTCCCGAGCGGGATTCAAACCCCGCGACCCTTCAGTCACGAGGCAGCTACGGCTGTTCGGCCTTAGCGACCTCGGCTATCCGGGTCGGCACTTTTCTCATTCAATTGTTACAAGGGTCACATATACTATTTACACCATTCTGATCAAAGATCAATTCATATAATTTACCTAAATTCAGCTACATGTTCCTCAAAGTAATTTTATTCTTAATACTTAGAAGAAAGTTGTATGGTTGCATAAGAGGGATGCTTTATTAATGTGTATCTAATCTTATTGTCTATTTCTGTGAAGGTTTCGATATGTACATTTAATTTCTGTGTAACTAGAAATCAAAACAATATTACGACATTTCATGATAATCCCATATCTCGTTGATATTGAGTGCTAAGGAAATGTGATGGTATTGGAACTGTTGCTGTATTGTATTTCAATTAGATTGAATAGCATACTTGCAGTGAAATGATAATTTCTTCATTACTTTATGTCAAAGAAAACCAATTATATTTAGATCAGCATTACTCGTGGCTGCGTTCTGCTAAAATTGTTTCAAACCAAAATCCGATAACATTTTCTGGTTACTTATTGCTAGAATCAAAGATGTGATTCTGCAATCCACACACGTCAAATTAACGTATTAATAATTTGATGAATAATTTATTTTATATAATTTTTCATTAAATAAGTGTCAATACGTATTCTGTTAAAACAACTGACATTGTTTTATTACAATGTCGGTTTAAAAATAAGGTTCTTCTTCAAGGAGCTTAAAGAGAAAGCCGCAGTTAATAAGGTAAACGGCTCGTAAAGAGGGTCTCCTCACGTAGAGGAGCTATGTAACTTCTTGCTGGAATAAAAATGTGCGCCTTTTACTTCAAACTTTTTTTTTCATTTTCGTATTTTCAAAATAAACATATCTCCTGGAGGGCACGGCTATTTTAAAATACAATGTTTGGTTCGTAACACTAGAAAGAGATGTTCCCTTTCCGAATGTTTCAACCAACCAAAGAATAAAACTACTGCAAGTGCTTGAAAGAAGCATTTTCCCTGGAGGTTGAAGAAGAGCTCACTCCACATATTTACATACATTCCTTGCTCTAGGGAATCGCGACATCCACTGTAAATACGAGAAAAATATTGAATTATTCGACAACATTTATTCTTGAAATTTCCGGTATGCACCGATGAAACACAGCGTCGAATCGTAATAGTATTAATAATAGAACTTAATAATGAAAATTTCCCGAATCCTCTTGAAAAATCTATTCTTTTTAACATTCAATGAAATCCTTTATTTGGTCGAGCGCGAATAACCGGCCCCACATTTCCAGATTATTCTGCTGCTCCAGCAATTCTCGGAAAATGTGAATAGTGCAAAACTCACGCTGCCGATTCCATTGTGTGAGATAAATAATTAACTCAGAAGAACAAACTGCGTCCGCAGCATTCGGAATAAATTTAGACGAGGCAGAGGAATTTATTTGACATATTCGGGATAGCTTGAAGAGACAAAGTAAATGTGCTGAATATTTTCGTCTGTAATTACAACTACAAATCAACAATAGAGAAAAGAGTTTATAAGTTTAAATAATTTTTTTTTAAATTACTGCATGCAAAAACAGAATGTGATGAGTAAAAGTGTTTGCCAATTAGTGGTATATCTCTTAAACAGTTGATTGAAGTATAACCAAAACAAAAGAAAAACATTACTTCTTTAATACAAATTGAAGTATTAAAGAAACCCATATTCCTGAAGAGTTAGTAACGAGGAAACAAATTAGTTTTCACTAATTCTATATTTTCAATATTTTCAATAATATAATTTCATAATTACTCATAAAGATCTTCAATATAGTAATAGTGAATTGCATTCATCGTCCCTTATAATCTAACGCCAAATTTAAAATTAAATTTAGTCACTATAAAAATAATTTAAATATTTATGAAATCTTTCCACTTATGGCTGGTGCATATTATTTCCACAACAATTAAAACTCGCTTATTTAAAAATCTTGAAGGAGCTTCATTCCGTCGATACAATGTCCCGAATCAACAAATAGAAGTGATTTCCTTCTATGCTGTTATAGCTAAATACACTCGTGTAGAGAAAGTTTTACTTACCAAAATATTCAAATATTGTTCCATAATATAATTCCGAAGAATCTGAAAATCTTACAACTATGTTATCTTTAGATAGATGTTACAAATGTAGCTGGTTTGAACGGTTTTAGATAGTTAAATGTTTAGAAAATAATGAAGAAACTCGTCACAACCTTTCGCACAAGCGGATCATTTTAGCATTTGATGAATTTCGTACAGAAAATAAACCAAGCAGTGTTACACTTCAAGCTTAGCACGCTTACAACTTCTGAGGACCCTGCACATTCGTTTTTTAATCAATAGCTACATTGCGTTTTTGTCAACGATAAATAGATTCAAACATATGTTCCCTAACAAAAATCGAGAAAAGATCCACCAATGAAGAACTACTCAACCATTTCACGCCCACCTAAAAAATACAGCCCGCAACAAAAATATTGTTACGTGCTGCCCCGCGTTCTCGGAGCGTGCCGTTTAACGAGACGGGCAGTCTTAACGATCGCTACCACCGCTTGGAAATTAAATCATCCACAAAATACGACGATATTTTTCCCAGCAGGCTGCGCGCCGGCGCGTGCCTGCCGCTTTTTCCCGCGCTGGCGCGCTGTATACCAGGCTCGCAAAACTTTGGTCAAAATTTCGGGAAGTCTTCCTTTACACCGATGAACATTCCAGGGAAGCGTGAAAGAGACAGACAAGCAACTTGAAGTCAAAGTCGCAAAACAAGAATATGGCGAATTCAATATCGCACCCTGATAAAAAAAAATAATTACGTGAATTATAGTTAGAAAAGGAGGTTTTCAAGTCGCTGAAAATAAACTCGAGATTAATTTCCCAAACGCAATATTTCTGTATTACTGAAGTCTGTTTAATTAAGCAGTTAATGAATATAGAGATCTGATGTATTACACTTTCAATATTGGTGTATCAGTGGTTATAAACAGGGTGAATGATTGAAGCTAAGTGAAAGGAGTGTACTAGTGTGTGAACAAATTATGTACCAACGCCTAAGAAATAAATGTGCTGTATAGTACAGTACGGCAGTAAAATATTTCCACAAATGGCAAAATGATATAAGTTTGTGCACGCACAGAAACGGTTATAAATTATGAACTTAATTAAAGGCAATCGATGAAACCTTAAAATTACTTCATTTTCTCTACTTCATAGATATTTAAATTATTTTCAATACAATTTTTTGGGAACACTCATAACTTTCCTTTAATTATGAATTATTAGTTATTTTTACCCTACACAAAAAAAGAGATGATTTCGTTCCCTGCGTAGTTCAAAGCTATCTCTCGTACAATGACCAGTTAAAAACTCTGAATTCTGGCTGGATCGTGTGAACATTCCTGTCCTGTCCTATCTTTTGACAGTCCGCTATAAGCACCAACGGTGACCCAGCCTTTCGGCCATGGGATAAGAGGGTTCGTGTGGTTGGCACTAACACATCCCTTCACCGTATACACTGGTCTTCATAACCTTAGGTAGAGCTCCCTCATCGTCGCACACAGCATTAGATACTGGAACATTTGTAAGAAAAGCGCAGAGTTATAATTGACCCGGCGGGAAATTGAATTCAGAGTTGCGCTCTGTAAAGCAAGCACGCTCACCAACGAGCCACCGAGGGCTGTGTGAACGTTCCGCCCTTTATAAATCATAGTTTTAAAAGTAAAAATTATCCAAAATTCGGCCAACTATCCCTTGAACTATAGGTTAAAACATTATATACCATTCGTAAGCGTCTTTTGACTTTCGTGACAGATCGATTGAATTAAATGTTACTAAGATTTTCAGTTTCCAATTGGTTCTGATCAACAATGCTTGTAGAGTGGGGATAACCAGAATATCTAAACCTTCTACAATGTAGAAGAAAGTGTTTTCTGTTTCATAGAATACTGCCAAAAGGGATATTTTTTGGGCTTCAATTTTCCCTACATGTTTCCCTGTATTTCCCTTCCAATATTCCCCATAAGTTTCCCAAATGTTCCCGACAAGTTCTCGGCACATCGCTACGTATGTTTTCCGCAAGTTCCCCATGCGTTTATGGCGATTCCTGGAAGTCCTACAGGTAGAGGTGTCTCAGGGCATCAACAGATGTCAGTGCAGTCCCTCTGACCGGGAGGTCCTAGATTCGAGTTCTAACGATGGCCAAATTTTCGGCATTAGCCTCGTAGCCAGATCGAATTCAGCCACCGTCTGGAGGAGAATGCTAGCAGACGGCTGCTTTGATCGGTAGTTTTCCGCGATTTCTCCGATTAGCACCAGACGACCAGGGCAGTACCTTAACAACAGGCCATGAACCGTGGGCGATCTTTCCTTCCTCTTCCTTGTCCTATTCTCATCCCTTATACTAACATGCACTATACTTTCCACACATTCCGGGAGACCGGTCGGGAATATACAGCTTTTTCCGGATGGGTCGGTGTCCCTTTGGTGGGAGATACCAGGGTGGGAAAACGCCGCTAGCCAACAGTAAGTTCGCGCTGGATCTCGCCATCTAGCAGGACATATCACGCCCTGTGAAAAAGCATGCCCTACTCTCACGGGACTAATGATATTAGCAATTGACGCGCCCGAAACCATAATCAATTAATCAATCCTACAAATCCTCACATGTTCTCACATGCTCACAACAAGCTTCTCGCAGGTTCATCTACTTGCTTGCTCACATGATTCTTTAACGAATCCTAGCGCGTGCATCCTCATGTGCCCGATATGTTTCCACAAAGATTTCCCACATGATCCTCTACATTTTTTTCAAATATTCACCTCATGTAACTCTTGTTTACAGCATGTTACTCTACATGCTGCCGCACAAGTTAATGTGAAAATTAATCTGAAAATTCAAAATTTTATTTATTTTTTTAATGAAATTCTTTTATAAATGTTGCGGCGGTGGAAAGTGTAATGGTAATAACGACTGGAAGGGGAAATTTTGAATAAATAGCATACATAGAGGAGTGGAATCCTGTAAAAATATGACAAAAGCTTCCCAGATATGTTTCGCTAAAAACACAATCGCCTCCATTCCGAAAATCAGTGCATTTTATGTCATTGTTTTAAACGTGAATGTAGCTTTACACTGGAACCAAACTTCCAATGTTTCTGGCAACCCGTATTGCGGGGTGAGAGAACCTTCCAAAAGGTAATAAGAACGTTCAAAAAGCCTCATTTTGTAGATTACAGCATAAAAAATCCAACTCGTGGCCACGAAAATGTAGTTTGAAAACAATAAAGCGTTAATGTTTCGAGTTTGTACAATGATAAAATGTGTTGCAGCCCAAACATGGCTTAATCTGATTACCGAATTATGGCATAATCTGCCAGCTTTGTGATTTTTGTTTTAAATTTCCTTGACGCAGGACCAGGAATTTTGTATATCCAATGATAATACACTTAGTGATTTTTGGGTCGACGGTTTATTATAAACTGCCGAAACCCAACGTCTTTCCTTAGCGTATTTTCAACAGAGGGGATGTTCCTCACACATTCAATTGGGCTTTAGAAGTTCCAGGGAAACCAAGTTTTATTTTTGTATTATCTGCCATTTTCAGTTACGGTTGGATGTTTCTGGTGAGATGTGTCTTCCTCACCACTGTCAATTACCTGTAAGGGAAAAGGCACTGTTGTCACCATAAGCATCGTATTACGGATTGGGACAGACGGGTGGGGAGGGAAGAGTAAGACATGGTACACTGTGTTTGAGACTGCTTCGTCTTTCACGTGAAAGAGGGCAGGCAAAGCACTTGAGCTACGAATTCGATTCCACCAGGAGCCAAATGTTCAGTGATGAGAGTTTGCTAATACATCAAAGCCAACTTCTTCGATCCGCCTATGATTTAACCCACGATCTTTCAGACACCAACATTCGCCAATCATTGCGTCGACAAAAATCTTGAAATCAAAGAGTAGTGTAATTTAGTAATAATTTAATCAATAGCTTTATTTCCTCAAAATAAATATTCTTCTTTTACAGTATATAAAAATAAATTTAGGATCTCAATGCATTACCATTATTCTCTTTAAAGATTAATTAAAAAAATAATGTTATAACGTTACTTCTCTATAAATATTCACGCGTTTCAGATATATTAACTTTTTCTCTAGATATTTTGCTGTAACAGAACAATCTTGTAAGAAACATTGTTTTGATTGGATGAATAATTTCAAAATCCTTCATTTCTGAAACTTATGTTGTCTTTGTCAAACTGTTTTTTCTTTATTTTATAGACAGAAAATTGTTTTTAGATAGCAGATTTTACATAAAAATAAAATATGTTCTCAATACACTAAAATATGTAATTCATACATTTTTAATATATAATATTTTAGTATATTACAAACATCTTTTACTCGTATTTTGACGCCCAAAACTGCTATTCAAAAAACAATTTTCTATCTTTAAAATAAAGATCAAATACCGTCTGACAAAATTGTTAAATCAACAGATAGAAAAGAAAACAATAACTTAATGTTAAGTTTTCTTCCGAATTTCGGCCGATGTCCCTTGAGTCCGGTCCACAGCGTGACGGCGGCGGCGGCAGCGGCGGCGGCTGCGCCAGAGGCTGAAATTTGCCCTAAATCTCAACGAAATGGCGCCGCGTGCGCCGAGGGCAGGCGGTTGCCGTGGCGAGGGGCGGTGACGGGAGGAAACGGCGACGGCTGTAACACTCGGCGGCGTTCGTAGACATGGAAATGTGAGCGGTGCTGGGATGGCGGTTTTGCGTCGATGACAGTGGCACTGGGAAGACAGAAGAAACCCCGAGCGTTGAGGGTGATGGCGTGGGGATTGAATCTAAAGTGGTGATGCCGGTGGATATGGGAAGTGGCGATCTTTTTTACTTTCTGGACCCTCCTGGATTTCTTGGTGGAGACGACGTGAGATCGGTGGAGAAAAGGAGATGCGAGAAAGCTTTGAGGAAAGAGAGTAAGGAATTTCAGGTACGAGGCAACGGGACCAGGGGGCAAATGAAAAATGGCAAACAGAAAACACACGGACTGCAAAGGTGGAGATGAAGACTGTCGACGATAGTGACCATGATGGAGGTGATGGTAAACATGTCGGTGTTTCTGGATATTAAGCCAAGGCAACGGGGGATAAAATTGCCCCGTCTTTGTTTCTTTTTAAGTTCTACTTTGATGCATCAATCTTCGCAATAATTCTTTCATAATTTAATCGTTCACAAAAGTATAATGTTTCTTCAAAATATTGAAGTCACAGCTTCCATAATTTGAAAGATTTTCTTACTTTTTTAAAAGTAAGCAAAGTGGCAATGTTACACTACAGAGGTCAAACAGTGCCAACTCTATTTCCAAGTCTCTGGCAATGGTTATATGTGTGAGAGTTGTATAAGAAACAGGAACACGTAAATATGCATCAGAACATTATTAGTCTTTAGTTTTTGATAGCTTAAATTCTCTAAACTAGGATAAATACTGCTGTGAGAACTTAGTCTAAAATACGTTTTATTAACTGGTTTACATTGTGATAAAATGCGAAAGGGGGAAAGTGCTTTCTCCATTTTATATTTGGTCTGGGAAGCTAACCAACAATATCATATTTTGACATAACACTCTCATTCACGTCATTTAAAGTGGAACTGCTAATTCCATACAGTTCAGTAGCTTTTTCCTACTAAATTTTTCACTATTGACTGTTTCCATTTCTTACAGCATTTAAACTTCATTTAATGTTGTAAACCTTATATATTGGATTTTTTATTTCTCTACGTGACGAAGTTACAGTGCAAGTATGGCGACAACAAAAAAAGGAATTTTGTATCAAATTTAATCAATTAGTGTTTACAATTTATATGTCATATGCTTTAAAAATCAGCAGAGGAGGGACGCCTCCATGACCTCGTGTACAGGACTAATAAGTGGCAAGTCCTACCTTCTCGCTCACCTTATTCATACTAATCTGAGTTTAGTTACACAGTTTATTCCTACTGATCTGAGTTTCGTTTCTCCTTGCGTGTGTGTTTGTAAATAGTTAATAATAATAATAATCATAATAATAATAATAATAATAATAATAATAATAATAAATATGAGACACAAAAATGCTAAAGAAATTGTGGAGAGACAAACCACTCCACGGACACGGACACGGACAATATTTGAAACGAATGGACAGAGCACAGATCAATAAAGATCAATCATTTATGTGGCTTAAAAGGGGAAGAATGAAGCCATAATCGGAAGCAGTTCTAGTAGCTGTTCAAGATCAGGCGTTGAGAACACGCCATTATGATAAAGCGGTTCTCAAAATTTCCCAACATGATAAATGCCGCATTTTCCAGGAGCAAGTAGAAACCATTGATCAAATTGTCTGAGCTTGTCAAATCCTAGCAAATACCGAATACCTGAAAAGACATGACAGGGGGTGTAGCTACCTCCACTGGCAGATCTGTACCGCCCTCGAAGTTCCAAACACATGCCCCAAGGGGTATGAACACTCACTGAAACCGATGACGTCTGTTGGATAGTGTAAGATACTGTACGACCAACAAATTCAAACTGATCGCACGATAGCGACAAACAAACCGAATATAGTTATCTGGGATTTTGAGAAAAAATCGTGTTTACTTGTCGATGTTGCTGTACCTTGTGATTAAAACGTCGTTACCAAGAAGGCAGAAGGCAAGAAGGCAGAGGCAGAACAAAAGTTTGGAAATCGAGGTCAGCCGAATGTGGAGCGTAAAAGTACAGGTCGTCCCGATAGTTACCGGAGCACTGGGATTTGTTCCGAAAAAATTGTGCAAGAAAATGTCTAAACTCCCAGGAAACTCAAAAGACTGCGAAGTGCAAGAAGTAGCTTTATTTGCTTTAAACAGCCCACATTTTGCGCGAAGTATTGTAGAGGCACCGATAGTCCCTAGATCTGCTCCTTAGGTAGCTGGTTGCAACCTGGAGTAGATTTTATATTCAGCCGACACATAACAATTTTAGTCGTGAAATAGAGGAATAATAATATTAGTAATAGTAATAATAATTCTCATCATTTACAAGTTAGGCGATGACATCGATACCTTCAAAAAACCGATACTTTCCGGTACTCACCGGTAGTTGCAACCTAAATCGGGGCACTGAAAACGGCAACGTCGGCGAGGGCGGCGAACGAGAAAACGGCAGTGGCGGCGTTCGGGGCAGATCGTGGGCGACAAGACGCACGGCGGGGCTAGGTGCGGCGAAGCGGGGCGGCAGCTGCGCAGGCGAGAGTGGGTGCGCATGCGCGGAATAGCAATTTTTTGCGGCGCGTGTTGCGCACAAATCAGTGCGCGCGAGGTAGCGGCTGCTCCGGCGCGGGGCCGCGGCTGAGGCACTTCGAGGCAGCGCAGCCGGCGCGAAGCGGTGGTGGTGCATGCACGCCAACTCGCTGCCACTGAAATAGATTGTTTTAAGCTGAAGTGCGTTGTTAGGTCTTGCGTGGTCGTGCAGAAAATCGTGACATAAATGGTCGCACGGAATGTTGGTGATAACTATGTACAATTTTATTTTTAACTAAGAATTAATTTGATTGCGTTAATATATTAGACTACACGGGAAAAAGTAAATCTGGTGTACGTTTTTCTCAGTGTTACTTCTAAATGTTGCAAACCTATACACATACGAAATAAGTTGTTTTTATTATTGTCCAGGAAAATGTGTCAAAAGAACTGTACCGGAATCGGAATTTTCAAATGATTCATTACATAATATGTCTTTAAGCGCAAGTTTCTTTGATTAAAATTAAAATACTGTTTAAAAAATGTTCTCCTCTAGGTGCACTAGGATAATCAGATTTATGTTGTTTTTTGTCGCTGCAGCATTGTCTGTTGTCAAGAAACAGGGTAATGGCAATAACACGAGACATTGCGAGTCAAATGTTCTGTGATGTTTTTATTCTTAGAGTTTTTAAGATGTCTCTATAACTATAATCGATTTGTTCCCCTCCTACACTTAACACAGACTTTTCTGCTGCTTGTCAAAGCTCTCTTGATTTTCAGACTCATTCTCCATGGCTTATCATAGAAATGGAAAGTTCAGTTTCAATCAGGAATTAATTCACACTTTAATTTTCGTACTGCTATACTCAAAGTAAATGGGAACATATAGATATTCTACAGGAGTGCAATTATTTAATCTCTTGATACACGTGAATCCTATAGATGATAATAGATTTTACTGTTCGTCACTGACAGCATGAAATATTTTGATTCAGTATTTTTGCATTAAAGGTTATTCATAAAGATTGATTGTATTTTATTAGATACACATGGAATTATCATTGTCAATCATTTTAAAACATTTATGAATGATGGAGATTAAATGCTAAAAAATACTCATGTTGAAATTACAGATATCTATGGTGACCATTTATGAGTGGTTATTCGAGAGTAAGTGTAGGTATAAAAACCTTTCGAGAAATAAAATACCTGCATTAATGAAATAAATTTGGGAAAAAGTCCATTTGGTAAGTGGCTTTTAGCAAATCTCACAGAAATGAAGGCATTCTAGAAATACAAATAAAACACAAGAGTTCTTAAAACCGAAAAAATAAAATGCAGAATCAAGTTCACTTCAGAATTGAATAGAGAGCTGCCGAGCGATGTTGGGCAGAATACAAATGTTTCTCCATCACTATTCTCAGTGACTGAGTTATGTACTTGCAAAATTATTCTCATTTCTTTTTCACTCTCACACTATTTGTTTGGTTCTTTCCAGTAAATATTCCACCTTTGCACTGTCGTCCCATTTCCACTATTGCTTTCTCTTTCTCACTAATTACGTCCTTTGCGACTCCGCCTTTGCAGCAGATAACTCCTTATGTTCATCTCTTCCACCTCCTTCTCTGTTACCGAATTCGCTCCCTCAATCTACCCCTCCAACTCCATCACCCCTCCATGTCCGCTGCTTCTCCAAACATCGCGTCCTCCACCGGCATCGTTCTCCTCTACCATACTCACCGCCTCCTCCATTCTCCGAAGCCTCCTTCACCGCCGCCTCCCTCACCGTCGCCTCCTTCACCGTCGCCTTCTCTAGTGCCACAGCAGCCTTTGTAGACTCAGCCTTCACAACTACCTCCATCACCGCTTTCGTCGCCTCCTCCTCCCCTACCTTAACCGTCGCTTCCAACTCAACATCCGTCACTGCTGCGTCCGCCGTGTGCATCACTGCCTTCACCAGCCCCGTCATGTATCCCCTGCTCTTTCACCGCCAACGCCATAGGCGCCTTCACTTCTCCGCCTCCGCCACCTTGGCTCAGGACCACGCGCTTTTTACCTCAACTTTCGTCCTTGTGCATCCATTTCTCCTCGGCAGCCGCGGGCGGCGGTGCTCTTTCGCAGTTACCTCGCTGCCTCCCCCTCCACTCATCCCTTCCGACGCTCCCCCCACCCCGCCCCCACCCTCATCCGCCCGAGCCTTTACCTCCCTCACGAGATGCTGAGGTCACCAGGCGGAGGGCGGCGAGCAACGTTCTGGCAAGGTTTCAACCGGCGCCGCGCGGCCGACTCCGCCGCCGCCGCCGCCGTCGCCCCCCCCCTTCCCGCTCCGCTCTCCGACGCGGCGCGTCCTACAGTGGGAGGGCAAACTGTTCTAGGAATACGGTATGGACAAGAGGATCTTTTTGCCAACGCCGTGTCCTTTACCGTGAAGCGTTTGCCATTAGATGTGCCTTTGTAACTTGTTTTCTGACTAAATATTGCAATTTGCGAGCAGTAAGGAGACAAGAAAAATACAGGCTCTTTCACCGGAAATTGCTCTATCTACTAGTCGATGTATTTTCATAATCTAGAAATGAATACAGCGGTCTGTCATTTATTATGTCTAATAATAACAATATTTTTTAATGGCTGGTACATCAGTATTAAATTTAGGGAGAAGTCAAAATAATTTAAATTTTGTGAATACCTCAACGACTTTGTACTTCATTTACTAAAAACAAATTAAAATGCTCGTTTTATCATTATATTATTTTGCCATAAAATTGTATATATTCACATGTAGTATTTGCCTCTTATTGGTAGGTTACTCATGGTATACTGGTGTTTAAAAGGTTCTCGTTCTGACTCAGCCAAAGATATTTCATTTTTTTACCAGTTCACACTGAGTAGACTACATCAAGGACTAATGGCTCATGTGTAACATGTAGAAGATTTCTCAAATGTTCATTGGCAGAAAGTTATCATCTTTGATTTATCTCATCATATCTTACAAATTTGTGATATTTATTGTAAGCCTTCCTGTTTCTGAATAAACAGAATCAGATGAACTTTAATAAAGCTACAAATTAGTAGCAAAAAATTAACGATTTTTCTTTACTTAAGTGATATCAACTAGCAAATTAAATTTGAAGTCTTGTTTTTATGAACAAGATATGCGACAGAACACCAAAGATAATCATAGGAAGATAATAAGAAAATTAATTTTATTTAAAGGAACAAATTGTTCCTTCTAAATAAAATCATACAATTCATTAATATTCAACCCCTAGAACGAGGAATGTTCGAGAGGTAGAAATTTGGTTCTCATTCATTTACGCTCAAGGCATATGGCACAATAAATAGCATGAATTGAAGACATTTCGATTCAATTTATTTATTTAATTCTTTGTATCTGATCCTGATATTATTAGCAGGTAACGATATTATTAGCAGGTAAGATACAACGAGTAGGTAGTGGTGACATGAAGTTTGATAAAACATCACTGGACTTCAGAAAAAATAAAGAAATCTTAAGTGTAACAATATGCTTCAAATTATTATCTAGGCGGGATCTTTTCTGGACGTATTGTTGAGTCAATTTCTCTGTATTAAGGGAAGGTTTGGGGGAGAAATAAAATCGACTACGCCAGCCACAGCTAGCCTCCCTCTGAATTTAAAAGTTATTTATATTCTTGTCACACGTATATCTCATTCTGTTACTGTCCCAAGTGTTTCACAGAATATGTGAACAAGACTGCTTTATATTGTAATCGAGTAAGCTGGGTACATCCATCCGTTGCTCCGTCCATCCGTCCGTCATTCCTTCCGTCCGTTCACCTGCCCGTCTGTTCTTCCATGCATTCATCTGTCCGTTCGTTCGTCTATTCGTCATCCGTTCATTCGTTCGTCCGTTCATTCGTTCGTCCGTCGGTCCCTTACGGTTAGATTCCTTCGTATCCACTAATTGGGGAAAATAAGATGTCATTCGGGGCATCTCATTCTCCTGGTGAGGGAAATGTTTTTGCGTTTTCGAGGCAACAAAACTCGTTTTGGGTGATCAATAGCTCATTTAAGTCCTCTCGACGAAACAACGATTGCCACAATTCTTAGTCAGCATTCTAGCTAGAATAACCTCAAATAATTCTACAAAAACATGTGTTTTACGGCTTTGTAATATGGTGTATTGTGTAAGCCGCATGTTGTTATAGAGTTATGTAAAATATGTTTGTCAGGGAAGGCAAACAAGTGCATTCAAACATTGTCAGGACAATGATTGTGATCGATTTTTATAATGCCAGGTTTCAATGCAACAAGGATTACACTGGTAAAACTGTAAATTATTTTACTACGTTTCTAGCATTTACGTGAATTGTTATGATTTAATTCATACAATTATCAGTAATTAAACATAGTTTTGGAGTGAAACAAAAAATTAAACAATATTTTACTCGACGCTTTTCCGCCAACAGCGACATATTAATTTTTTTGACTCGCGGCAATGTGACTATGTCTGGTGTGACTTACGTTATTAGTATAATTGTTGGTGATGTAGATAACTTTTATCAATAAAGAATGAGAGACGGATGTTGTCTGGTATCGAAAAATGTTTTATTTTAAAGCTAAAAGATCTTTCTCGATAGCTTGGCTATCATTCTCAGAGCTATCTGAAAAAACATAAAAAATTTTGAAAAGAAGGTTGTTACAAAAGGTTATTTGCAAAAATTGGATAAAATTTTGCAAGCTATCGATAAAGGTCTTTTAGCTTTAAAATAAAACATTTTTTCGATACCAGACAACATCCGTCTCTCATTCTTTATCTTATTACTTGTGCCCGAAACCATTCAATGTATGAGTGAGTGGAAACAAACAGCGCACGAAAGAATCATACGCCCCCGAAGACTGTCGTTTATGGCACTGCTTCCGAACCGCCTGGCGTTGAAGAGCGATGTGATGTTTCCAAAGTGATGTATCTCGTTTGATGATTTTGTTACTTTTTTCTTATAGTTTTACGATTCAAAATATTGTTTATGTTTTACTGATACGTTATTATTTGTTATTGCTAGGAAATATGAAAACAGCTGAAGGAAGCTACATGTTCCCTAATGAAGTTATGAGAGGGTATTTTGGGAGAGAAATATAAAAAGACAGAAGAAAATTATGACATTGGAAACCCAACGCCATTAACATTTTGTTAATCAGTAAATATTTACATATCTGAATCATTAAAATTAAGTAAAAATAAAGGTCTCCATTATTACGGGCATTAACTGATTTTAATGATAGAGTGACCCAAAAAGCTCCAGGACCTTTGACTCTCTGGATTTCCGTCGCCGCTCCATGATTACAACTCTTATAACTACCTTGGTGCGTAAACATCTGACGCTTGCCCCTCATCCTGCCATATATTGCGTTCAAAAATTGCATTTTTCCTACGTTAAACTGCAGAGGAATACAGTTGAATCCTATATTGAACTCTTAAATCTGAATTTGAATACTATGCCTTCTTGAAAAATTATATTTTAGGAAGAAACGTCACTTTGAAAGTCAATTAAATTGAATGGAAGAATACACGTAAAATATGATTCGTGCAGCTGGCATCTAGATTCATCATCCATTAGGTGATATAGTCCAAACCTATTATTATAATCTGGATTACATACGACCCCGTTCGGATTTCTATGTAGATCTCCTATGTCATTCGAGATTCCAGTGTGGATTTCTTATAGCTAAGTCTTGTTGGTTAACACTACCATCAAACTTCGTTTATCATCTCTTTTAAAAACATGGAGATCATAGAAATGAGACAATCTTCTATTGTGTAATTATTAAAGGTTATAATTTTGCAATTTTCGAAACTATAGAGAGTTGGCCGGAAATAAAAAGAGCAACAATTTTTAACCATCCTTTCATACATTGAAGAAAAAAGTTAAAGAAAATATTTGGAGCTGTTTGATTACAAAATAATTCTTTAAAAATAATTAAAAATCGTCTATAACTCACGCAAAATTACTAGAAAACTGCTCATATATTCTTAAATTTTACATGACCTTATTTCAATACCTGTCTTTGAAAAATATATTTCATTAAAGAAAAGCGTGTATCATTATTATTGTAGGAATTGTCAAAAAATTAACTTTGGCAATTTTCAAAATATCGTATATTTTAACGAAAATGGGATCTGCACAATTCTCTTAAGTGTTTTTTTGTATGCTTTCCGAGGACAAAGTTTAATCAAATACTTGGAGCCATTTTTGAGAAACTTTTAAAAATGTTTAAACGTCATGTAAAGTATCCCAAAAATAACAAATATCCGTTTCATACTCAGAAGGCCTCCAGTTCATTTAAATTGATCGAGAAATTCCAATTTTGGAGAAAATCGACTAAACGGTTTAGAATTTAGCGTCGACCACAGACGGACGGACAGACGAACGGACAGACGTCAGTTTTGCCAATCAATTTTTCGGTATCAGTGAGCCACAAAACATGAATTCCGACAACGTAACGTGTTAGAGGGCGTAATTTACTATATATAGGAATACTATTTATTCATTTATTTGTTAACGAGGCCCGGCAATAAGAGTATTTTTTGCAGAAAATTTGCTCTTTTTCGATGCACAATTTCAATGCTTTCTCTTCTTACGAAGGGCGAGAAAGTGAAAATGCGAGACACTGGCAACATTTTCTTCACTCGATTATTTTTTAAAGGATAATATTATTTTTGTTCATTTAGAATCCCATTGTGGGACACTGTGAGGCAGACGCAGTCCCCATCCCACCCCACCCCCCCTAAGCCGCCGCTGGAGGCACCGTTCTTGCTCCGTGACAGAAACAGGTTGAGGAAGAAGTCGCCGGAGAGCGGGTAGGAAGGCGGGGGCGGTTTTTCGAGGAGAGCGCCCCTTCTAAGATTGGCTCCTCCACGCCGCCGCCTCCGCCGCCTCCAGCCTTCACGCACAGCGCCGAGGCAACTGCTTGTAATGGGAGGAACCTAATTCGGAGGACTCAGCTTAGGCAACAGACTAATGGAAGCCATTTCTGGGTAATCCTCATAGTAAATACTGGCGGGCGGGCCCCGCTCGCGGCGCGAGGCGCGGCAAAGCGATGTCTAGGGCGGCGGCGGCGGCGGCGGGAGCGCGACGCTTCCCTACGTCTGAGGACGTCCCCGGGGTGGCGGAGAGGGCGGGGATGAGGACGGGAATGAGGACGGGTTAGGCACGCGGAAGAGCGCGAGGAAGGGGCTCCGCTGAGTGGCGCTGTGTGAGTTGTTTGGCGCGGCGGGATGTGTGTTGTTGGTTCGTTTTATGTCCGGAGGGAAAGTGTCTCGTCATTTCCTCGTTAATATACATGGGCAGCTCCCCTTATTTGCATTCATTTGCGAAATTAAGACGCTCTTTGAAGCTGGCTGCGTCCCTCTGTCAGCGGGCGGTCGTGGAGGGGGGAGGCGTGAGTGGAAGTGGGGTGGGGGCGCGCGCTGGGGACGGGAGAGGTTATTTGATGCGTTCTGGTTGTGGGAATTTAATTAGCACCTGGATTAAATGGGAATCGTGCCAGTAAAGAAATGCAGCGAATCGACGGTTCCAGGAACGACCCACACGTGTGCTTTGATGTAAACAGAGAGTTCAGCAAGGCTAAAACATTTCTAGGAATGATGAATTTAAAAAAATACAAAATGTACTTGCACACACAAAATTAAATCATTCAAGGGAGCCACAAATAAATAATATTCTAGAAATCTGAAAAAAGGATTTAGGTTTATTTCAATAGAAACAAATAGCTATAAAGCCGTTAACTCTCGGTTGAACATAAATATTTAAGTCATATCATTTATAAACTAGTAACGTACAGTGGCTATAAAGAACGGATTTTAAAAGGGTAAAATCAACATGAACGTATTCTATAAATGCAAGCGCTTCCAAAATTCGAGTACAAGCAAGTAAATGTTAAAAAATAGGATATGAGGAAACAGAAAATAATGTTACGATGAGTCAAGTGACAAAATGTCATAGCACCCAAAATAAACTGTTATGGATGTCGACACTTATTAAGATTTCTTTGACCTTTGGCATTCCATAGAAAGGACAAGGCAACGCCCCTTCCCAACAAGATTAAGCAATACGTTGAACGAAAGAGGAGTCAACTTGACATTTGGTTCGAAGCAACCTTCTCGACATTCTTGTATTCCTCTACGAAATTCAATGAAGAGTCAAAAAAACCAATGGCTGAGAACCAGACTGTTCTAACTCCATTTTACTATTTTTTCAGGACAACCATTTAAACGTTTTGAATATAGTGGTTAAATATGAAATGGGATAGTTAGGAATGAATTTGTTGCATGCTAACGGGGTAGAATATTTCCAATTTTGTTGAATGCACACATGCAGAGAGGTAGATAGAACATAACGAAATAGAAATCTCATTATGTTACAAAGTTGGACTTAGAATAATCTGGTTCTCATCCATCGATTTAACTTTAACCAGTAATTATTTCAAACAAACTACTTATTTAATAATAACATTTTGCAAAACAAAACAAAATATATTGCATTGTGCATTACGTCCTTACTATTATCGAAAGTTTCAGTCAAACAAGTAATAATCTAAGCTGTAAATGGGACTATCTTTTCTCACAACCACCGTAATAGTAGAAAGAAGAACGTACCATTCAATGCCTCACATATTAACTGGAACTACCATTAAGTATTCCTTCTGAAAATCACTATCACACGAAAATACCTTCGTGTGATGTTTTTGTTTGAAAAGCCAACATTCATTATTTTCAAATCCGTTCCTCGAAGTCATGATTTGATCGCTTGTCTTCCCCCACCTTTGCATCAAATACACAAGCTTTAGTTGCAAGTGCATGAGCAGAACGTGTTCTGAGTTGCAGTGAGGCATCGCGGATACGGTCTATAATTAATACTACAACGATGCACAAAGCTTGCCTACGTGCACGTACACAGGATATACCGTGGAACACACGGGGACAAAGAGTAGTGAGTAGTCAACACGACAGCTCAAAAGGTCATGTATCCAATGTTAATTTAATATACATGAACAGAGACCTCCTATAGTACAGGATGAATTGTTATCGAAAGAGTCATAAAAATTTTCCCAAAATAAAAAGTAATAAAATAACATGTTTTCAAATATGCATGTGAATGCGTAAGACACCATAAAACAATTACGAAGATAGAGAAAAAAATGAAAAAATATGTAAAATTATTAAATACATGGCATTTAAAATACTTTCTGAAAGATAATGGAATCAAAGGGGTTTTGCAGACCAAGAGAAGTATGAAAGAATAGGAAAGGAGAAAACTAAAAATATTTGAATGAAAGCGAAATCAGAGCGCCGCAAAAATCAGCAAAATACAGAAGAAAATGGGAATAAAAGAACGAAACCAAAATAACGGTTTAGAAGAGAAAACATTCCAAAGAAATCAAAGTACAACACAAATACTGAACACAATTAAGTAGCTTGAAACGATGAAATATACACACAAATTATAAATTAGTATGATTGCATGCAGGGGGTTGAGGAATGCAGGGGGAAGAGGATGAAGAACGAAGAACGATAAAAACCACGTACTTAGAAGAAATTGATAATGTAATGAAAGAAAAGGATAGATTAGGAGAAAAATATTCGAGAAACAAATATATTTTAGAGAAATATCTGAAAATAGAAGGCGATTAAGAGAATGACGTCACAGACGGCATATTTAGGTTTATTAAAGCTGATGGACATGAGCAAACGCTTCCGTTGTATTACATCGTAATAGACATATAGTGTGACTATAATCTTTGAGGCACGCGTAAGATACCATGAATTTGGTTGGCGATTCGTGTGCGTATTGTCAACCTCGCTCATTCCGCGATTAGAATGGCGGAAAGAGAGCAAGGCGAGACCCTCGTGCTGTGTGGGAGAGCGGAGGATTGCTTGGGTGTGAGAACCGGCCGAGCTGCAGGCGCCGTTACCATGGAACACTGGCCTGCAGGGCACCTGACCTGGCCACGATAGGGCCTCATCCAACATGGATGACACGACCCAGGGCCCGCAGACCTGCCTTGCTCTATCCGGCGAGATGAAGTAGGTGCTGCGTCGTCTCATCCGTATCCCGCACACATTTTCACAGCCGCCTCGCCCTTCACCACCTCCCTGGGACGTACCACGCCCGCCGCCCAGCCTCACCCCTGGTTCTCACCCTCTCAGAAGCTCCCCACTCATTCCACTCCCGCCCACGCACCCTAGTGTCATCCCGGTGCTTCCTCACATTTCCAGCTTCTCCCCTCCCGTCCTCGCTATGCCACGCGCCTGCAGGACGAATGTCCTCGCACATCCGTCGTCACATATCCGTCCTCGCACAGCCGTCCTCGCACAACCGTCCTCGCACAACCGTTCTCGCACAACTGTCCTCCCACAACCGTCCTCCCACAACCGTCCTCCCACAACGGTCCTCCCACAACCGTCCTCCCACAACCATCCTCCCACAACCGTTCTCAACACAACTGTCCTCGCACAATCGTCCTCGCACAATCGTCCTCGTACAACCGTCCTCGCACAGCCGTCCTCGCACAACCGTCCTCCCACAACCATCCTCGCTCATCCGTCCTTGCACTCTCTCTCTTAGTCGCCCTCCACTTCCAAAGTTTCACCTCCCTCTTCCCTCTGTCCATGTGGAGCCTTTCTTCCTTTTCTCTTTACCTTTTCTTCTCCTCCCACTTGGTCTGTGTGTGGCGCAAATCTCAACATTTTATTTCGTGTTTATCATTCTCCTTTTTTTTAAATCTCATAATTTTATGTGTTTGAATTGCCTGTTTTCTGTTTATTGTCACTCTCTAATCATCTTCTTTATTCTTTCGACACCATTTCACTTTCTTTAATTTGTAATTACCTCTCATTTCCAGTTGGATGATTTTATTCCCTTCTAAGTCCGATATTTCGTCTTACTAGTACACGTCCTCTCTTGTACTGTTTGAGTTCCTGCCACAAACCTCTCGTGTTCATCGCCCGGCTTCTCCATTCCTGCCACGACCGCACCCTTTTCATCTCCACCTCACCCTCCGAGGTCTCCTCACATCCCTGCAACCCCTACCCTCATGCGCGGCAGCCACTCAAGTGTGAGACACCAACCTGATAAGACCCGAGAACAAAGTGTTGGACCTAAATGTGTTCTTTCACGAACGTGGTGACCGTACAAGGAAAAAACGTATTACTTCTTAAACGCTGTACCCATCTCCAATGAAACCAAAGGTCGATATAAAGTATTGTTTGCATTTTAATAAACCTGCAATTCATTACATTATATTCCTGTCGTCTGATTAATCAGTATCTCAATCATCTGGAATATTTTATTCCGAACTAAACTTTATTTACCTTGAATTTATTATATTATATGGAGCTTTTCTCGTAATTGTACATTCATTGACAATATTTCTTTGCTTTCAATAAGCAACAATGAAACTGCAATTAACACAATATATTTAGAAATAGTTTCGCAATGATTGGACAAAATTTAAATAATGTAATAAAATATGCTAACATATGAAATAAAAATATCCTTCTCTGCTCACTTGTAATATTATATTGGATAGAAAAGAACTTCACTCATAAAACTGTACCACCTATCATAGAATTTATTTCCAGGTAACTCATATTTCCCGCAGATTACAACTAATATCTAGTGGCGGTATTTCATATCCACGCACGGTTTTACATTGCTTTAACATAATATACCGTAGAAGATAGTGTTATCCTGAAGGTCCCTGCAACCCGGCACTCCATAACTCGCCGCCCGCAGTGCATCCTTCTTTCTGCTGCGCTAAGGAAAGTGCCCTCCTTCCCCGAGCGCCCCGCCCCGGCGCGGCGCCTGCTCCGCGCTTTCCGGGCGGGCGCGGATAAAACTCGGCGGCGGCGGCGGCGGCGGCACGCGCTGCGCGGAATTTTACAGCGATTCCGGTGCTCGTTCATCACGACGCGGCCGACGGCAAACACGCCCACTTGGCTCCCGCCGCCTCCGCGCCCTCGCTGACCCCGCGCCGTCGCCTCCTCGGGCTCAGACGGTCACCGCCGCTCCCATCGTTCCCACCGGCCTCGACACCTCCCGCTGCTCTCTAGGCCATGTGCTCTCCTGCTGCTGCCAAATCTAAATCGCAGCCGTGACCACCTACTATACTGACTGTCTGAACATCAACGCTTTCGCCATTCCCAACGTTTCCTCAGGCTTCAACATCTCCCTCCGCTCTCTTGGCCGTATGCTCTCCTGCTGCTGCTAAATCTACATCTCAGTCAGCCTACTATCCTGGCTGTTCTGAACATCAGCGCTTCTCTACGGTACCGGCTCTGCATTCCAACATCTTCGCCTCACAAATATACCCTTCCCTTTCAATAATCCTTTCCCTCCAAATCTCCTCGCCCATTCTTCATACTTCTTCTCAATATTCCCAACCAACCAAAGACCTTCGTCCCTCCAACACTCCCGTCCTCGACACCCCGCTCCCAGGATCCCCCAGTGTATCACCCCGCCCAACATATTCGTCCCCAACATACCGCTTCTCCCAACACCCCCACTCCTACTATCATCCCCGCCCCTCATAATATCCCGGCCTCTCCCAACATCACCCGTCCCAACATACCCGCACCTTCCAACTTATCTGCCCTTTCCAACATGCCGGTCCATTCCAACCTAACCGCCCATTCCAACCTAACCGCCCATTCCAACATACCAGTCCCTTCCAAAAAACCCGCCATTCTTAGTAAGTGTAACATTCACAATATATTGAGCATTATTATGGTTGCAAGAAGCACTTAGTTTATACTTTGTCCTTTCATGTGTTGAAATTTTCCACCCTCACTCATATTCTCACAAAAAATAGTTGCCATGACTTTTGCCATGACTGAGATCACCCGAATGTGGGGCGTAAAGCACAGCTCATCCTGATAGTTATCGGAGCTCTGTGATTTGTTCCGCAAAATTTGTGTAACAGCTTCGCTAAACTTCCAGAAAATTCAAAAGACTGAGAAGTGCAACAAATTGTTTTATTTGGAACAGCCCACATTTTGTGTAAAGTTTTGTAGAAGCAAGGACATTCCCTACATCTACTCCTTAGAAAACTGGTTGCAATCTGGAGTAGAGTTTACAATCAACCGACTCATAAAGTTTCTATTCGTGAATTAGAGGTATAATATAAATAATAATAATAATAATAATAATAATAATAATAATAATAATGCTTAATAATGCTGTACCTTGCGATCAAAACTTCGTTACCAAGGAGGCAGAGAAACGTCTTAAATACAAGAGTTTGGAAATAGAGATCAGCCGAATGTGGGGCGTAAATGCGCAGGTCGTCCCGATAGTTATCGGACCTCTGGGATTTGTTCTGCAAAATTTGTGTAAGAACTTGTCTAAACTCCCAGGTAATTCAAAAGACTGGGAAGTGCAAGAAATCGCTTTATTTGGAACAGCCCAGATTTTGCGCAAAGCATTGTAGAGGCACCGACAGGTCCCTAGATCTACTCCTTAGGTAGCTGGTTGCAACCTGGAATAGATTTTGTATTCAGCCGATACATAACATTTTTCGTCCTGATTTAGAGGAATAATAATAATAATAATAATAATAATGCTTCTCAGCTATGAGATCAGTCAAACATAAACTTCCAAACCCACAGAAAATGAATGAACTTAAATGGATTACAGAATGGATTAGAACCCACCGATTTGAGTCACTAAGATCATTCTCGCATCATATTTCTACATGATTTTAATATCCGATTCGTTTTAGAATCTATTTTTCTTCCTACGCGCTATCTCAGATTTTCTCACAACATCCAAGCGTTATAAATATTGCTGTTTCTTCGAAACGACGAAATTAGCACAGTTCTAGGAAGTCTGTTTCAATGAGTGACAGTGTAATCGCAACCCCACCGCATTTTGTCGAAATTGTCGATGTTTTATTTGATTTTCATAAACACCACACGCGAGTCATCAGCAAACTAGAATAAGTCTGAAAACTCTATTATTAGATAGGCGGGTTCAGAGTCAAAAACCGCATTTATTAAGTGTGAATTATCAGATAGGTAAACATCTTGACATTAAAGACAACATTATTTACATTTTATTATTGAGACTATTTCACTTGTGAAATTAAAATCAATAGTGATAACAATACATATAATATGCTCCAACCAAAGCGGTGTATCACAAAAACTTTATTGTGTTTTCTATCCGGTTTTTCTTTTTACTCCTCTCTACTGACCGATCATATGCTGGGACTCATCTACCTTAGAACGATACATTTCATGTCATCGTCTTTATATTAATTTCTTTATTTCGATTTTGATTATGTATCGACCGCACGGTTGAACCTCATTCATCTATTACACTAGCAGACGGCAGTACGAAAGGAAGTTGAAGCAAGAGAATGAAATTCGGCGCATTTTGGAGCTATGTTGGAGATAATTTCATTCTTGAAATAGTCCTATTGATTACCACCCGTGCTTTGGAAATTCCCGGATAAATCCCTACCCCGTAGTCCAAGCGGGCATAAAAAAACATTTTGAATTCAGTATGTCGAACAGTTCGAGACGCCGCTTCCGTATGGCATACAACTTCTTCACACTTTGACTATGTAACGAACAACACACGGGTTCGTTTACGTACAACTATAATAGCTGTGTACGCATCCCTCATTGGCATAGTTTTTTTCGACATGTTTAAAAATTACGCAGCGCAGCGTCGACACCTACCGGCCGCCATACTTTCGTTTCCTTGTTCCTCATAACATTGGCTAACCTCTCAAAAAAAAAAAAAAAAAAAAAAAAAGCTTTGAGCTTATCATATGTCGATTTTTTTGCTGACTCCCGGTCTATCGGAACTTATTGTCTCATACTGTAAACGATTTCCAGCTTTCCCTCGAATGGTACACGACGTTATGATTTTCTCGTGTGATCAGTTGATTAACTATTTGATTTTCCACTTTCCTTTCATTTTTTTGCGCTTTTATTACCTTTCTTTTTCGCGGCTGCGTCCGCTTCCGCCCACCGTACGAGTGGGAGCGCTTCGAGCGAAGTTCCCGCTGCTGGTGCGACATCCGCTCGGTAGTCCGCCTACAAGCGCCCCGCCCGCACGACCGCTTGCGCGGAGCGGCGCCGGGATCAAAAGCTGTGAATGAAATTTACGAGTGTCTTGTAGCGCAGGCGGCGGCGGCGGCGGCGGGCCGAAAGGGCAGGGGAGGTGAGGGCGAGGGGTGGGGAAGAGGGAGGGGGGGGAGGGGCGTGGTGAGTGGGCGGAGGCGACGACTGGCGCGTTTATTTTTTGTCGTCACCGCGTCCCGCCGCCGCAGCAGCAAAAACACGCGATGCGCCTGTTGGGAGGTGGTGAAGGAGATGTAGGGGAGATGGTGCATGGAAAGAGGTGATGAGGGATAACAGCTTAGCATTTAATTCCCGTGACATTTGGCACCCTACTGATCCGTCGTTTGTTCCAAGCGTCAGAGAGTATGCTGTGTTAAGGGTATTCAATCAATTGATAAATAATATTTGGGCTTATATGCAGGAAAAAGTTGAATATTGCTTCTCAAAATTAGCATTTTTAGACAGCCATTATTAAAAGCGGTCACTTTTAGGGCATGCTGAAATCTCAAATTTTAGAGTTTTAGCTAGCGTAAGTCAATGCTTCAATGTTAATGCAACAAAGAAAACATACATTTGTTCTGATTTTATTGTAACATGGTATCCAATTAAGGAATTTATATACTTAAACTAAAAGGAACGTTAGTAAGGCTGCCTAAAATACAGTGTACAACACAAGTGATAAAATGATTTTAATTTGTACGTAGGGTTGCACCAGTTGGGCATTCGAACTCGCGTCGCAACATTTTTTAGTTGCAAAATAGAATTTCACTTTTACCTCTCGTATCATGAATAACTATTTTTATTCATGTATGTTAGCATGCACTTGGCATGTTAGTAACTAACAGACTAAACAATGAATATCCAAGGCTATAGCAAAATATATTAAAATAATAGGAAAATTTATAATTTCCTGGAACTAAACCTGGAATAAAACCTGGAATAAAACCTGGACTAAGGGTAAACTCGGAACCTACAAGACGCGTTATGACATCCGATATAGATTTTTTTAAAGCTATTAGAAACAATATTTGATTAGGCTACAACTGCATCGGTTATTTTGAAAAGGCCACATCTGTGTGTATCTGTGTAGCATATTACTTGTCTCGCACTTGTTACAGGAAACGCTACTTTTCGGAGACGTGCTTAGAATATGGTGAATATGAGGCGTTTTTACAAGTACTAGGTGTATAACTTTGCTTCCGCCGTTTTTTCCCAACATTTGAGGCTTTATTGAAACAAAATGGTTACACATCTATCATTGAAAGTATTTTCCATTGCTGGCACTATTTCTTTCACCTTTCGGGCAATGTACGAATCCCTCGTCGAAAAAATTGCTCATCTTTAGAAGTGATCCACGAATCTATCCAATTTGTGACTTCTTCATGAGATCAAAAGTGTTGGTCTGCCAGGCCACGATCGAAACAGGTGATAGTCAGAGGGAGCAATATCTGGAGAATTGGCTCTGGAGTTAGGTTGAATAATCAAGGATATAAATTCCTCGCCCCACGACAGTCGGTCATACATCTTTGAAAAACAAATTATTGCCTTGCTCTGGACATCTTTGAAAACAATTTAAATCAGACCTGTGTTACTGCAAACGTTACACAAACCCCATCCACAGAAATTAAAATTTCTTTTAAATAAAATTGGAATAAAATTGATTGAGATGAAATAACGTGCACCGCCTCAACACGTGGGATTATGGGAATAAATATTGTCACTGTAATCTCACTGATAGAATAGTTGTTCAGTTCCTGTCAGTTGTGATACTGTTCCGTGAGTATGAAGCTTAATTATTAGTTCAGTTACTTGTGACGCGTTTGCCCTCATGTGGATCAGTAAAAAAAATCGCCTAGTATCTAATCTTTGTACTGTACTTTGGTTCAATACTTTCCGCCCAAAAGATATGGTTTCATCAGAATATAAGCAGATATGGTTTCAACAAAACATAGTATGTATATAGAGAGTTAAGTACCAGAATGGAAAAATACTTTTGCATTTTTGCATACAACTTCGCAAATAAGCGCAAATTTGAAGACTAGTGTACATAATTACTTAAATTAGTCATTTATAAACATATGTGGTTAATATCATTCACATAAATCTACTTCAAATTCACACATATTTCCTAATTAAAAAAGGTCTACATGTATTGCACAATAAGCGTACCCTTTTACCAAAGTGGAATAGTGAGTGCTTTTTGTTTTTAACGTGCAGAAACACGTTTATTTAAGTAAAAATACATACATGATTGAATATAACAGACAATTCCTCAGATGAAATTCTTTTTTGCATTACCTGCAAATGGAACAGAAGCCCTTTGATGTTGAAACTAATCAATTGAGCTCTTGGACCACACCTCCCCACAGTATTCTACATTAGAACATTGCTCGTATTTCACATCAAGGACATAGCGTCCATTTTTCTATCAAGCTGTTTCGCGATCAAAATCTGCAACTATGTTCTTTACAAAATATTCCATGATATTTCCTTAGATATACAGCTAACTCATCATTTAGATTAATTATTTACGGCACATAAGTAACAAGAATTCTTTAGTTTACTGCTGCAAAATTTTGTCGACGCTCTGAAGAAAACACGCTCTGCCATTTCACTCGAAAGCTTCAACTCAAAAGACATTACCTACGCTCGATCAGGGACCTCTTGAAAGTAATTCTCAAATTTTGTCTCAAAACTTCAGCTCAATACAAGTTCAGTACTTCGGCATTTCACATTAGGAACGTATTCCATATTAGGAGACTTTACCTACTAAAAGAAATAATGACTTCAAGTTGGGATTACAATTCGTAATTCTTTGGATCAAGATGCTCTGAAGATTCACTCTATCCACTTTGACTTGATCAGTCTGTACCACAACTACAATCAGAAATGGCCACCGTTCTGCCTCCACGTCTGGTTGTCAAATACTGGAGATATGTTCTTCGCACAGTAAATGACAAGCAGCACCTCGTTAGAGACAAACAGTCATATTTTATATTTTATGAATTCAAACTCTTTAAAGAGTTCTGAGAAGAGACGGCTAGCGAATCGAATAGTTGAAATTCACAAAAATAATTTAGCAATATCCCGAGGGATGGAGGCAGGCGTTGTGTCCCGAAGGTGAACATATGAAGGTAGAACGTGAGTGGAGGGGGCTGAAAGGGCGGGAGGCGAGTGGTTTCGCGTGTTACACGGCAGAGCGGGGGTCGGCGGCCGAGGCGGAGGGCAGGAATTTGAAATATGTGCCGAGGAGGCGCAGGCTGCGGCGACGGCGGCAGCGGCGGCGGCGAAGTGGCGGTCGGGCGGTGGGGAACCCCCGAACCACCTCGGCCGCCCCGTGTGAGCACAGGAGCACCAGGGCTGTCCAACGCGGACGGCTGGATGTGCTTCAGACAATTTTTTAAACTGGCATCATGAATAACTCGAAAACGTATATCCCAGGAATTAAAAGTATTATATCCATATCCCCCAAAGAATACTTTTTTGATTGATTGATTGATTTGTGATTCCGGGAACGTCAACGGCTAGGGTCATTAATCCTGTAAGCGTAGTATACTTTTTATCGCGGGAGGTGGGGGTAGTCTTCCCCAGCTGGATGGGAGGATCCAGTGGCGACCTACGTCAGCTTGCGAGAATTTTCCCAACAAGATATCTCCCACCAGCGTGGCACCACCCCAGTCAGCACCAGCACTAAGCTCACGCCTGATCTCCCGGCATGTGTGGTAGAGTAGTGCTTGTGACTGTACGTGGGTGAAGTGTGTGTAAGTAAGGGGTGAGGATAGGGCAGGAAGAAGAAAAGATCGAGCGCGGTGCATAGCCCGTTGTTAGGGTAATGCACCGGCATTCGATTGGCATTGAGCGGAGTGTGACGCCGTGGGCTGGACAAATCACAGTTAAGATGGCTTTGATATATACATTTTTTACTTACAGATGTACAACATAGGTACCGTACCATTTACTACACGGGTGTTTGTCCCCTGTTAGCATCCGCTAACTACCAACGCATTGCCACATGAACCTCGCGCTCATACCCGCAAGCTTGCGGCCTCCCACGCACACTGGCGTCTAGCGAAGATCTCGCGACAAAAGTTTGAGGAACAATGCTGGCCCTTTTCAGAGCCCACCCGCATTTATAGCATCACTGTGACCGCGTTGCCCCCCCCCCCCCCGGGTGCGACTGCCCGGTCTGCGATGCATCTGGCGCAAGTCGGACACCATCCTCCGGACCTGCACCCTGAGGTTTCGCCCCCCGCTTCTTCCGGCCCTTTTGTGATGCATTCAACACGTGTTCACTGCAAGTGTCCACGATACCCGTTGTGCACCGCACTGCCGCTGTGTTCAGTAGCGGACGCTACAGGAGAAACCACGGAAAACAACCGATCACATCAGCTGGTTGTTAGAATTCTTCTCCAGACAGCGGATAAATTCCACCTAGCTGCCTAGCTAGAGTCAAAAATTGTGTCACAGTTGGGACTCGAACTCTAGGACCTTCGGTAGCATACAAGTTATATACTTTTTGTTTCAATGTATTTTACTTTCTCGCTATGGATTATGTGGTAGAGAGAAAGTTATGTAATGCTGCGCGAAAAACGGTGAATTTTCGGCAAAAAATCTCTTATTACAAAATCCTGGAAACGAAAAAGTGGATTGCCGTTGTTGTAAATGAATTTAAGTGAAATAGATTTTAATTATATTTAACTTGGTCCAATTATGATTGAAAAGGACTTTTTTTTAATAAATATAAACTTTTTTATTTATTAAAAATCAAGTTTGTTTCAATCATAATTGGACCAAGTTAAATACAATTAAATGGTTTAAATATATACAGACTTAATATGATAAATAATTGAAATAGATTTTGCATTTTTATTTTAAAATAGAATACCTACCAGAAATTCTATGGTTTATATCTCCTATTGGTACTGTAAGTGAATTCATTGTAAGTACGAATTCGTATTTTTTGTATATTGTATTTCTCCTACTTAAATAATAGATCTTTTTGTTTTTGAACATAAATCAACTTTTGGGAAAGTATTAATGTAACATTTCTGTATGTTACTACTACGAACATGCCGATTGCTATGCCATTGAATGAAGAAGGCCGACCCCATTTATCGAACCTCCTTAAGAATTTCTTTACTAAGAGGAAATACAAATTTTGATTTACGGTCATCTTAAAATTACGCTTTCAATTATTGTTTCATTTTAGAAAAGAATACTAAGCTGATTAACCTCAGTTTCTTTCTTCATTTTAATTAGATTAATTTTCCAGTTGAAAAAAGGCGCCTGTCGATTCTTGAAAATAAAATTTAATTACCGTTTTATGAAAAGCGTTGAGTGTTCTTAACTCGTCGAAATAAAAGCAAGACAAAGAGAAGTCCTCTCCATCTTGTCTCTCTGTAGTAGGCTCTGTTCAAGACTTTTTTCAGTTTCAAAAATTTCCCTCGAACGAATACATATTATTCATGTTTGAGTTGAAGCTGACAAAGAAGAGAGTAAAACTAGAAGTAATGTTTTAGAGTGAATTAAAGAAGAAGTTGTTTTTGTACTCTTAATACTCGTGTATTTGGATTTTCGTGGAACCTCTAAAATTTGGAACATAGGTAAAGCACGTGTGATCCAGTAGTAGACAAAACAAAGCCTTCCTTATCTGGAAAGAAAGAAACATTTTTGCAATTTTCACAACAACGACCCCCCAAGTGGCTAACAGAGAGTGTGATATATACCTGTCAGGGGTTCCGGATTCGATTCCTGGGCAAGGCAAACATGAAGCTCAGGTTTTATAAGCTCAGCAATTCTATAGCTGAGCAACGAAAGAAAATGCTCAGGCAGGCCTAGTATGTTATGGCGGTGGGGTTGAGAAATGCTCGCCACATGTCTCCTTTATACCTGGGTATGGATATTCAATAAAAACATGGCCGCTAACACTATCTGGCGAAACTCTGATAAATCCGCCGCTAAAATCCCAAATACTCGTACATACATAAGGTGAATTTTTGTAGATTATTGGTTATGAATTACATCCAAGAGACTAATTTTACTTTCATCCAGGATGACTGCCCTCGCCCATTCTGCTTTTTCTGCCCCCTTTGTGTGCTCCACCCTGCTCTCTCGCTCGTCTTGTTCACTCCTCCTGCCGTGCTCGCTCAACCCGCCTCTGCACCACATACAACACCCGTGGAAAATAAAATGCCGCCGTCTGCGGGGCGCAAATGGCCTTCTTTAAATTTTGCTTTCCACAAAATGCAATATTAGACTTTTTCAAATAGTTTTCGGGACGGATTTGTGTCTCCTGTGACAGTCTCCTCTTGATCCATCACTGTTGAGTGTGTTTCGGGGACTTCACAACCCACAATTGGAACAAACACGACTTGGGGACACACACTTGGAACAAACAAAAGTTGAAGTCGCGAGAATATGTTTATTTTTAAAACCATATTCTTATTATTGGAATTAAAGCAAACTCATTGGTGCATCTTAAGAGACTATGGGGGTCATTAACTCATTGTAATGGAACTGTTTAGAAAATTGATTCAATATTTATAAACATGCTTCGAAATTAAGTATTGCTTAAACATTTCTTTAATACTACTACTATTTTTTAAGAATAATGAATTCCAAGTATCCGAGTTAGGTTCAAACTATTTGGAGTTGAAATAGTAATAATATATAGGAGTAATATTAGAAAAATTGAAAACATTTGAATTAGATGCTTTGTTTTCATGTTGTTTATAATGAAAAAAGGACAAGCAAACAAAACGATAAATTAAAGTTATTTTCATAAAAGAATTCAGTTAAAATAATTATTTTTTCGAAATCACTACCCTCTTCTCTTCCCTTATATATCTTCTGAGATTACTCATGTGCACACATAAACCCTCCATGAAACTATCGGTTCAATCTTTCCGAAACCCAGTTGAGTGGCATTCCGTGAGCGCGTTTGTGAGCGACAGAAACGTGGCGCAATTGCCGAAGCTAGAAAATTTTGATCCCAGGGAAACGCTGAAATGTAGCCTCCCCTAATCGGAAAAAATTAAAAATGCTAAAGTTAAATCAAAAATATAGACGATATATTTTATTTAAATTCGAGATATTCAGTTATAAACTTCAATGAAAATACATCGCCAATATCTGTATAATAAACGAGTATTTACAGATATAAATTTTGCAAAAATGTTTGTTGAAATATTTTTTGGATGTTAGGAGGGGAAATTTTAAAGGCTTCAAAAGCTTTCAATGGCAGCACTGTTTATTAAAATAATCAGGAGTGTCGGGACATTTTCCATTTCATAGAGTCCTAGCGGGACTACAATTAACCCTTTAAGGTAAAAAATTAATCGAAAATGTTATGAAATAGCAGAGTACTGTACCGTGACTTATAAATTACGACAATTTTCTCGAGATCAAATTTCTTTTCCAATTTTACTTTCTCGCTATGGAGTAGAGAAAAATATATGCAATGCTGCACGAAAAAACGAATTTTTGGCAGAGAAATCTTTGTTACAGGGCCCTGGTACCAAAAAAGTGGATAAATCCACTTACTAAATTTAGGGAAAAAAACTATGATGTGGTAAAGGCCGAATCCATGTTTTGTGGTTTCTTGATACTGAAATGACGGCAAAACCTCTGTTTATCTATGCGTCTGTCTGTGAATAACGTAGCAGTTAAACCGTTCAGCCGATTTTCTCCAAAATTTATATTTCCCAATCGATCTGGCTGATGTAGAGCCTCCTTTATTTCGAAACCTATATTTTAATTGAGGGGGGTACTTTACACGGAGCCCCGGGACCTTTTTCCAAATTTGCAACAAAAAAAGCCAGCTCCATCGTTTTGGATCACATTTTTTGTTAGGTCGTGTGAAATACGTTTAAGAGAATGGTGCAGGTTCGTTAAAAACTTCGAGTTTTCGAAAATTGCAAAAGTTCAAAATTTTTCGACATCTTCCTACAACAACAATTATGAAGATAGAAACTTTTTCCTTAGTGAAATCTGTTCCTTAAAGATAAATTTTTAAATAAGGTCAGGTACCATTTTTCGAAAATTTGGGTAATTCAGCGTGAAAATAGGGGCGAGAAAGTACTTCTATTTAGCATCACCGGTTTTACTATTTTTTCCCATCAGGCCCCTTGGCATGCGGGGCCCTCGGCGATCGCCCGGTCTGCCCATGCCCAGTGCCCGCGCTGCCTGGCGCCCTGTGGCCCGGCCACCCCTGCCGCGCCGCGCCTCCTCGGTCGCACCGGGTGGATGAACCCACTTTGTCATTGGCGGCGGCCGCCTCCGTCGCGCCCGCGGTCTTCGCCGCCCGCTCGGCATCCACGCCTCGCAATACACTTTCCGCTCGGCAGCGTCAGGGGCGCTGGAGACGCCCAAGACATCGGCGTTGGGAGGAGCCATCCGGCGAGATGACGTCGGTGGAAGTGACGCACGTGGCGGCGGTGAAGGAGACTGGTAGAAGGTAATATGGCTGATGAGTGTGGGGGAGGTGTTGGCGACTGTGATCGTAATGAGGGTGTCAGGCGGTAGGGTTGGAAATGATAAAACTGATGACCGGTAACAATGGTGTGTCTGAGCAAGTGATGAGAAAGAGTGGTAGCGATCGCTTTTGTTGAAAGAAATTCAGGTGTGAATCATGTTGGGAGATGCCATCCGGAGAGATGATGACGGTTGAGGTGACGCATATGATGGAAGAAAAGGAGATTGGCGGAGGTTAATGTAGCTGATGAGTGTAGGGGTGGTGGTGTTGGCGACGGTGTTGTTAATGAGAATGTCAGGCGATGGGGTAATGAGGACGTTAGGAGATAGGAAAACTGATGAGAGATAAGAGTAATAAGGATGTCTGAACAAGACATGAGGAAGAGTCGTAGCGTAGAATAGTAGAAAGAAATTCAGGCGTGTTCCCAGGAAGTTGGATGAGGTTGAGATGAGAGCATGTAAATATGCGACACGACAAGAGTGGTCAATGATCAAGATATTAAGATGCAGGAATTAGGAACAGAAATAAATGGCTTTTGAAAGCGAGGTGCGAGTTCGGGTTGCGATCGGAGATAAGTGGAACCAATAGAGTGAAAACGGGGGGGGGGGGACAAGGAGAGTAAGCGCAAGGAGAGTATAAGATCAGGGCCTTCAAACTTGAAGCGGGTCAGCGGGAGGCCAAACGGAGAGGGTTAGAATAGTTCCGACACAAAAGAATGATGGTAAGTGTTCGGCGTGAGAAATGAAAGTGAGATTGGGGGCGGGCCCTGATGCGACGACCCGAAAGGAGCAGAAGCGTTATGAGGGGGAGTGCATTCGGATATCGGTACGTTGGTCATCTGCGTGAGCCTGTGGATGCCTGTGTGAACGAGAGTCAGCCATAGCCCGATTCTTCTTTGTCACGGTATAATCGTAGAATTCAACACTGACAATATACCGAAAATCTTGTTTTAGGAAACGTTGTTCAGTTGATATCCTTATTTTATTAATCCATTTACATGTGCCACGTTTACTCACTTAATATTTGTGTGAGACTTATATTTTGTGTTATGTCTTATCTATAATATGTGTGTTATGTCTTATATTTTCAGTTGCTAATTACTGATTAGCCTCGCAGCTCGCTCTTGGTCAGGGTACTCTCTCTCCACTACGCGGTTTCGATTCCCGGTCGAGGCTATAGTGTGCGTCCTCCTTGCAATGCCCCCAATGTATGTTGCTGTGTGACGATAAGAAAATGCACACAGGTTGAGCAGACCGGCATACGGCATGAGGATGTCTACGCGCTAACTACACGTACCCCCTGAAGACATAGCCGTGAGGCAGGGACGTCGTCGGTAGGCTTAAGCCCGTTCACGGGATGTCGCGCCAAATACATACATACATACATGCTACATACATTCATACGTACACTCATACATACATACATACATACAATTACTGATAACACAAAGATTTTGATTTCAAGAAGAAATGAACATCCTAGACTTTATTTTAGGGCACTAGATAAAAGGAATGATATTGTTTAGTGCCTGTTTATCAGTACCTAATAGCATTTTAAAATGTCTTCATCGTTCTATCAAGGGTTCCTTAAAACGCTATAAAATATTTGTCCACTTATTAATGAAACATATAATATCGTAATGTAACAGCGAAGACTAGGCCAGGAAATCATACAGGCAGGTTGTCACAATGTCTATACTGCTAATCAAAGAGCCCAAGGATCACTGTAATTTCTTCAGGCGTGCCTAAATTTTCTTATTACTAAACCTTCAGTAAAGCAGTTCAATTTGGGCTAAGTTTCTATGTTAAAAACGTAAACAAATGGCAGTGATCTCGCTTGTTTTTCTATATAATGTATTATTCGTATAATTAAAAGAAATAACAGAGATTTTAGTTTTAATTTTAGAATAATTTTTAATAGAATTTTAATAAATTAAAATTCAGACAGAAGATATTTGAATTAACCGAGATGTTAAGATAAAATTTTTATTGAACAAAATCAAATACGGGGATAAATATGTGGCAGAGAAACATAAACACAATTGTAAATAAATACACAATAAATACACATAGGAAACACACAATTTTAAATATATGCACACAATGAAAACACGGAATACAAATGCTGCAGAAGCGATAGGCGACTCACTCGCGCACTTAACACTACACTAGCACAGTTATTCGTGGTAGCACCTGTCCACGCCTGGCCCCCGCGACCGGCGCGGCGGGCTCTGCTTATTTGCGGGGCTCAACTTTCTAACGAACGAAGAAACGGTTGTTCTCCAGTCGCCTTCCAGCATTTTCTTTTCAGATTAGTTTCAAGGGCCTGGGAAGTCCCGCGTTCCCCCGCCGCGCACCGCCCCTCCCCCGTTCGGCCCGCAGCTCCTCAGGAGACGTTTTTTGACGCCCGGCGCGCCGCCGGGGCCTGGCGGGGCCGGGGCCGGGGCCGGGTCGCCCACGCCAATCCGGCAGAGAGCCCATCTACGTCGCCGGGCATTTGTCTTCTAGTGACGCGAGCTTTAGATTAAGGCTAAGGCGCCGCTATTCAATACGTCGACCGGGACATCAGTCATGATTTATCCTTCGTTAGTTCGAGAAGGCGAAGGATTTCGCCCGCACGTCGAAGGGGCGATACGCCATCCAATCGATTTTCGGAGGCGGCGTTTCCGCGCGCTCGTTTGTCTCATTACGACTTTTACGGCGAAATTAGTCGTCGTGAAGGGCGGATACGTTGCCGGTGCGCCGCCTGGATCTCGTTTGGGATCGCTGCTAATTGCGCGACGCGCATCCGTTCAGCTCTCAGAGGCGTCATACCCTGCAGAGCAAGGTATACCTGTACTCTCTTTTGAACTGATTCTTTTGTGTTTCCAGGCGCGTCAACGGCTAGGGTGATTGGTTCCGTAAGTGGAGTGCATATTCGTTTACAGGAGGTGTGGATTTCATCTTTTGTTAGATGGTGAAATCCTGCACCGACCTACACTAGGATTTGCTAGGAGGGATTTTCCCCATCTAGATATTTCTCACCAGCGGGGTATCTCCCTAGCTTGGACAAAGTCTAAGCTCCTGATCGGTCTCCCAGCATGTGTGTTAGTGTAGTGTGCGTGTAAGGGGTGAGGTTTGAGCAAGGAAATGCCAGGAAAGATTGCAGGCGGTTCGTCTGTCGTTTGTTACGGTACTGCTCCGCTTTCCCCTGGTACTAATCAGAGAAATCACGAACAATTACCGATCAGTGCATTCGACGCTAGAATTCTCCCCCAAAAGGCAGCTGAATTTGGCATACCTAAATACCTAGTGCCAATCCTCTCTTTTATGATTGATGAGTGTGTATTTAAATTGCTTTTACTTCAACTACAATTTATTGCGATTTTTATAACTTTCCTCTCTGGCTCCTATGGCCACATCATACGGTATTTCGCGTCTTTCTCGGTCTTGCCGCTATATGTCGCATGATCGCAAACACTGGTAGATACGGTCGCGATCATGCTATATGAAGAGGCAAGACAGAGAAAGACGCGAAATATCGTGACATATTCCATCGTGACCATAGGGGGAAGAGAAGCAAAGTTATAAAAATCGCACTATAGTGGTATTGTATATTTGTTGTGGTGAAACAGACCCATATATCTTACGCAATAGAACACAAAATGCTATGTTAGAAAGAAAAATGGCATGTATGAAATATATTGTGTTTACTTAGGTATTGAGCCACTAAGTCTTGAGGTAGACCCCTAAGGTATCAACGATAGTTTGCCAGGAAAGCAAATATCACAAGAAATGAAATATGTAGTACATTTTCATTTAACGAATATTCAATTTCCTTTCAATTAAGTAATCCTTATAACCCTGCACATAATTATATCGTGTCAGTTAAATATGAAAGACAATATGCTTTCATGCACATGCTTTTCTGAAATGGGAAAGTTTTCTGTGACTGGAGATGTGAACTGGACATCTAGAGGTTATATTTTGAAGTAGAGTAACGGTGACCACTGAATGAGTAATGGCCACTTTAAGTACATTTTGAAAATCAAAATTGGAGGCATCTCACTTGCTTGAAACTCGCAGAATGTGAAGCTAACATCTTTTTGTTACTAGACTTACAAGGAGGATAATTTGTCATTTTTCTCTTATTTAACATTTAAAGAGTAAGCTGGAAATATCTAATTAACATTGATATTCCCAAAATGCAACGTTAATCGGCTCTTTTTGGACTTTTTTTGGAAAACCACGTTGAGGATGTAGAATATTGATTAACCATTACTGAGTCGAGTGTCTCACAAGTACGAAAATTACAATTTGCTAGAGGTCACTACTGTAACAAAAATGAGTAGGAAATAAATTAATAGAAATAAGTGAAGTTAAATATTGGCCAATTTTAGACATAGGATCTATTAAGACAGAGGTAGGTTAATTGTCTACCGAGTTTCAAATAACGAATTTAGCACTGTATGCCAAAATGTTTGAGAAAACTACGAAAATCTTAACAGTGGCTACTACTTGTGATATTCCTTTAGTGCTTTGGACCTCCACATAAATAAAAATTCACATACTCTAAGTCATATTTTGTGGATTGTAATCTGCTAATATTAACCCCAAACGCGAAGTTCCTAATTGAATCCGACCCAAGAGAACATTGTGGAATTCTACGATTCTTTTCTTCTCAAGATCATGTGATCTTAGAAATCTTTTCTTTCATTTCATCTCGACCCTACCCTGCGGTTCAGCATTCGGATACGAGTTATGGATCTAATAGTGACGGTTTTTGTTACAACGTGCCTTCGATTAGGTCGCTTCCGGCCCACATTACTCACTGTGACAATTGTTTCCTTTCATGCTGTTCCTTACAAGGTGGATTGCAAAATGTATTTCTGCACTTAGGAACAAATAGTTTAGGTGTTTAGATTTACTTTGTGAAAAAGTGGAGGGTCAGGGAAGTGCATTGTAAGGGTGTGCATACATATAAATTTCTAGAAAATAATTTTGAGAACTTCTAATTCTATTCATTCTGACATAACTTGGAAAGGAAATGTTTGATCAAAAACTTGGTAAATCTTTGTTTCTCTTGGTCACAAACAAATACCACGTAGAGTTGTTTCAAAACATTTTGGGAAAATTTTTGTATTCTCATTTTACTACATCTTTTCTGTTCAGATTCTTTATGAATGTTTCAATTAAAAAGATAAGAATTCACCGAAACGTATGATATTTTTTATTCTTTATTAGTTTGAAAATAAACATATGTCTGTAATATAATTACTTTCAGAGTCACATTGTTTGTAAATAATCAAAACTCTATTAGGGCCGCAATCAACCCACCTCGTCGTAGGCGTCCTCAAATACCACTACAACGTTAGAGGAAATGAAAGCAGTTCAGTTGTGAGCAGTACCACATGAACTTCTCTCTCTTGTTCCAGGTCTCGTGGATTCGCCGCAAGGACTACCACCTCCTCACAGTCGGTCTGGGTACTTACACGGGGGACGACCGATTTACCGTGGTGCACACGAGACATTTGCAGGTAAGGTCAAAGAGAGCTCGTGGATGCTACTTGAGACTTGATAAATTTTCGTATTTTTAAGCTGTTTTCTGAGTAATATTTAACTGAATGAGTATTTCTATTATTACACAATACTAGGCGCATTTTATTTACTACATTAAACAGTTTAATCTTATAGAATTTTGATGTAAATAACACGCTCATTACTATCACATCAATATATATTTCTTCAATTCCTGTTGCACAGAGACTCGGAGGTTATGTTTTCTCTTAAAGATCAGATATTGTGAGCAATAAATGTATAAGAAAAACATGCATCGGTATGCATTCATGTGGCTTTATTTGACAGATTTTGTACTTTTAAGATTTTTCAGACGGCGTAACGTTCCTTCTCAGAACTGAAAAGAAATATTTTAAGAAGAACATTTATACTGTGATTTTCCTAACTGTGCCCCTGACAGGAATGAGCTGTTTCGCTGCCATCCAATCGGGAGCTTGAATGTTGCCACATTGACGTCACTGTGGCGACATTCAAGCACCCATTGGATCAAACCATCAATAGGTGATTCCTGTCAGGGGCACAGTTAAGAAAATCGCAGTATCAGGTTACATGAAACTACTTTTTCTTAATTTTTTACGTTATAGTTATAAGTATAACTTCTGTGTATTCGAAAATAACTCGGTCTACTAAACAAAAGGGATACTAAGATAGTTACAGTTTTTATTAGAAATTAGAAAAGAAAAAACGAGATTCCATCAAACAAGTGAGTGTAGACAAACTCGAAATGATGGTGCTTTCTGAATAAAATTTAACTGAAATAATGTGAAACAGAGACCAGGCAGATGCTAATTTTAAAAGCGTAAAATCGTTTTATGAGAACAAGAGCTTTCTAAAAAATTCAAAAACTGTGTATAATTTCATAATCATAAAATGCAAACAGAAGGTTATACCATGTGAAATAAATTCTTCAATTATAAAAGAATCCGGATAGCTTTTCTTCTGGCGTCTATAATACTTTTCAAATGTAGTAATCAAACAAAAAGCAATGCTGTAGTGTTACATTCAGAAGGAAATCTTATAGAACACCGATTTTTTTTTTAAAAAAACTTCCACGAAACTCACCACGCATTTAATTCACCGGGTTTATCGCGCGCGCGGCCAACAAAAGAAGACGCGCGCACAAAAAAAAATCGCTTTTACTCGTACAATAACCATGAACACGGAAAAAGGAGAGAGAGGGGGGCGGGTTTAGCCCAAATGGGGCGTAATCAGGGGAACAAGCGCGGGGGCTTGACGGGCGCAGGTAACGCGCGGGGTTATTGATGGATCGTGCGCTCTCGCCGCGCCGCATAATGCCATTCATATCTGCAAAACAATTAGCGGCGGCACCGCGCAGCGCCACGCCACGCCACGCCGCGCCACGCCACGCGTGGCTGTGTCCTGCTCCACTCCCGTGCCGCTCCGCCCTCGTGTCTCTCCCCTCCCCACTCCGCCCCCGCTCCCCCCCGCTCTGCTCCCTGCTCTGCCCCCGCCCCCCATCGCCCACAGCTCCGCCCCTCTCCCCGCTCCGCCTAGCTCCACCCCTCTCCGCCCACCCTTCTCCCCCTGCCCCAGTCCTCTCCTTTACACCCTCCCCTTCCCCTCTTTTCACCACCTTGCTTCACGTCTTGGCTTGTCACTTCCCTTTCCTTCCCCCACCTGCCAATCTTCCCTCCTCTCCTGTCAACCCTACACGTCCCGTTCCACAAGCTTCACCCCGCCCCTCCCCCTTTACCACTCCCGCGCGCCGTCCGCGCGGACATATATAGCGGGAGCGGCCAGTCGCTCCGGTCTCTAATGGATCCAATACAAACGCGGCGCCATGAATTAGAAGCCAGCGGCACTGGTGGGGATGGGCGGGTTGCAGCGGTGGCAGCGGCGGGCTATCTCCACGTGCCATCTAGGCAATCTCGTTGGTTTCCCCCCTTGCCCCTCCACGCCGGGAAGGGCGCGCGATAGGGTCCCTTTGGGACTCCTCGACTCCCGGTGGGAGCTATCTTTGTCTCTGCTCCCTACTACATCTTCTCTCCTCCTCCTCTTTGATGTACCCTCAACCCCTTCTCCTTCTCTTCTCTGTTCCCTACGCATTCCGTTTCTTACTTTTTACATTTGTCTTCCAACCCAATTCCTTCGATTTTCAATTACTTACTCGGAAATCTAGAAAAATTCAAACTTCAATTTCCCTAGTAAAATTTCGGATGAGAATATTTGTGTTAGACCGAGTGTTTAAGGATTTGAGATAGTTTAGGGTAATTGTTTCTTTGTGCAAAACGAGGTGAAAAATTCAACAACAATAGCAGACTAACTTCATGTAATATTTTTGTTAGCGAAACACTCTCGATTAATATGACAGAAGTTAAGGATTGTCACTATTGCAGGTGACGTGGCACGAAAAACACAAGCAAACTGTTATTTCAGTACAGTCGGGCTGACACAAAAGGTTTTCAGGAATACTTAAAAGGAAACTACGGCCTCTGGGAATCGCATGGTAGAAACGTGGAAGAAATATGGAAGTCCTTTAAACGAATAATGTTTATAGGCAGAGAATTGTTTGTACCAACTAAGTTAGTTAAAGAAAATAGTGACCCAGCGTATTACACGGCTAATATCAGGAAACTAAAAAGAAAGGTCAGGAAAGCGTACGCTAATCGCAAAAAAGTCTTCTCTATGCGACTCTCTTTAAAGACCTACGTAACAAATTAATACAGCAAAAACCTATAGCGCAAGAAAATTATCTCCGTAAAATTCTATTAAACGAGCAAACAAACGAACAAACAAAAAAAGGGGAAACAAAGAATCTATTCCACCTGTTAAAGATGGAAACGGAAAATTTGTACTACCAGATAAGGGTAAAGCCGAATATTTTAATGCATATTTCTCAACTGAACCACTGAAGGAGAAAAATTTCATTCATGACTCATAAGACAAAGAATTCGTAATATAGGAAGCAATAAATCCGTAGGGTTTGATGGTATCGCCGGAGAACTATTAAAAATTGGAGGGGAACCGATGATTACCAACTTGACGCGATTATTTGAAATAAGCAATAATAATTGTAGCGTGCCTCACGATTGGAAAAGGGCCATAGTGGCTCCAGTATTTAAAACCGGAAGTCGTTGGTGCATTTCCAATTACAGGCCAGTAAGCCTAACGTCAGTGATTTGTAAACAAATGGAACATCTGGTAGCTGAGTTCTTGTGCCGGGAATGGGACAAATTGGGTTGGTTATACGAAGGGCAACATGGATTTCGAAAATTTTTCTCTTGTGAAAGCCAAATTATTACAACGTGTCAAGATATTGCTGAAACATTAGATTCAGGAAACAGAACAGACGCAATTGTTATAGATTTTTCAGAAGCATTCGATCTTGTTTCGCATAAAATATTACTCACGAAATTTGCTTCTACCGGAGTTGACCATCGCTTAGTAGCATAGATACGTGAATTTCTCATAAATGTGTTCAAAAACTCTCAGAGGAACAGAGGACATGAGCTCTCAGAGGAAACCTTAATTACGTCCGTAGTCCCCAGGGAAGTGTTTTAGGTCCGCTGTTGTTTTTGGAATTCATCAATGACTTGCCATCGTGTATTAAGTCAGTAATGCGCTTATTTGCGGACGATAGCATAATTTATCGGCGAATAGATTCGGACGAAAATATTTTCATACTTCAAAACAATCTAAATAGCATTTATTCCTGGGCTACTATAAATAAAATGATGATAAATGCCGTAAAAAGTAAATCACTTAGCTTTTTTAAATCAGCAAAGAAGGTTTCTCTGGAATAGCACATGGGTGGTGAAGCCATTCCATAAGTATCGTATTGTAAGTATCTGGGTGTTATATTACGCCAGGACCTGGCATGGGGGGAGCACTTTACTTCTATTGCCCGAAAAGCGAGGACGTCACTAAACTTTATAATGAGAACACTTAAAAATGGGAACATGGAGAGTCGAAAAATGGGATACACATCTTTAGTTAGGCCGATACTTGAATACGCATGAGCTGGATGGGATCCCTACAGATTAGGTCAGATTGAAGAGTTAGAAAAAATTCAAAAGAAGACAATCAAATTTATTAATAAAGGATATTCCGCTAGTTCAAATCCACCAGAACCTATAGAGGCCCTCAGTGTGAGAAGAAAATAAGCCAGGTTGTGCTGCCTTTTCAAGTAAGTCACCTGCGTGGGCAGAAGTAACGAAAAGACTAGACTCCCCTTCAATATTCGGGATAAACGACCTCAATTGCAAAATAAAAAGTATAGGGCAAAGATCCGACGTAGGGAACTATTCATATGTAAATCGTACGATTAAAAATTGGAATAAAATATCTGCAGCAGTCGTAGAGCCTGTTCCTGGCTCTGTTGGTGTTTTCGGAAGGAGACTGAATAAGTACATGTAGAGGACGCATAGCACAGCTGAACCACAATTTCCTTGATCCGTAATTCAAGTGAATTTTAATGTAGATAGTGGGGAGTGTTATAGAGTAAGTGTAGTGCAGTATAGTGCCTTGCAGTGGAAAGCTACATCAATTAGTTATATGGAATAACCCAAGAAAGATATGGTGAAAGTGGAGTGAAGTGAAGTGAAGTGACAGAGTGTGTAGAGAACTAATTCGGATGTTTAAAGAGCTGACTTAACCCTGCTGTGGCCCTCGGGTCCATTTCGACCCAAATACAATTTTAATTTCTTGTACAGCTTAAGAAAATGGTGCGATCGTTCTGATACTCCATGACAATTATTTTTTTACTGTTTTCTACCCGTATATAAAATGTCATTAATTTATTTTCAATACGAAAGGAATTATAATTTTTTTTACACATAAGTTCTTCGGGTCCATTTGGACCCGTGACATTTCTCATGTGGAACTATCGTTAGAAATTTCATATAATAACTCGGTAAATTCGTAGAAATCAACTATGGAAAGATTGTATTGTCATTGGAGACTATCTTCTCGTAGGGTGTACAATAACAATATTTCGTCGAATAATACTATCAAACAACGAAAATACTATCGAAGTTCTACGAACAGCTGGGAGCTATCTCAGCTCTCTAAACTACGGCAAGACGGTTCTTTCTAAAACTAGAACGTAGTATTCTGATGTGTTTCTTCCTCTTCCGATAATGTGCAATCTTCAATTGTATGTAACAATCAATGAATAGTTAGGCGATTTCCGAGGCAATTGTCCATTTCGGCAGCACATGCCAAAGACTTGGCAAATACGGAGGGAAATTTTGAATGAAACACGTTACTTGAGGAATTCACAACCTCTAGCAAACAAGAAGGCATACCCAGAGAACAAAATACGGGAATAAAAGTTGTGCTACAATTATCCTCACTTCTCAAGGATAACAATATAACTCCTGAAAATTTCTTTACATCATACCAGTTGGGTCAGGAACTTCTCAAACGGGACATCACTCTCGGTGGAACTATGCGCAAAAACAAATCTTCTATACCAACAAAACTTCTCCAGACACAGGGCACAACAAACTAATATTCTACTTTCGCATTTGCGATTTACCCGACATTAGTATCGTATGTGCCACGAATGAACAAGTGTGTTGCCCTTCAAAGCACCCTTTACAATGATGCAAGAGGCTGCGAATCTAGAGAAAAGAAACCAGAAATAATGACAACCTATAATTCTACAAAGGTAGCTGTTGATACGATTAGTTCTTATTCGCAGAAAAAAAAACTTTTTGTGGCCTATTGTGGTTCTCTATTACCAAATAAACATTTTACGTTTAAACATTTTACGTACCAAATAAACGTTTTTTTCACAAAAGCAAATTTGAATTGCAAATAAAAATGTTATCAAAAAATAACACTTTTTATAGAAAACTTGGGAAATCTTTTGTAAAGCCGTTATTCAACGCAGAACGCACCTGCCACAAACTTCGTCATCAAGAGAAGAAAAAAACTAGAAATCCGATGGAAAATTCATCGTCTTAAAAATTAAGTTTTTATATTCTATTCGAAAAAGGGGAAAATGGAGTGTATTGCAAAACAGATAACAAAATTACTTTTCGTTGCTCCAAATAAAAACTTTTACAGGTAAAAATCATGTCAATCACATTTGTACTACATGTGTGTAATACAAGTTTTCTATATGTGCAGTTCATTATTTTGCTATCACGCATATTCAGATACCATTATTTTACATTATTGCACAACCTTATAAATAAAATAAAAGTGTATAATTAACATTTAGATGTACAAATTTAACTTCCTATTAAGAATATTAAATATGATCAGTGGAAAAGTAAATAATCTGCAAGAGAAATTATATGGGTCCATTTGGACCCAAGGATCTTGAGAAGGAGAAAATTTGAGGACCGCAGCCGGGTTAAAAATATCACATTATGATTCTGAATTTTAAAAAAATGTATAATCGGGTATCTAAGTTTATGTAAGTTTATGATAATGCATACGTATGTATATGCATGTGTACTACGTGTAACTGTTTGTTTCTTTATGTAAATGTAGACATGTCTAATAAGTAGGGAAAGTGTGTGATCGGTTATATGTGAACATGTGAGTGAGCATTCATGTATAAGAATGTGTGTATATATGCAAGTGTAAAGGTGTATGTTTGTATGTATGTGTATGTATGAATGTGTGTGTATGTTCGTGTACAATTTTAAATGTATTGTTAATGTTAACGGTTGGTTTTGCATGGGTCTCTAGAGAAAGCTATTGTTTTGTTCCGTCATTTGACGTAGTAGTAGTTGTAATTTATTTTATTGTGTTATATTGTAAATTGTTTTTTATTTTAATTGTAAATGTAGATGTATTATAAATATATAGATTTATTGTTACCACCTGACAATCAGACAATTGTAGCCAATAAATATATTAAAAAGATCATGCCCTTTCTTTATTTTTCTAAATAAAGGCAACTGTTTTTATGATCGACCTGGTTGCCGCAATCTCTCCCTAAACTATTGATGTAAAAACAAAAATTAATACAGATTATAAATGCTTAGACAAAGTTACGACTAATGATTTGACAAAGTTCGTATTTCTAGAAACACAATCAAATCACAAAAAGAGTTAATGAACATCCGCGCAGCGCGACTATCCGCGCGACGCGACTAAAGAAGTTAATTAATTGCAATAACTGGAAACAAACATTATTATTTTAATATTCTAATAATGAAACCAACTCATTGGGTGGATTGCTAAGCGTGTGGCATTAGTTGAGTAGAATTCCGACAGATATGTCAAAGGCGTTTGTTATTATCGTTCGTAAATAATAATGCTCCCATGCAGGATAAAAGCTATAATTTAATTGATATATTTGTATTAATTCTGTTATAATTATCGTCTGTTATGTGGGAGATCGGATCTGGTTCGTATCAGTCAGTACTTTTTAATTTTTTACGCGAGTTTTGAAAATATTTCATTGTATCAGTGGAAATTAAATTAATTAGGACACCTTATGGTATTTTATTAGTATTTGATTGTCAAAATTTGGAGGCGTTAAAAGTCATCAAGTCAAGATGTGTGAATCAACCCCAATTGTGTGGTTGGTTGGCTGAGACCTAGGTAGTAGGTTGGCATATTACTTCCGTGAGGGTGTCGAGAAATAAATCTTTGTCAAAATGAATTATATTTCAGTATTTTATTTACAGAAATAAAGAGAAATAGTTTTATCCCATTTGGTTTTACAGCTTCACATTGGTAACCACTGCAGTATTGGAAGGTTGAAAATTAAATTTTTTTAAAATCAGTCTTTAATTCTAAATCAATACTTTCTCTTTGAATTAAAAAATTCTTCTTGCCTTTTTCGAAACATTGAGTATGCAAATCCACTTAATTGTTTCAGTATCAGTATCAGGTAAAGAGAACTTCCACATGCGATAGACGAGTTAAGCAAAGTTGCTGGCCATTGTGTCACTTCAAGCTGGCCACTGTCATGAGATAGACAACCGATTGGCCATTACCAAATCGAATAACTGATCACTACCAAATTTTTGTAGCTTTTAAGTGGCTACTACTGGATTAAAATCAGGCATAAAATGTTTTGAAAATAAAATAAAACAAATAAAATTTGGCCATTAAGGCAAGGAATTAATTCAGAAAGAAACATGCTAATTGCTATTTGATTTTAACTTAACGAATTTATAATTGTAATCCTACAATTTTGAGAAAACTTTGAAAATGATCTTAACTGTGGCCACTAGTGATACGTTTATTTTAGTTAAAAGAAAATATGATAAAAGTATTTTACTTTGTAGAGCTGTTTGGTATACAGATGGAACTGATTGACACTGTATCAATTCCAATTGAAAAGTGACAACCAACTCCTAATGGAATTCTTGATTAATGATGGCCGTAGAGGTAACTAAGGAAATCAAAACTCAACCCTGACACATGAAAAACAATACCCTGTATGTAGATTTTAGTCGAAAACGAGAGAGAAGCAATCTATTGCCTTACCAATATCACAGACGAAAATCAATGAACAGCAAAAATTATATTCTTCCAGCTTTAAAACATATTTGATACCACGGTTTCACTATTGTTGCACTGAGATTTATGTAAAAAGTTTGTTAGTTCGTGGACTTGTGACACGAAGTTCACGCTTGTGGAAGCTACGTGCCGAATGTCGGAACTGAGTGCCAACACCCCCCCGTGTGCAAACCAGACCTGGTCTCCCCTACAAATGTGTTAAAAAAATAAAAATCCAAATAAAAAATCTATTTATCTGTCCATTGCATTTGGTCAATTTGAGTCTCTTAGTATTAAAGAATTATGATTTTTTTTATTTTTAATCATCTTAATGCAAATGAAAGTTTCAGTGCGTACAATAGAACTAATAAAGTCCTTATATTGCATTTGTAGTATAATGAGAATATATACATTTGTTTTCAGAATTGGGGTCTGCAAATAAAGTTTGTGCAACCTCGTGATGCTGGGATGTACGAGTGTCAAGTCTCGATGCACCCACCAACAAGTATCTTCATTGAGCTTAAAGTTACAGGTGAGTATAGGTTGTCGGGGAATTTTGAAAGGGAATCAGTGTGTATTTTTAAATTAGTTTATATTGAGACAATATTTGTCAATTTAAATTTACATCAGGCTCTACTGTAGTAGAGACGAACTTCTGAAATTAAAAAAAATTCACTATATTAGAATCAGCGTATCTTAAAAATGTCATAGAGACAGCACACGCAGTGTCGGTTTATGAATATATATTCCTACTAAGAATAATTTATTGTATTTGACAACACAACTTATACATATACCACATATGTTATTTATATACATAAATATATATCCACCACTAAAGATCTTGATTGACAGCTTATCAACGCGATTAAACGCAAAACCATTAACAATTCACCGACGATTTTTAATATTACGTTTAAAAGTTCCTTGTTTCTAAAGAAGTTTAATTGAAATATGTTTAACGAGATGAAAATATCTTCTGTGTTTTTGTCTTTAAGATCAACATGTGGTTTTACACGAATATAAGGAAAAAGCAAAATACTTACACAAAGTATCATTCACACTTAACGAGCTAAGAAACTACTAAAAACAGAGAAATAATAAATTAAGAAATGTCAAAGGTTGAAAGAAAATATTAAAAATGTTCATAATATTTCTCTTTGATTTCACTAAACACAGAAGCCTTTTAGTTACAACTAGATCTCTTTATATTTATCTTTTCAATCAGTCTGCGCGTTTCTTCCCATCGAACTATTATTTCCATCAAATACTCTTCTTACTACCTTGGACACAAATTAGATTAATTTCTCGTGTTACATTATGACATAATATTGTTTAGCAGAATATGCATTCTAGACAAATCAATACAAATTGTAATAATGAAAATTTATTTTCTATATTTTCATTCCATATCATTCAATCAGGTATCTCACAACCAAATTGTATTTATGTGATATTTTTAATTACACAAACTCTCAACATTACAAATTTTTTGTATTGTAACAGTGTCAAACTAATTTCACACCTTAATGTTCTGTACTCATAAAAAAACTCTGGAAATCAAATAATGGTTTCAAGCAACAAATGCTGCTCATACACTGAGTTTCATTGTAAATTCTAATAAAATATAATACCAATGAAACAAATATTTCCAATATCCCCAGAGGCCATTTCGAGCCTTGACCTAACCTTTTCTTTTTGTATAAGGTACTGCAAGTGTTTAGCACTATACACGTTAGGTACTAGTCTCCAATTAGTTTCGACATTTGCCGACAACATTAAACTATATTGTGAAATTAGAATAACAATGTCCCAGAGTCATTTTCATTTTTATCATAAAATATTAACTTTCTATCTGACTGTGGAACATTAATGAATTGAATTCCAAGGTGTAATGGTTTCCGATATACAGTAACTCTGTACATTTTTATTCCTTGAAGTACAATATAAGGCCAGCTTTTAGATTCAGGCATGGCTTTATTACGGAATTAATTTAGTATTACAGGTAAGATTGCTGTTTTACCCCTGTTCATGAAAAGTCAATAAACGGACATTTATATTTAATTTCTTTGATAGATTAGTAATTTGTATGAATATCCATTACACTATGAGCCACACAGCTTTAACTAAAGAATTTCACAAATTTATAAACTATTTGTTTCACTGAATAAAGAAAGAAAGCAACAGAATTAACAAGTAGAAGTGAACTGAACTCCAGTAAAAGAGATACACTCTAGTAAAAGTGTACAAATATTAGGCTTTTCAACTAATATGGTATAACAGAAAATTTCGTTGATTATCTTATTTTCCATGAGGAATTGTGTACACAACAGCACAAAGGAACCATTCCGCAGCTACGGTTCCCTCTTAACTTTATTCCTTTACCGAAAAATTCAAATAAGTATCAGCAAAAGAAATTGTTTTAACTCCAAACGAAACATGATGCATTGTGAAGAGATCATGCCACAGGATTTCACATTTTCTGAGGTTTAATTATCTTTTCTTCATTATTTAATAAACATAATACACTTTGGTTAGGCATTTTTTGGAGTAAATTTAAAAAGTTTAAAATAATTTAAGAAATCGGTGTAAATTGCGGATTCGATGGTGCGTGCCGGACTGTCATACCCAAGTTCCCGGGTTCAAACCCGATCGAAGCCGTGGATTTACAAGGGCGAAAAAATCCTTCGTACGCCTTCCGCGGAGGGGAAGTAAAGCCGGCTGGCCCATGTTAGTAGATTTACTTGCATATAAAAGATCCTCAAGACTAAAATGACGCCTCTGAGCTAAATTCAAATCACCTGTTTCGTCGCCCGAGATAATACCTTCTTTCTCCGCTAGGTGAAAGGAGCGTAGCGAAATTTGCATGGTCAGACGGAAGAGCGGGCCTGAGGGCCCGAGTCTCGCGACGTAAAATAAGGCATTAACTATAACTATAAGTAACTAAATTAAATTGAGATGAATAGAGTTAATAAAATTTGATTTATTACTCCACAAATATTCTTTAAACATTCATAAGTTTTTATCACTGAAATATATGATTAATATCCAACATTGTTAAAAGAAATACTTTTGCAACAATAATGCATGTTTTGCTTTGTAAATATCTTTCCTTGTAGCTTAATTAATGTGATCAGAATAATAACGACATATGCCAACTGAAGTTTGTTTTGAGAAAAACTTTTTTTTCCTTGACTTTCACTCCGGACAAATTTTTGAAGGACGAATTTGAGGGTTTTGCCATGTCCCATTTCATATGGTATTTCAACATTATGATAGGTATATGGCAGGTGTTTACAGTCATCCTTCTAATTGAAAATGCAAGGTCGGTTGGGATCTCTCGTTATTATCCTGAATGCCTCAATTTTACACACCATCCAGTAAAACATTACCACAAAACAGAGGAAAGATAGATTAGTGAGACAAAGGGATGCACACTACACCGTACGTACCGACCACTAGTGGCTCCCACAGGTTGTGGTGGACATTTTTCATGCGTTTGCCTCGGCTCTCCGCAGACTGAACGATTGATACCACAGCGATGTCGGAGCGTCACTCGGACTCCAACCTACAGGCATATTGTGTCTGACCACACGTTTGTATATTTCTTACCATGGAATCATTTGGAAGCGTTGTTTTCATTGAGGAAATTCAAACGGGTTCTCCTATACTACTGATGTGTATTTGGTTTATACAATGGTTGAGAAAAGAAAACCGATTCCTAGAAAAAGTCTGTCAAATATTTATTAAACGCGTTATGGAAACTAGTGATACTAAAAAGTACGTACGTTCTCGCCCAGATTTTCGCGCACAATTACGCGAAAAAACTCAAATTTTCGAAAAACTGTATATCAACTTATTTCAAAATCAATCTTTAAGGAACAGATTTCATTAAGGGAAAAATATCTATTTTCATAATAGTAGTTGTAGGAAGACGCCGAAAAAAAATAGAATTTTTCCAATGTTTCAAAAATCAGAATTTTCAACGAAAATGAGACCTGCACCATTCTCTTAAACGTCATTTACACTATTCCACAACAAAATTTAATTAAAAACGATGGAGCCATTTTTTTGAAAATTTTGTTAATGCACAGGGGGATTCATGTAAAGTACCTCCAAAAAGCAAAATAAGGTTTCAAATTCAAGAAACCGCGACATCAGCCAGATTGATTACAGGGTATAAATTTGAGAGAAAATCAGCTGAACGGTTTAGCCGCTAGCGATGTTCAGAGACAGGCGAACGGCGGGCGGACGGACAGACATTTTGCCGTCATTAAATTTTTTGGTATAAAGAGACTACAAAACATGAATTCTGGCTATACCATGTGTTAGAAGACTTTTTCTAAATTTAGCAACTGGGTTTATCCACTTCCTCCTTACCAGGGCCCTATAATAAGAGCTTTTCTGACTTAAATTCGCCATTTTTTTGCGCCACATTACATAACTTTCTCTCTACTCCGCAGCGAGAAAGTAAAAATACGATGATGGATTTCAAATAAATTTGTGGCAGCTTTGGGAGAAAAATACGCCAATAACCAACACTTGAACACGTGCAACAATAAGGCCCTTACAAAACGAGTCTCTTAAGATTGGGTGCGATAAAATTATGCTATAAAAATGTGGGAACCGTAAGTGGTCATCTTTGGTAAGAATGAGGGACCAAGTGCCAGGTTTTAAGTAGTGAATCGCATTATCTACTTTATTTATTACGTCAACACTCAGACCATTAGTGAATCACACGTTTCATTGTTATGAAAGTGGTAGTAGTAGATCAGTCAGAATAAATGACTTTGCCAGATGACAGGATTTATACTGTGATTTTCTCCCGGAAATAACGGCTACATTGCTACAATGGTGAACTCTAGTATAAATGAAGTCTCCGTCCATTTGACGCAACTAGGAAAAGACCATTACAAAAAGAAAAAAGAAAAGAAAAAGAAGATTTTAAAGGGAAACATCATAGGTTTGTGTTTCCAAAATATAAATTTAAAATATTCTAATTTTAAGTTAAGAAATATTCTAATTATAAAGTGAAGAATTTGCCCAGAGAACATATTTCTATTTATCCAAATACATTATGATAAGTTTACTTCAGTTTGTATTATACACTGCAACAATATTTTGACTAGGTTCCCTTTATGAATAGTTGTGTTTATTTGGTTTTAAAATGAAGGAAAATACAGGGGATAAAGTCCCTGATTCGCTTTTATGGTCAGGATTTTACTTTTATTCGATTTTAGTCCTTTTTATAGATTTTCGCCTTAATTTTGTTCTAAATGATCATTAAGTGTTTTTTTTTTCAGTACGTTTGAAAAATATACTTCATTCCAAAGAAAGTTTCGTATAAATGTCACGGCAAGAAAATACATTTTTATAATCCTATATTTTTTAAATGCAAAGTTTTTTCAATATTTTGAACTTTTTTCGGCAAAAAAATGAGGGTTATTTTTGCTTAAAACGCGAAATGAAACGTGAAATATATTTCAACTGACGAAAATAATGTAAGTTGAAAACAAATGTATCATACCAGCATAATATTGTGTGCTACACTGCTAAATAACATAGAAAAGAGAACGTGATTTACGTCAAATTAGAAAACGACAATACTTTCATGGAACACACTAGAATAGTTAATTTTATTGTAAGACACATGTTGTTAGATATTTTTATTGTAAGACACTATCTAACAGAACTATTTGGAACAAAATATATAAATATACTATACGAGCAATATATTACACTAATCGAGGATCTGAACTTGAAAATTACTGACTTTAAGTGAATTTGCCGTGATTTTTCAAACTTTTTTAGTATAAGGGATTTCTTTCTAACGTATGTAGGCTGCAAAAAACATTTATTGATCGTTTAGAATAAAATTAAGACAATAATCTAGAAAAAGGACTAAAATTGAATAACATCAAAATCCTAGCCCACAAACTAATCAGAGACATTATGTCGTTGATTTTCATTTATTTTAGAACAAACATAAAAAGAACAGAGTCAACGAATGTGTCGAACTGTGTTATTGAAAGCCTTTTGGCATTGAGCGTTGCTCAGGATATTACCCAGATTTTACAAACCATTATTTATTTAACACAGAGGTCATGAAGTTCACTGTTAAGAAAACCAATAAACAAACAAATTATCAAGCATTAATTAACTGTTTTCATATATTTTAATGTAATATTCTACGCAACCTTTAGCAGTGTTAAAAAGACTATCAATAATAAAACACGGACTTATGTGCACAAAATAATTCCAAATTAAATTATTTGAAGACTTCATTTTTTAAAGTGATTTTAACTTCTTTGAAGGTCCATTAATTTTTAGGCAGGCACATATAGAACAACTTTTAATAAACAATTTGTATTTATTTTAATTTATTAATTTTGTAATGATTGTTTAATAAACGTTGTTCTCTGTGTGTCTGCCTAAAAATTAATGGACCTTCAAGGAAGTTACAATACGGACTTAACGTAACAAAATTCTACAGAAAATCTATTCTATAATTACATCAAATTAAACACATCAAAATGCACCTTGCGCTAAATTTGCGAAAGGTCACCCAGACCCTTCATTTGCAAATAGCCCACCCATCATAGCCGGACTAAACAGAGGCCTTGGCAAGTCTTTCCTTCCGTTCATTCCATCTTCCATGTGGTGGAATCATATACAAGCAGTGTAAGCACATACGTAGAACTGTCGCTAGACAGGGGCCCTAAAACGTTCTCCGTACTTTGGTCATACGTACTAAGTCATTAATTGGTTCATGGCTTCGTTCACTTGCATCTTGCAGAGCGTGCGCAAGTCAATCAGGCATGCATACCCATTCTTCAACAGCAAGTAGTATGTTTGATTCTACATCGCGGATATTTTCATTCGTTCTCGTTCATATTGATGGGGCGACTTCGTCTCAAACACAAGTGCCGACCTGTCAAACAGCACCCGAACGGATTGACCTTGTGGAGACATAGCAACCAGCCAAATTGCTCAATGCCTCCTTCTTGACACCAACAATAACTTTATTCTCCACAAAATAACCCTCGGACCAATCAATCCAACACCAGAACCTAACACCTTTTCATGATTTCAAGAACAACAAAAAACACAATTCAATTAAACCCAAAAATTTTGCGGTCCAACATCGCTTGGGTGGCGTGCCCCCCACCCGCTGAGTTCGACGCGCCAGCGGCTACCGACTACTTCCCCTGTCTCCGCTCTCAATTCCCCACCAAATTCGGAAAAGGGTATGCACATGCAAGTTGTAGCGGCGTGAGGCGAGGAATAGTACTTGCATACGCAATTATGTTTGCCAGATTTGTTCTATCAAACAATCCAAATTTGAATTTTTTTAAAATATTCTTTACTGCTTATTAATATTTCATGTTTACTTTTAAAATATGCCGTTTGCACATATTTTTACTGTTGGGCATAAATGTGTGTGAATGGAAAATTATTTTCTTGTTTTAATTTTGGAATATGTTTTGATAAATTATTTAGTTATGTGTAGAATAAAGCAAGTACGTGAAATAACTTAACATGATTCTCTAAGTTAAAGTTCTTGTTTACAGCTCTTTCAACAGACAATATTTAGTACCTATTAAAACTTCGTAAGCTGAATATAGGAGGGTAAAGCAGTTATTATTGCGCTCTTACTTAAATACGAATAAGAAATAAAGATACTTTCGATTCAAAATGCTTAATTTTACTTTCAATTGCCAATTTGAAATCTGATTGATACAGAATTCCATTTTAGAGGTCCATTTCTTTGCTTTAGAGATGAAACGGAAATTAATATAATTAAACTTATAGCAATAACTTTGACTGACTTCTTGAAAAGACTGTCATGGGCCATTTATCTATCGATATACTACCACTCCTGAGCTATTTGCACAAACCTTACTTTAAAGGTTGCGTCAGATGTACTAGACACAGTGCCAGCGAACTCTAGTAATCTAATTATAATTGCCCACGACCTTGACGTGCCTGCACTAGTAAGACTGGTCTGATGCCAATGACCGGACACTCAACCATAAACAGCTATTCACTAGAAGTACAAAGTGAACCTGGGATTATCTTGGAGAGGTGATTCTTGAAAGAGAGTGAAGCGTAAAAAATTCACTTTACAGAGGAGATTATTATATTTAGGGTCCTTCATTCTCATGCGACGGACCACTCTGATTAAATGCATCAATGGGCACCACTGGCACCAGTTAAAAGTGCACCAATCAATAGAAATGGAATTCCCTTTCTAAAACGAAAATAGACATTTTTTCTTCGAACAATACTTGTTTAAACATTGTTCTCATTTCCGCTCAAATGTTATTGCTTGAAGTTTGTTGTTAGAGTTCAGTTTCGTCAGTATGTTGGAAATGCAAAAATTGACTTTTATATGATATGAGAACAGTTATTTGCTTCCAAACTTTCAAAAGACAATACTATATTATATTATGAGTAAAAAAAGGACTCTAAGACCTTATTACGATATGCGCAGTTAAATTTTGTTAACCGCGCACTAGTTTGTGTTGGGGTTTTGAAAGGTCACACGGAGCCAAACGCGTGCGCACCGAGGGATCCAAAGGAGTTCAAGACGTTCGAGGCTCCCCTGAAAAATTTGAAAGGGGTCCAAGTAATGCTGCGAAATAAAACTTTCTATTTACATAAAAAACAATCAATTCCTGGTCTTTTTTAAGCTAATACACGACATTTGGAGAAGACGCTCTCCAACCATCTGGCAACCCTGTAAATAGTTCAACAACAAACCAATTGTATTTATTAACTCTATCATTAATGCACTAATTTCATTCTAGTATTCTTTTCTTGTTTTGTAGTAAATAAAAAGTTGAATGGAAAAGAGGGCCCAAAGAAGGCAAGAAATGCAGTTCGTCGCCTCTTGTTTTAGGCTGAGTATGCCTAGGTACAGAGCTGACATTTGCGAGTAGTCTTGCTGCTACATTTTCCCCCAAGCGGACAAATCAAGCGAATAGAAGACGCCTCCGCCAGCGTCCTTCCTTCTGTTGGCTCCTCTTTCTCTTGATTCATATTCATTTACTCCCAGGCGGTGGGTGAATCAAGCGAGTAGAAAACGCCTCAGCCTGCGTCCTTCCTTCCATTCGTTCCTCCTTTGCTTGAATCATATTCATTTACTCCCAGGCAGTGAATCAAACGAATAGAAGACGTCTCCACCAGCGTCCTTCCTTTCGTTCGCTCCTTCTTTGGTTGATTCATATTCATTTTCCCCCAGCGGTGAATCAAGCGAATAGAAGACGCCTCCGCCAACGTCCCTGCTTGCGTTCACTCCTCCTTAGCTTGATTCATATATTCGTCCACCGCCAGCGCGGTGAGGGAGCCACGTCGCGCGGGCGAAACCATTCTTCAACCGTGCATAATCTGTTTTATTCTATACCGCGGAATCCGGTTAAATCCATTTGTTAGAATGGAAATGCGAGAGCTGCTGACGAGAACAAATGGGTGGCGCTGGGCTTTGACAAACTGAACGTCACGCGGGCATGCATCAAGGTGCTGCGCCGCGCCGCGCCCCGGCTCCGCCCCCAGTACTCGCGCTGTCCTGGGCGGGAGCGGCTGTTAACGGGAACCATCCCTGGAACCAGGGGTGTCCGCAGTGTGCCAGACGTACCATGATCCTGGTACTTTTACCAGCATTTGAATGAAGATACCTTGTTCTAGGATGAAGACATCCTGGTACGTTTAAATACCAGGATTTTAAGTCTAAGGTAATTGACGTTGTACGATTTAAAATTCCGTTTTATTCAATACTTTAAAACTAACGCCAATAATACAAATAACTATGACATTGGTGGAAACACTACCTTAAAACCATTCAAATTGATATATGGTGGACTTTTTCTAGTACAAGTTGTAGTAAAAAAGAATAGGTCTCAGTCTTCCATTTAGTTTATCGATATTGAGTAAAGTTAAACGAAATTCCAGTGTGCCTTAAAACCTTTAGGTAATCCGATTTATTTAGTGTCCTTTGACAGATCATCAGCTGTTACGGTGTTATCCAATCGGGAACTTAAACGTTACCGCGGTGTTATCCAATCGGGAACTTAAACGTTACCGCGTTTAAGCTCCCGATTGGATGACACCGTAACAGCTGATGATCTGTCAAAGGACACTGTGAATAAATCGAAGTATAGTAGAATTATAATCTGAATAATTTCAGAATTGAAATCAATTATCATTGGTACCAGGAATTTTAGACAAAGTACTATGATTTTTTACAGTCATTACTGGGGTATACATTTAATCATCTGGCAACGCTAGATGTCCGGAAGAGGGAAGTCGGAGGAACTTTCCCAGGCTATGAATTAATTGGCGCCCCGAGTGCTTTTTCATTGAAAACAACTAAAAATGTTTTTACTTTTAATTCAAATTAACAATTACGTTTTTATCTCTTGAATGGAAAAACGAATTTTGTATATGTATAGAAGAGTGAGGAATATTTGTTTGAAATAGGAGGCGCAATTTTCTCTGGGTGCCACTGCCGGTAAACTAATCAGATAGGAAGAGGAGTAAAGAGGATGTAAGTTTTAAACCTAAAATTTCCATTTGGTGATTAGTAACCTGTCAATTTGTTACGTATTTTAAATCACAAATAAGACTATTTCAAGGTTGGACTCATAAAACATAGACTCAGGGGAGACATACCCTTAATCAACCTATAATCAACATACCCTTAATCTCCAAGTAATATCATGCAAAAAAGAAAGTCTACATTAGAGTGGTAAAGATATCAGTCAAAGAAATGAGTTACAAATTTTTCATTTCAATTCTCCACCCTGATGTTAAATACTGTATTACTTAGTGACTAGGTCCTTGATTCCACTTTTGTTGCTATCAATACGAATCCGTTGCACCGGGGGCGCAAAGAAATTTCTACTTAAAGTTGACCGCTCCGGCACAAGCAAGCAATAGAGACAAGCCACTATGAAATTTATGCTCGAAATGAGAGTTGTTATGTTCGTTTGATCTCATTATGATTTTTTATATTTTTTTCTTTTATTTTTCTCTGCACATTCTAATTACTGAATACATATTTTACACCAGTAATAACTCGAAGGTGAGCGCGCATTCTTCTAATAGTTTCTACTAATTCTACAAATTACTAATTACTACTAATCTACTAATTACTAATTCTACTAATTCTAACAATAGTAGAACAGAGAAAGTTGCTATCTTGAATAAGTTTAAAAAATCATACATTTAAAAATTTTGAAATTAACTTCTCCCAAGGTTTATAAGCGAATTTTAGCTTAATTTCAAAATTACTAACTTCTGCGGAACTCAACACAGTTTAGTTCCATTTCTTTGAGGCATATCTCGAAATACATTTGTAGAAACACAAGTTGCCCTACACAAGTTTGTTACAAAATGTTGCTTTCAGCAGTGTGTTGTAATAACTAGACAAAATATAATTACCTTTCTTCAAAACTTTTTATAACGCATAACCTTCGCAAACGCTTCAGTGTTTAGTCTACTTTTTAAACATTAAAAGTACAAAAACTTTGGTATGATGTGAACGGATATGTCAATACACCCAGAATGAATGAAAAAAAGTCATAAAAGCATTTCAGGTTGAGGGAAAAAGATGGTCAAATGGTACTTCAGAAGAGAAAACCAGTCGATATGGAATGTCATGAATGAACAGCCATTTGAACTTTTCACCTTCAAAAGAAAATTTAAAAACCTCTGGAACGTACAAAGCAATAATTATTATTAATATAATTAATGAAAAGCAATAAAATAATTATATTGATCCATTCTATTGAATTATTAATTTGTGTTCATAGAAGTCAGCATAAACATGCCAGCCAGTCGGTTCAAATAGCACATTACATCATACTAGAAACATCTAAAGTAAACGGAACATTTTATGAAGTTATGTTTTATACTATACGCCTTCACAAATTAACTGTATAAATCAAATAAATTGAACGTATCTGTTTGAAAACTGAAACCAAGGATTGAAATGAAAATCATTTCAACATAAAATTATTTAAGATATATAAAAGATACATTTAATAATTTTTAATAATACAGTGAAAAGCAAAGAGCAACAAGCACATAATATTTAAATTTATCAGTTAATTGGGTTTCAGTTTCATCAATACAGTTTGTAACAACATACTTTTAACGACAGATGAGAGAAAATGTATTTAATTGCATAATTGAACAGGTAAATGTCATAAATTATCCTTAATAAAATTGTGAACATTCCTCCCCAATCCTAAATAAACACATTTTTAAACATCTTAAAGCAAACAAAAGAAATGACTTCAAACCCATCCAAAGCTGACTAGTTTTAAGCAAATGCATCTGATTTTTGAAGTTACTAGCTTCACAAAATGAAGTCCATTCCGACTTTGATAGCTTCTTTCCGATTTACTGCTTGAGTGAATGAGTGAGAGTGAGCGAACACCACGGTGTAAGATATATAGATGTGTTAACTAGCCGCCTTTAGGGCAAATTATCTGGGGCTAGTTTCTCACTTGTCCGTACGGTCCGCACCATCGGTTTGGGTCACGGTGTAAGATATACATCTTAAAATGACTTCTTAAACGGTGGCTATTACACAGTTTCACAAAATATTTCCTACCCATTTTCGTAACTGTTTGTTCTAGACTTTACTAATTCCACCGCGAAGCACCAAATCACTGACTTGAAATTTGAAATCAGCTGACCACAGAGCTGTCGAATGAATCATGACCAATCAGGACCTTGCCCGAATGAGACCCAAAGATCGCAGCGCTTATATGCGAGAACTGTGAGAACTATCCTCACATAAGCTTCAGTTTTAGACTGGGAGTGAACACGTAGGTCTACATATTTTACACCAAGGCGAACACTTACTGTTTCAGGCGTGTCAGTGTCGTACCAATGGGCGTGTCAATGTCAATGCCCATAGCTTCGTTAGTGTGGTGCATCTCATAGCCGGGAGGTCGCGGTGATCCTCCCCAGCGCCGACCTACACGTCGGCTTGCACAATTTCACCCCTCCAGCTACCTTTCCCAAGAGGTTCCGCTCCAGACGAGATCAACTGTAAGCTCTCAACTCGAGTACCATGAGACCAGCCAATCGCAACATAATTCTCCTCCATATAACGATTGAATAGAGTTCAATACGTAGTCATGTCAGAAATTCTACAATGTAGGGCCTGTGGTCGGAAGGTCCTTGGATTCAAGTCCCGGCCTTTGCTAAATTTTCGACGTTAGAGAGCTAAGTCTAATTCAATCTCTCTCTGGAGGAGAATTCTTGCGAACAGCTGCTCAGATCGCTAGTTTTCTGTAGTTTCGCCGATGAACACCTGACGAATGCTGGAGCAATACCTTAACGAACGGGCCACGGACGGCTTGCGATCTTTCCTTTCGTTTTCTTGCGCAATCCTCACCCTTACGTACACACACACTTACATACACTACACTACCACAGTTTCCAGGAGACCAGTCGGGAGCTTAGAACTAGTCCCGTCTGGGACGGCGGCGCCCCGCTGGTGGGAGATATCTGGTAGGGAAAAATCCCTGCAAGCCGACGGGTAGGTCGGCATCGCATCTCACCATCCAGCGGGGAAGTATCACCGTTTCTACCCGCGATAAAAACATCCACTATATTTACGGAAATAACGACCGTATCAGTTGATGTGCCCGGAGTCATCAATCAATCGCGTTTGAAATCCTACGAGCTCTCGGTCAACAACACTGCAGAGACAACAGTGTCGCTTCTGAGCTGTGGGCGCCGGTGATTCACTGCCGGAGCGCCGGCTTGGCGCGCCCAGTGAACTGGAAGGGCTAAGAACCTCCCCGCGCCCTGCTCTCCGGCGCAGAGCGCCTCGTAGATAAAGTCGTTCCGCCGCGGAAGGGGAGGGGAAGATAAAGAGAGGGTGAATAGAAATGCCTGCATAATGCCCGGCAGAGGGGAAGGAGCGAAAAGAAGGCGAAGCGTACGAAAGAAAAAAAATATTATGCAAGAAAATGTGGCGGGAGTTACTTTGCATTTAGATAAATATCCACAGTCTTGGATACACGCAATACATCAAGATAAGTCGTGCGGGAAAATCCCGGGGCCGTTCTGGGCGCCCTCATGAATTTTCTATCCCGCCGCCCGGCGTTTGTTTCTCGATGTGTCTCTAATTCTCCGGGTAAGTGTTCGTTTCCTATGGCTATTAGTCTTTGTGCCGCAATGGCGTGCTTCCCGGCCTGCCCTTTCCAGCCCGGCCGAACAACGTCCGGGACGCGCAGAGAAAAGGTCAGCAAACAGAGTCAACAAACCAAGGAAATCAGGGGTAAAAATAAAAGTACTTCGCTCGGAAAGGAAATACCTAAAGTAGTGACTGGTATCGATAAAATGAGTAAACGTAAATACAGCTCACTACAATTAAAAAGTAGTTCTAGAAACGTTTGATACACGAATCCGGTGACAGGGAAAAATACATATTTGGGATCTGTGTGTTTTTTGTCAACATGTAATCTGCTTTTGAGACAACATTGTCTATACAGTTTTTGTGTATCAAGGTCTTACTATTTTAACTCACTTTTAGCTAAGTCAAAACAGTATACTCGTACACTTGAAGGTGCAGTATGGTGTTATACAAAATAATGAAATAATGTGCTTACACAATACATTGAGTTGCAATAGAAAGAGTAAAAGGATAAGAAATGCTTTCAAGGAAAAGCATACCTGTAAGTCCAATTCTCACTGTGCAGATATAATTCTTCTCTTTTCTTTAAATCCTTCACCTCGAAGACGACGGTTGAATATTATCATCAGGTATACTCATACCCCTTGCAGTATCAAGAATTCTGAAAATACAATAAATAAACCAATTACAAAACATATAAGTAAACATAAAAGTTTGTACTTAAGCAGACAAAAAATGAAAAACAATCCAAAAGACGCCATTTTCATTCGAAACGTGTTCCAGTTCATGAAAATAGAATAATTAAATAATTAGACATTTATAAAACTTCACTATATACGAGGAGGCTCGACATATAATTTTATAAATCGTTACAATGTAAATTTGTTTCTAATGTTCCATGAAACCTATAAATAATAAAAAGGACTAAAGAAATAGGACATAAATGTTCCTTCTTTATGATACGAAAAACAGTAATTTGCCTCTGATAAGAATTAAAAAGACTTTTCATATCTTCGTAAAAGGTTGTCGCTGAAACAGTCAAGAAAAGAATCATAGAAGCATACTAAAATCAGAATAATCATGTTCATAGGAATATTTCAACTTTAATGCAGATACATTTCTACATAATGTCATCCATAGCTAATTAACATACGTTTTGCCTGTCTGCATTTCCTCTAAATAAACAAACGCTGACATCCCGTAATCATTCATCTCGCCAGACCTCCATTCTTAGTGGTTTCAAACAGAAATATTTGTTCACATAACAATTACATGTGCTTCATTGTAAAACTTTCAATACTAAACATATAAACAGGATATTTGTCCACATTTTAAAGATTTTTTAAAGACAATTTTTACATTTTGGATGCAGTTGCTGAAACATATTACACCTATGTAATGATAAATCAAATGTTAGCAATAGAAAGGCACTGAGACCAATGAAATACATTGTAACTACCAAACAAATGTCTTTAAAAGTAACCTATCCGAAATGAAAATGGGTGGTAGAAATCTTCATAATATAAAACGTAGGTGTATTATTGCTTTTAAATAAAATCATTCAGATTAGCAGGATCCAAAATGTGAAGAAAATTGTGAAAAAATAATTTTCATTCGTCTTTTAAACGTCACTGGATACAAGGAAGGTTTTTATTCACACTATCGTAGTAATATTGTGTTGAAACTGACATTTTCAATGCAAATAGTATTTTAAACAGATATCAACATTTCTGATATTCATAGTTTTACGTTAACACCATTTCGGATGTTTCAAGCAAATAGCTAAAAAGTGTAATAATGAAAACAGCCTCGAACTCAGGCGTATATATACGCTGGTGCAACCACATCCCGCGAAATCATGGACCCCAATTGAAGACACTCGCTGACACACGTTAAAACTCGGATTCTTATTCAAAAGTAATTTGATGACAGCCCGTTCTGTGAGAAAATATTTCAATGAAATGCCAACTCCAGTTTCACCAATAATAGCCTGCTCCGTTTGTCGAAACCCTTGTTAACTCATCAAGTGCACGGCACCTGGTCCGGTGTGTGCCACTATTTAGCACTATGGCTGATCATGGTACCTTGTGGCCGTATTTGGAACTGACCGGTGGCGCAGTGACGCATAGATATCTGGACAGTAATACTAACAAGTTTGAAATTCGTGTTAACAAGTAGTACTAACAAGTAATGGTCATGGTACCTGGTGGCCGTATTTGGAACTGGCCGGTGGCGCAGTGACGCATAGAAAGTGTTCTGTAGAGAAAGTTTCATAATAGCCATCCTGTATATCGTCAGTCAGGGTTAATTTGATAGCGAAGAAAATTGGGAAATGAGCACTTGAAAATTCGTTACTTACTGAAATCCAAAATAAACAAAAAAATAGCAAATAATGGAAATACTCTCTCATATTAATTAGTGTACAGCAGAATCTCAAAATACTACTGTATTTGGGGAAAAAATCAAAGCCGAAAGCATTTTTAACTTTCTCGCTACTGCTATCGCGGTGGAGAGAATGTTAAGTAAAGTTTCCCGAAAAAATGGCGAATTTTCGGCATAAAAACTCTTATTACAGGGCCCTGGCAACCAAAAATTGGTTAAATAAAGTTGCTAAATTTAGAAAAAAATCATCTAACACGTGGTGTAGCCAGAATTCATGTTTTGTGGGTCCTTGATACTGAAAAATCGATTGACAGAAAAACTTCCGTCGTCTGCAGTCTGTCCGTGAAGAACGCTAGCGCATAAACCGTTCAGTCGATTTTCTCCAAAATTATGTTCCGTACTCGATCTGACTGATGACGCGCTCCCATTAATGTATAACCGATATATTATATATACAAGAAACTCCGACTTTTTCTAAATTTTCAGAAAGATGTCTCCATCGATTTTCATTAGTTTTTTTGTTGGATAGTCTGAAATATGTTTAAGAAAATGGTGTAGATCATATGTTGGTTGAAAACCCTTGTTTTACTTTTTCGACAATTGAAAAAAATAATTTTTTTTCGACGTCTTCCTAAAATTACAATTATGAAGATACATTTTTTCTAAAAGAAATATGTTTCAGCAAACAGAGAACTTTAAATAGGATCATGTTGAATGTTTTTAAAATATGAGTATTATTTGCGTAATTTGACGTCACACAGAAGTCGCCCGCTCCCAGTTTACTGTGCTTCCTGAACGTAAAATGAATGGTAGTGCTACGTAGGTGAATGCCACGTAACTTAGGATTTGTATATTATTTAATATTTTATTTTATTAATATTAGTTATTACATTTATAATGCATTTATGTTATTTCATTTTAAATTGCGTCCTTTATGTTAAATGTGAAAACAAATAGATGAGCGGTCATTGCTGCTTGTAACCCATTGTTGTAACGTACTGACAACAGAAGGCGATAATGACAGCTGCCTTTCGTTCGCGGTAATATAAACTAATACTTTTATATATTTGTAGAATATTACAATTTTATTATGTTTAATAATTGCTATTATATATTTTTCGAACTATTTCCATTTGTTTGCCAACGGTATCAGTATCGTATTATTCTTTTCAAACCTTTTCATTATTTTAGTTTCTCGCATACTGCTTACCAAGAGTATTGTAAAGCTAAAAAACTCATCCGTTTTGTTCGTGAATCCATTGCATACCGTATACATTTAATTCAATGCCAGAAATAAATTTTCATTTAAAGTTTTGAATAAAAAATCTATTAAGAGCTGGAAACTACAGTAAAACCTCGTTAGCACGAACTCGCTTAACACGAATTTCACTGTAATACGAACAAAACCTTGGTCCCAGCAAGGTATTACATTAATATGGACATATATTCAGGTAACTCGAATTTTTATAAAACAAACTCCGATTACTTCCATCTCTTGGAATTCGTGTAAATGAGGGTTTACTGTATTTAATTTTCGCATTAAGTTTTCTACGATTCCCAAAGAGTTTTACAAGATATGATGACTTAGATGTGTTAATTTGAAGAAAAATTGGTATAAATAATATTACATAACCATTACTAAAGGCGAGAAAGTACGTACTGTTTCAGCACCACTACACCACTCACAAACACATTTCAGTTTTTTCAGTCACAAACTTTTCCGTCGAAATAGGAAACTTCAAGTCACTTCGTCATTTTTGATGGCAGGATATTTTTGAAAACAAGCAATCATCCAGGAAGAATGAGCACATTTTATATATAGAATCCGTAAATGTACTGTTTGGAATTGTAATATTTACGTTTTTGTAAAATAATATTTTTCTATGGAACAAAAACGCACAAAAATATCTTGAAACAATATTTAATTATTTAAATTTATCTCATAATACCGAAAATAATATAAAGTCCAGTGTGCTAAAGGGATGCTCCACGGCTCGGAAGTTGTGTACTGTTAAACCGATGCGACGATATCACTTCCAGAACCTTGCAACATAACTTTTAACATACGTTAACTTTCTTGTTATTACACTTTGATTTATGAACAATTGTTTTGATAATTTACTATCAATTTATTATATTAAAACAGCGATTTTTAAAACTTTAATATAACTTTTCCTCTTTGAACTTTCAGACTGATCGGAAACTATGTCCTACAGGCTTAAGTAAATATAACATTTAAAACTGGTTCCACGTTTGGTCATCACATTCGAATATTCTCTCCTGGGACACTCGTGAACCCAGCCACAGTACTGGACATGGATAATGTTACAATTATATTGATAATTTATTAAAGTTATGTGAAACATCGATAAACTTTCAATATATTAATACACGAACATTTATATTCGAGAATAATGGCTTAATTGAAAATTAATATTAGTGAAAAATTTTTCATTCAGATGTTGCAAAACCTTCATCTTAATTACGACTAGAATTGAATAACAGTTTCTTTACGCCTACATTATAAGAAGGTTCCGAAAGTTTCATAGTTTCAGTTTTGTTTGTCAATAGTAGATGCAATTGCACTGTGCCATAAAATGGACTATCAATATTATAAGGATATTGAATCTCGAAATTATTCTGAATTCAAGGATGTGAATAATTGACATTATTATTATTGTTGCTCATCTCTACTCAAAATGGGATATGCCAAAAAAAAGTATAACAAAATAACAGACCAATTGGACGGTGTTATGAGGAAGAATATCAACACACGTTTAATGGTTAAAACCTATAGTTACATTTCCTCTCTACAAACAATATCGTGTTAAATGTTTTATTTTTTAAATCATAGATGACGATAATTGCGAAATGAGGGTTGGATCTTTTCTGCATTGTGAAGAATCCTGTCCAGAAAAAACCAAACAACCTATAAACCCAATTTTTATAATTCGAAGAATTCACTTTTATAATATTATTTGATTTTTACAATACGATTAATTGACTGAAAATAAACAATTTTATAATTTTTATTATGACGTTTTGCATAACACCGTCTAATTAAAAATATACTGTGATAAAATATGAATTATTTACTTTAATTTTGCTAGCTCAGTTTTGGGTTCGATACGATGACACCACGCATACCTGCAGGCTGGTTGTCACCGGGATGCCCTCTGTACAGAGAAGCCTGAAGTCTGAAATTATTTCCACTATTACGACGAATTGCGTGAGATTTGGCACAATAATTTCATTTATTGAAATGACCTGAATTTCGTGTAACATTATCAATGTGATTGATTGCATGCAATTGCCAATATCTAGTTCTTAACGGTACCGAATTATCTAGGCGTGAAATGAGGCCACGCAGTTCATATCACCCTTGGCTTCCGCGCCGAAAATCCCTCTTCGCGCCGGTCGTCGCCGAAGTCATTTAATTCTCCCTTGAGGTTTGAATTTTATTTCTTTACAAGAATTGTTCCCCTAATGTTCCAAATTCTATGCTTCCTTTTACATATAACACGGCGATGTCCCACTTAATCAGACAACCTTTGCGCAGCTACCACTACGATGCCTGTCAACAAACATTCTTCACCTAGCAACCGCTTTGCGCCGTCCAGAGTAAAGCGCGGTGTTTGTTTTCTTGTAATATTTTGTATATTACAATACATAGAATTATTTTCAAAGGAATATAATCTTCTAATGATATTCTTCTTATGATAATCTTCTTTAGACTGTTTGCAATGTATTGTTGACATTTTAAAATTTCAATAAAATGTTCCATTGCCAGAAAGTTTATTTATTAACACATTTGTGTTTATTAAATGAAAGCTTTAAACAAATACCCCTCCCCTCCACCAAATACTATAGAGATAATACAGGACAGTTCCCCGTTATTCCACGCAACCGATGGAAACAAGTTCCCACTAGCGATGCTAGTGTCAGAACCTGGTAATGTAGTGGCAAATAGAAATGTCAATGTGATTCTTACGGAAGAAACAAATATTTTTAAATCTACCTAACGAAATAAAACTTATTTTTACCTACTCTCGCTATGATTTAATTATATTGAAGGGCTCAAATTACGGAAAATTATAATGTACAATGTATAATGTACAATGTATAATGTACAATGTATAATATAATGGACATTAGAACATTGAACATTTAATGAACATATAATTAACATTATTTTCACGAATAAAGTTACTGCAAATGCAAGATTTTTCTTGCCTAAACACTTCCACATACATTTGGCCTTTTTTCCATTTGCTTCCTTTAAAAAGCACTGTATCAATATATTGATACCTCTGCTTTCATACAGATTATTACACCCCTTACATAAAATATTCTGCAAGTGAATATTAATGATTTGCATTAATTTTTTTACATCAAGTTTACTTTGACGTAAACAATTTCAAAAGTGTTTATTGAAAACATATTCAGTCTTAGAAAACTAATAGCGAATTCATTTGGGTAGAAAAGCGTGACATTCACATACTGTTTAATCAGAATATGCGAGTTTCTTAATTTATACTTTTCATCCGAATTCTGTTAAGCATTTCTACAACCATCATATGGCACGGTACAACACAACAGCCACATAAATAGGACTCAGCATTTTCCTGTACTAAACTTTTAGGAATATCTTCAGTGTTATCCATTTCTGCAAAGTTCGTTACACATGGCATTAGGAATGGCAATGTGCAGGTAGTCTTCCAATTAAGTAATGTTATAGTTTTTAATGCATTTTATTACAAAGAGAAGTCAAATTGTATTAAACTAGCTTCATTCATGTTCAAGATTCTTTCAATTTTTACCTTTTTTTATCACGAGGAAATGTGAAGAACGAACGCGAGTTCTGCTGTATTTTATAATAAAGCCAAAAACTACAGAATTGTTTCCTGCCATACGTAGAATGATGTAAAGAACAGTATTGTAAAATATGTTTTCCAGAAATCGACCAGAAAGACAATAAAATTAAAAGAAATCAAGCAGACAACAAACACCAACAGAGCACTGAGGTTACGTTGTATGAGTTTTTACCAGGTTCTGCCACCAGATGGATGTTTCTCGACATATCGCGAAGTGTCCTATATAGTCTTTATAGTATTTGCCTCTACTGATACACTTGTTATAAACCATTCCCATCTCCAACACAGCGCGATACTGTAGCTAAACCTAAATCATTGACCCTCCTCTACACTGCAGCCCGGTATTTATGTCGCTAGGCACATCCGAACCACCGTAGTCCAGTTTCAGGCCACCAAGTAGCACGTAAAACGGATCAACTTCCCTTAGTGTATTTCTTATTATTTAAATTCTGAATTTACAGACGTTTTGAATTTTCATTTAATTCTTGCAAACAGATACAGTAAAATAACTGCCAGCAATATCAAAATAAATTTTGTCACTCTATTCTCTTTTCTTTCATTTTGTTACATTATGTTCATTCTCTTGAAATTCGAAACATTGTTCTTCATAATTTCCTAAAACTCACTTTATCTATTTATATTGTTTATTACTTATTGTTATCCTATCTTTATTTTGTACCAAATTGTATGGTGGGTTAGTCGTTGAAATAATAAATAAAAATGTTGGTAATGGCATGAAGGCAACACTTTTTATTCAAATATTGTGATAAGTTCTTGTAAATTTCAAATAAAACTTTCTTGTGGGTGATATTTCCCTTCATACTCTAGTAATGAGAAGTGGTGTAGACGTGCGATCTCGTCTCCATGATAGAATGCCATGTAGTTTCATTATAACGTTTTTCTACTGTCTTAGGTGTTCCTGAAAATGGCACCGAAAGCTATTTGACGGGGTAATCTGGTACAAATTTCTCAAAATGTTATTTAATTAATCTCCTGACTACTCTTTGCAGCAGCAAGAAAATACCGGAACCGGAAGAAACATAAACGGACACTTATTTTAAATTACTATGTACTTTACCAAAGAAAATGCAACTTGAAATATAGAAAATATTACACACGACAATTGTAGTTGTTTGTCTTACAAGTTACTAAGTGAGACCATTATATGCAAGTTGGTTACACACAAGGGCGCGAGCGAGATATACATGTGTAATGTATAATACATTATGTATTATGTACAACAGAGAGAGAGACAGAGGCAGAAAGAGACAGAGAGAGAGAGAGAGAGAGAGAGAGAGAGAGAGAGAGAGGTGTATCACATTATAACCTGATTATCTTATCGATCGACTTTTTCTTGCTGATTTACTAACTATGCTTTTTTTATTAAAAGCATTATTTTGGATTTAACAGTACTCTGTGTTGTACCTGATATGATGGAGAGTCATTTTATCCATTGAAAGTTACTTAATTACAGTTGTATATTAGCTGCAATAATGAACCAAAATAAATAAATAACTAGCCTTTGAAGGCGATCAGATAATATAAAGATACTTTACATAGATACTTCAAAAAGATACTTCCCTAACTCCGTCGTTTGCGAGAAAATACATTTTTCCTGGAGTTGAAATATCCCTTATTTTCTATATCAGCATTATAAACGACGTCTTATGTGAGAAGAAATCGTTCCCAAAGGGCATTTTACGGCACCAATTCTGACGTATTAGATTTTACGGCACGTGTGGTTGCAACACATTCAGACAATCGCAGTGAGAGAATGGGGTGGTAGTGGTGTACGGAACGGCCGACCAAAGTTTTTTCGCACAGATATCAAATGCCCGAGTAGTCACAAGAAAGTTGTTCCGTCAAATTAAGTTTATTGTCTTATACATTTATAATACTCTTGTACAAAAAAATAGCGTATGTACCTCGTTTATAATGTTGCTTTATTGCATTCGTACAAATTCGAAAACTCGCTCCTAACGTCGGTCGTTTGCAAAACACGTACTTACGAAATACAGCTTAACATTATAAATTAATTGCATTGACTGCTACAGTAGAACCTCGGTTTTTTAACTTATTGGGGATGTGGTCTGTTCGGATTCGGAAATGTCCAGATTATTCGAACTAGTGGGGCTACAAATGGCACGGACTTTCCCGTATTAATTTTTCTATTTCCTTAGGTCTTCGCTCGCTATTCGAAATTGTCACAGACTCTTTCTTGCCAGCTGTCATCTATCACAGCCAAAAGTACATTTTTTTGTCTTTTCTTAATTTTTCAGTTTCCTATTGATAGAACGGAAACATTAATTTTAAATAATTAAAGAGCACATAAAACTAGTCATAAATGGCAATTTTCTTTTAAAAAGTATGTGCCGTTTAAGAGAAAATGGCGTTTTAGCGCTACCAAAAATGCGAAATTTGAAGCTCATTTTCACAGAAAATGTTTGAGTTTTCAAAATACTTTATATGAAGTTATTTGAAGCACTTACACTCACAAATATAATAATATTTACAAATCAATGGTAATGTGCATATTAAAGATATGACAGATCTTTCGAAAACATTACAATTGTGTAATTTTTGAAAAAAACAAAAAAAATCAAACTTTACTTGACATTATTTAAAACACATGTACTCGTAAATATAATAATGTGAAAAAATCGCTGCTAATGTAAATATTATCGACGTGAAAAACGTGAAAAAATTAACATTTTTGTAATTTTTATCAAACCAACCTATAGAAAAATATGGCTTTTATGTCATCTGATAGAGTACATTTACAACTATCCCTACCAAAAGTTTAAAGAAAAAAATTTGGGGCCGTTTTTGAGAAAATCTTGTTTATGTAATTTTTTAAAATTGCACATATTGCACGGAATGTTGCACGAAAACTACTAAAATTTTGAAAAACATTTACATGACCTTTATGAAAGAACTCAATATGCAGAACAAATTTCATTTGAAGAAAAAATCTCTATCTTCAATTTTGTAGTTGGAGAAAGGCGCCGAAAAAATTCAGACTTTCACAATTTTCGGAAATTCAGAATTATCCGTAAAAATTGGACCTATGCCATGTTTAAAAGTGTATTTTACTTTAGTCATACAAGAAATTTAAAGAAAAAATTTGGAGCCGTTTTTGAGAAATTGTCGAAAATCCCCGGGGGGCTTCATATAAAGTACCCCCAAATTTTGAAGAATCTGTTTCAAAATCTCAAACTTTTACTAGAATCAGATCGACCGGGGAATATCCATTTTGGAAGAAATCGTATATATGGTTTAGGTGCTAGCAGTGTTCACAGACGGACAGACAGACGGACGAACAGACGGACGTTTTCCTTTCAATTGAGTTTTCGGTATCAAGGACCTAGGAAACAGGGTTTCTGGCTACACCACGTGTTAGGGGATTTTTTTTCTTAATTTAGCAACTGGTTTTATCAACTTATTCGTTTTCATGGCCCGGCAATTAATTTTTTCCGCCAAAAATTGGCCATTTTTTCGCGCAGCATTACATAACTTTCCCTATACTACGTATATCACTCCGTGTATACGTACGTATACGGGAAAGTAAAAATGAACCGTACATATACAAATGCATCTATAGAAATAGCAGACACAATGAAACGTAGCGTGCGATGTGAGAAAGTGGCAACAGAGCGTAGGGACATGTGGAAGTGGCAATGTTGCGAACAACGGAGTACAGTTCATACATAATCAATCGCATGCGATAAAAGTTGCTACATTATTTAGAAGAGTTGAAGCACAGTTTGTGTTTACCGTTAACAGGTAATCTACATACAGTATTAAGAATTCGGTTATTTTACACTGTGTTCAAGCTTTTTCGTTCAGAAGTTAATACAAATCAGGTGTTTTGTGTTAATTTTTTCCTTCCTCCCGAATTTTTTGGGATTATCTGAAATTTCGGATTTGTGAGGCTCAAAATAGCGGAGTTCTACTGTATTAGGATTTTTCGTAACACATTATGACACCTTTTCACATTACAGTCTACTCCGGTTACGGTGAACGTCTGTGTACTTTGGTTCAGTATATCCGATGATGTCAAAATTAAATGGAATTTCTCCACAATGATTGATTTTATTAATATAGATAGATAGATTTATTACAGTTCGCTTTAAGCTAATGCTCGGTGGCAATCATGACAACAATTAGGATGAGAACAATAACAATCATTTACAATTAGAATTACCATTAAAATCCTAGTTCTAATTAATTTCTGGTTATCTCTAAATTGACTTTTAGTTTAAGTAACACCACTTCACTACACTACACTTCACTGTATAACCGACATGACAATAATAATAATAAAAATAACAAAAACTATATATGCAATAATAACTTAAAAATTACACTAAAGCTAAAAGCAGTGTTAATAATGATGATGATATTTATATCAGCAATAATAATAAAAAAGGTAATACATTATACAATAAAATTATATTTAAAAGTAATTTATACAATAAAATGCATTGACAGCATGAACTGAAAATTTAAATATCTTTATTTGCACTTACAAAATCAATTATTTTCAATTATTGCATCGTATATTTTTCATTAGTAATTTCTCTAGATCCTTCTCCAGAGTTCGTGCTCTCTTTATATCTGATTCTGCATTCTTCTCTGCCCCTAAGTATCGTAATGCAGTCCTGACAACTTTCAATGCCTCTTGCACTGTCGTAACACACACCAACACTCTGAAGACCCTTTTAATCGCCTAATAACATAAGAAATCCAATTAATTTCCGAAAGATACTTCCTACGTTTACTATAGCCGAGGTTCAAGTTAACTATAACCGAATCCTCTCATGCGTATTTGTACGGTGTAAGATATACAGGTGTGTTAACTAGGCGCCTTTGGGACAAATTTTCTGAAACCAGTTTGAGGCTAGTTCCTCGCTTGTCCGTAGGGTGCGTACGATCGGTTTGTGTCGCAGTGTAAGATATACATCTTAAGATTACATCTTAAACTGTGGCTATTACACAGTTTTACAAAACATTTACTACGCATTCTCGTAACTGTTCGCTCTAGACTTTACCTATTCCATCGCGAAACGACAAATCACTGACTTGAAATTTGAAATCCCAGAGCCATCACAGGGCCACAGAGCTGTCGAATGGATCACGACCTATCACGACCTTGCCCAAATGAGACCCAAAGATTGCAGCGCGTATATGCGAGAACTGTGAGGACTAGCCTCACAATAGTTTCAGTTTTATATTTGGGTTTTTATTTCTTGGCGCGTGGGGTCTTGTTTTCACGATGAAATATCTCACGGTATTTCGCGTCGTTCTCGGCCCCTGGCGATAGGCAGCACTGCGGAGAACGACGCAAAATATCGTTAGATATTCCCTCGTCCAGACAAGACCCCACGCGCCAAGAAATTAAAACCCAAGTATACTCTAGGAGTGAATACTCCTATATATCTTACACCGTGTTATTTGCAATGTAAGTGAAACGGGACCAGTGAATTATTTTCACAATAACCGAGGGTTCACTAGATCCGAGTTCGTTATAACCGGAGCCGACTGTATATTTTTGGTGTGTGTGCGCGTGCGCAGAGGCGGAGGCGGAGATCCTGGGCGCGCCGGACCTGCACCTGAAGAGCGGCTCGCAGCTGCGCCTGGTGTGCTCGCTGCGCCACAGCACCGAGGCGCCGGTCTACGTGTTCTGGTACCACGAGGACCGCATGATCAACTACGACAAGGAGCGCGGCGTCACCGTCACGCACAACCGCAGCGGCAGCGTGCTCAAGGTGCCGCGCGCCGAGCAGCAGGACTCGGGCAACTACACGTGCGTGCCCAGCAACGCACGGGCGGCCTCCGTCACCGTGCACGTGCTCAACGGTCAGTGCTTTTCCATTCCCCTTACTCGTCTTCTTCACTTCACAGAATAGGCACAGGTGTCTGTTCCATCTTCATAATATTCTTCCGTCTTCCTTTTCATCATAACTATTATTAATCGCGCAACTTTTCTTGACCGATGACCTTGCTTCCCTCTCTCTGGCTCAATAAACAGTTGACGGAAAAAGCTCGCAGCAAGCGCTGATGACAACTTTCCAAACATATCTTCACTGGCGCGAAATAGAAACTTTTTTCTGCGGTAAACGAGAACTTCTGTCCGTGATTTTCTCCAAAAAAACTAAAGAAATGACCGAAGCAGGTGAAGATTCATAATAGGAGATACCTCAAACTCTTGAGAAAGTTAGAACGCAAATTATTGAGAAAGTTGCAAAGACGACTGATTCTCCAGAGATTGACATTGCTTCATAAAATCTAGTAGCCGATTTTGTAGCTAAGATCCGCACTCCACCCGCATTTTTTCAATCTATCGGTCAAGAAAAGTTGCACGAGTATTACTATTACTGTTATCATCATGATTGCCACCTTTTTATAGGTTTTCCGACATCTCTTTTGCCAGTGGGGCGACAGAGCATTCCCAACTAGGGAATTCCATTGACGTCCATTCTTCGTATGTGTTGTCTCCAAGAATCTTTATAATTTTTTAGATCTTCATTTATATTATCAATTCCTAGATCTTTTCGGATATCTTCATTTCTTATGTGATCATGCCATCGTCCTAATCTTTGCTATAATCTCCTAACTTTAAATTTTGCCTTCATAAATCCTCTTCAAGGTTGTATCTTAGTGTCCATAACAACTGTTCTCACATTGTAAATTTCAATGCTCAGAAATATTGCCGAACAGGAAGTAATAAATATAAAAAAGATCACTACAACACGCACGCGCGTTCGTTATTCTGTTTTTGGTGTTTTTATTCACTCCGTCATACTCGCTGGATTTGTAACCCAAGTGATCTTCTGAGCTACGTATGTAGCCAAAATTAAAATTATATCTCTAGCCGTTGTGAGTTTCGGAAAAACTTTCTGAACTAGTACGCAATAATTATCTTAAATTGTTTATTCTAATATGAAATGAAAGTCATTCTACTCTAATCTATGTAGTTTGAATCTACCTATGTTGTCTTTAGGAGGAAAATTGGGACAAGCGACGTCTACTTTCAAACGAAATATTTTATTTATGCACTGATAATTTGTCATCAGTCATTGAGTAGACATAGCAATAGTACAATATAAAATGACACTGAAAATAGTATATCGTATTTCGAATTTCCTGCATCGTAAATGTCCTTTCTATTTAACAGTAGTGTTAGTGCGGGCTAAAATTGTAGTTAGATCATCATTAATACTATCAAACAACAATTTGACATGAAAAGCTCGGAAGCAGAGTAGATGGTAAGAAGGGCATGTTCTCTGACGCTACGGATACTCACACAACTCTAAACTCTGTGAAGGTAGCGCACCATCAAAAATAAAATGGCTGCGCTACACCTGAAGCCCATACCATCACCCGAGGGTTAATTATTGCGGGGCATATTCTTCGTCGTATCAACGCGTCATCTTAAGGTTCACAACTGACTTTCAAACGTCGCGACATCGGAACGACGTAAACGAAAGTGAAGTAAGAGGCGCAAGAGCATTTTGTTTCGTACCAAAAAGAGAAACGGACGTTTTAGTTCATTAAAAATGTATTTTGGCATAAAATGCTTTTGCGTTGAAATTAATGCGTTAGATAGGATTATGGTGTATTATGTTAATCGTGAAGGTCAAAGTCCGGAGCCTCGTCAAAAAATTGTACTCGAATAGCAAAGTGTCAACACGACTTGAAAATTTGAGGTAATAAATACGAAACCATTTCCCCGCGAATTCGCGTTGTCTTGCGGGAGGAGACCGATTTCTCTACATTCAATACGTTAGGGGAGAAAAGCCACGTTATCTTTAATTGGCTACGCAATTCCTAATCTGAGTGAAGATAGGCTGAAAATAATATAATGTAAAATACAAAGAACTTTATTGTTTTACCGCTATTTGTGTTTCAATCATGGTATTTTCTTGATTGTCTTTATTATTTTCATCATCAACACGGTAGTTACCCCCCCGATTAATGTCTGGAGAATATTGCTTTCTAGTTACCGATGATTTGATGAGGCACTGAATAATTCTGTGGGTATGGTTGAATTATAGTAATGATCTGCTCATTATCTTCTATGTTGTTATCATAAGGTAAATCACTGTGAGACCACAGCATGAGATTTCAAACCACATCGTTTAGTTAGGAGTAGTTAAGCATTTAGATTGGTTACCGTTGTCAAAGAGGTATGTAGCATGCAATTTTAGTATAAATTATTAGTGAGGAACATTTATGAGATATTCACCACATCAGCAATTTTGCTATCAACAAGAACGTTTCACTGTCTTGAATTTGTTCTTTATCAATTTTTATCCACATTTCTTTATAATTTATTATTTCATGATCTCTGCCAAAATGCCTAATGTTTCAATTCTATTGATAATTTAAAATAAATTATTCATGTCATATTTTTTGTTTCCCCTTCTAAAAAATTATCAAATATAGAAATATATTTTCAATGTTTAGTTTTCTAGAGATAACAAGTAAAGTAAGTCATTTAAATATACCACAGATTATAAATAAAAGTTAATAATTTACATATAGTCTCATATTTATCCACAGTTTTATGATGTTTAAACAATTTTTGCAATTATCAAGACATTGTAAATTCTTTTAACATTTCAACATTTCACTTTTAAAATGATTTCAGCAATCTTGTTGATGCCAAAAAAGAGACAGAATTGTTGAAATTAAATTTTTCCATGCAAAACACGGTGTAAATAATAAAAGTTACATATTTATTAGTTAAAGAGGAACATCTCCATAAAGTAGGCATTGATTTTATCAAATATTTAAAAAAGTATCTTTTGGCACGTTTGAAATATTGAAGCTGTGTAAACGTTTGCAAATGATAAAAATATGTTGTAAAGGTAGAAGCATGAGCATAAATATATAACATACATACATATCGCTTAAAAATAGAGTAGACAATGTTAATTGAACTCGAATACCGATGAGCCATTTGTTTAAAAGAAAGTACAAAATCTGAAGCAAAAAGTTTGGCAAAAAACTAACATTATGAAACTAAATTAAACAGCTACCAGAATTCAATCCTACTACAGCAAGAACAAATGTACTTCATCTGAGCAAAATGGAGCAACATCGAAGAATAATGAAAACAGGTGGGGTCAATTACGCCGCACAGTGATATAAATCGATTCTATCAAGAGCAAAGTATTCAGAATGATATCAATAACCTTTCAGCCTATAACTAAGCTCTGACCTGAAATCAATGAAGGATACAAAGCACTAAGTATTAATTGCAAAACGATTGCACTGTACACTAGACATAGATCGAAATATACACAAATAGGTAAGAAAGCTATATCGCACCTGTTAGTACGTTTCAACGTCTGGTCGTAAATGCTCCAAAAACAATTTAAAATATATATCCTTTTTCAGAAGTGTAAATTAACATTTGATGTCAGTTTGAAAAAGTGTTTTGGAAATACAAAACATTCTATAAGACATTCTGCCCTTAAACAGACAGTCGTTTTGATCCAGATATTGGTTCTTCCAATGAGAAAAATAACAACTTTTTTCAGGTACCAATATTATAATCAAATATTTTCTAGAAACTAAATCATTCTTAATATTTTATTTTATTGCACAAATCATTACACTATTTCTGTTTCTCAAGGAATGTTGAAGTCGATTGCTAGTGTCGTCACGTGTTGCATTCGTACTTGTGAATACAATGTCACTATATAAATAATTCCCATATGACAATAGTACGTTGAAAGGGAAACATTGTGATATTGATGTTTTGTTTCTTACCCGAATACATCACACTACCTTTAGCAAATATTGAATATGATTAACCAAAATTCTCAGGAAATGTAATTTTTGAAGGCAATCATCCTCTGCGATAATATTCTATGTTTTCTATTCTATTTTGATTTAATTAAAAGAACATTAAATAATATGTACCATATTAATTGTGGTACAGTTATTTAATTTTCACGAGCTGAATGTTTTTCTAATATTTTATTCGCAGATACCGCTATTAGTTTGTTATAACCAATAATAATTTTTTGTCATTGCATGAACTCTTGTAAATGAACATGTAGTCAAGTCATAAGTTGATATCCTATGTTTCAAAACATCTAATAATCTCAAGTTTGAAGTGTTCTTCAGAAATATTATATACAAAATCTACCAAAAATTAATGCTGTATTCTTCTGATTCGACATCCAATTTTTTTCGGTTCAACATTTCCTTTTTTTTCAAATAAATTAATGTAATGGAAAATTATCGTTTGGTCATCATCAGTTTTGTTCATTTCATGATTTTCTCCGTTTCCGTCCATTCCAAGACAATGTCAATCATGGTATTGTGTTCATAAATTCATTTTCTCAGTACACGCCGTTTCAACTATAGCATTGTTACAAATTAAACGTACAGAGCACTTAAACGTAAGACAAATAAGAAGAAAATCACATTTTTCCGTCGAAATATCTCTATTATCTCGTAATTATCCTCAGAATATTTTCGAAAAGTTTAATACTTCTTTTTCAACTATTGTATTCTTGTGAAGTGAATTTCAGTGAATTTCGAAAAATTATATTTTTGAGCATCGTACATTACTGTTTTCTGAAATATTCTAAAATATTAAACCCATTTAACATTCATAAGTCAAAGACGTGAAAAGCATTCATTATAAATAAATGCTTCTTAAGTATCTCTTTAGTTGTAAAATAATATTTATATTTTTATCTGTTAAATTAAGCAACTTATTTGAAAATGTACACTAAAAAGAATTCACAAATTTTGAAAAAAAATATTTTATTAATCATAGGAGAACATCCGCAAACTTAATATATATAGTAATATCTAATATTACGAATTGTTGACGCTCTTTTTTTCCTCGTTTTATTGTACTTCCGTTCATGGTAAAAGAAAATAATTTACTCTTGTCATACATGCCATTATTACATTACATGCCATCACCGTCCATACAGTTTTTAAGGAGACATCAGCTTTTTTATCAATAACTGAACAAGCTGGTTAAAACGAGTAGAAGTGTATTATCACATAAGGAAACATGTAAACTAGAAATTATAAGAATGTTGATTGTTCTTTGATTGTGATTGTATATTCCAAGTGAATTTTTAATAGTTTTACACGTAATATTCTTAGTATTGTTCATTCGTTTGATTCAATTCAAGCTGTGTAAAAAAGTTGGCATCTGTGAATTATCCTCTGAGCTCTTCAAAAATTACAGCAGACCTATCAGATTTTTTATTGCAGGTTACTATTGTTTGTTTTAAGGTTATTTTTAATTTTTATTTCTATTGATTGTATTATTCCTATTATATCATATAATAATAATAATTTATTATTACCGAACATAGCGTCTAAATTAGCAATAGGGAGGCCTGGGTTCAATCCCGGTATCGACTATCTTGACGGGTTCTCCGTTGTGTGCGTTGGTCATCTAGACGAATGCTGGGGTGGTTCTACTGAAAAGACCACAACCGCAAAATCGGCGTTGCCAACCGGATTTTGATAACTACGAGAAGTTTAGTCCTCCGAGTTGGGGATTGACGTGAGGCTGATAGCCGATTGTAAAATTCACACCCAAATTATAATGGAACATAGTAAGTGATCCAAAAAAGTCGACCCCGCTAATTGGAATAAAGGTTACGAAGATGATAACAATTAATTATTATTATATTTTATTTTATCTTCATTGTGAACATCAACGGTACAAGTCAACAAGTATCACTCTGGGCAGTTGATTGTTCCTGACGCGCCGCGTGCGACTGTTGCAGGCGAGAAGCCCGCGGCCATGCAGCACGGCAGCCGCAGCGGGGCGTCTGCGTCGGCGCCGCGGTGTCCGGCGGGGCTGCTGGGAGCCGCGACGCTGCTGCTCTTGCTGCTGCTGCTGCCTCCTGCGCGGGGCGCCGCGACGGCCGCGTCACGCAGGTGATGCGACAGGCGGCCACACTCCCCACTTCTCCTCCGCGCCCCGACGCCCCCGACGCCATCGACGCCGACGCCGACGCCGCTGCAACTTCTCCACGCCCCGAAGGCGGCCGCCGGCTGCTGCCAGCTGTTGTGAAACTGCCTCTGGACGAGTTGCCTCCCGCACTTCTGTTCTTGTCCGAGCGCCGATACCTCCAGGAACCACGACGCTGCCGCGCAGACAACTATCGGTTTATGTACGCGTCGTCACGAACGTTTCGTTCCATTGGTGCGCAGACGTCTTGGATCGTGAACTATCACACAGTGTACTCTCGGTTGCCAAAAGCGTCCTCCGCAATCACTTCCGGCCTTTCCATACGTCAGAGGCAGTTGCGTCGCCGGGAACGTAATGAACTGAGAACAATGCTGACTTCAGGATTTACGAAGGTTAGAAACAATACAGTGACGGGAGATTCTGTGTTGTGACTCAAACGAAGTGTAAGTTTCATAGCAAAGCAATCGTCTGCTTACACGGTGCAATGTGACTTCGTTCGGGTATATTTGCGGAATGGAGGTGTTCTTAGATGAGAGTGTATTTTGTTTGAGGAATTTTGTACTTGCCGATTTCTGTGTAAGAAAGACCGCTTGAATGTGTTTCTAAATTTAATTTTAATAATAACAAAACTAATCAAGAAATTCGTCTTAAAGAGGAGTTCAAGATGTTTTACTGAGTTTCATGTAATCTGTCAGCAGAAAACGTATGCCTACTACTAACAATATAATTCCAATTGGGTACGTAAGAAAGAAAAATGATTTTTGTATTGAACTGTAGAACGTTCAGCATCGTAAGAAGTATTAATCATGTTTAAAATGTGCCAAATGGTGAAAAGTATTGGAGAACCGAAGGAAGGTGCTATCTTCCTACAGATCTACCAATATTTACAAAATATGTATAACAATGTCTTACGCATTACAGTCTCCATCCTACGTGCATATAGTGTACATAACAGTGTAAATTTTGAAAGCTTTGGATTTATTTGTCTCCATTAAAATAACTTTGCTGATTACTCAATGTATAAACTCACAGCAGTAGGAAGAACGATGTTTTCAGGAATAATTATGATGCTCTAAAGATGACATTTTACAAACTGATGTGTTTCCGCACAAACGCTACAAAAACTAGGTAAGGAAACTTGTATGTTATGACTGTCCTCAAATTAAATTTTGTTCGTTGTGCAATCATCTTTACGGCGTCATAATAGAATAAACGTTGAATACAAAGGAAATGTTTTAATATTTTCCGATATTTTCTTAAAATGGGATTATTTGTTCGTGGTTGTGGTATGACTGAAATACAAAATACTGAAGGATACGAACGTGTTGCAAACATTGCGAGACTGAAGTAGAATCATTTGTAACCAAGAAAAGTTCAGGTAAATGTAATTCTCCATTATTCCGCTGTTGAGGTATGATTGCGTCTGTAAACGTTCTTCGTCACATACCAAGAAAGCATGTTACATTTAGAGCAGTGCCTCCCAAGCGCATAAGGTATCAAGTAGAAAATTCAAATTCTCTTTGGCTCAAAATAATTTTAATATAGTAGGGGAAGTGTGCGAATTGTTATCTTCCCTCGGGACCAGTGTGATAGAGCACTTATTACTGAAGTAACGGTTTATTAAATTTTTCAATGAATATTACGTTAACTTTTTAGTGTATCATTAAATTACAGAATCCATGGATCCACCCCCTAATACAAGTAACAGAGTCTCTCACTGAATTGCAACACGGGAAGTAAGAACAGCCATCCAGCAATGTGATAAGGATTTAGCATAACACGCATGTTTTCAAGCCCTAGATATCCCATCTTGTCCTTAGGGCAGAGATGACTGACGAAGGACAAAGTGAACGGCCTACCTGACGCAACATCATCCTTCATGGGACTCGATCGCAATTGGTTGCAAATGTGGATATGATTTTCCTAATGTATTCCTGTAATACTCCTAAAGAGAATGAATACTATTTCTTTCAAAATGTCACTTTTCATATGCATAAGCTATAGGTTTACAAGTAAATATATAAAATAACATTTTATTTAATTATAATCCACGCATAATCTAAACAAAAAATTTGTCGAGACGGTTCATTTGCAGAAAGTCGCTTCCCATGGACGATGTGTGTAAAACGTATTGTTGCGTTTGACCGCGACATTCCTGATCCTTTCGCCCTTCCCTTGGACCTTTCTCGTCTGTATTGCAGTGTAAATCAACTGTCTGGAAACATATGTCACTGTCATTATAAATAAAATGCATTACTAAACATTGTTGTCTTTTGATTCTCTTCCCTTTATATATTAAAACTGTGATGCCTCCTTCACTCAATGCAGTTATTTCGATTTATGTAATACTCCACTTTCTCCGAGGAGTAACGAAAGCAATAATGACCCTTAGCTCGTATTTAGTTATATAAACGTTTTTTCTTTTCCCTTTCATTTTCTGTACATCAAAATTTTCTGTATTCTATAAATGAATCTTTTGGTGGTAGATTTAGTAACAATGAAAAATTATATAAATATAACATAGGCTCTTCAATTTGAAGCTACAGATCACAAGTCATTCATGGAGTAATTTTTAAGGAATTATGTATTACTACAACACTGAGAAAACGAATAGAAGTTCCTGACCATTTAACTTTTATTCGTTCTTTTAACTTCAGAGAAAAAATCTGTTTGGTCGCTCTCAGGGATTCAGTAGAGTAGTACTCCTTGAATTCACAATTAATACACTTTCAAAATAAGAACCTTAAGACATTTTATTCCAATACAATATAGAAGAATTGTCAAACTTTGTTCATCCGAGTATAAAAAATAATCTTGTATTGTAATAAAATGTTACTACAGGAATATTGTATAACATTTCGTGAACTTTGTGAAACTTCAAAACTTCCAATCTACTATCATTTTCCTTGAAATATATTTCATTTAAATATTCATCCTAGCAAATGGGATATCCTTATACTAGCAGTCAAAAGAAGGTCGTGAATTTAGTACATTTGTGTTCTAAAAATCCTCAAGAATGAATTTATTTTATTAATTTAAATTTGGTTTACTTATTTGATTTAAATTTTGTTATGAACCGAAGAGGAAAATACGTTTTATTAAATTATATTCTCTCTTCAAACACAATTCATTACATTTTTACGTTCTAACCACCACATATTTTATACCAAACATTTTGTACTCTGCATAAATTTACTTTAAGGTATTGACATCATAAATTATTTCAAAACTCCTCCTCTGTAGATCCGCTTTTGTTTGGTCACAATGTGAAGACGTTAAAGACTAAAAATTAAATATTCTGTACTTGAATATTTAATATTCAAATACAGGATTTAAAGTATTTCTGAGTGAAGTACTTAATAAAAATTATTGCTGAGTGAAGTCATGAAGCTCTTACTGCGAAAAATGCTTATTGCTCTTACTGCGAAAAATATGGTGCTCTTTTAAAAGTTATAATATTATTTTTCGCAATCTAAACTCTGAAGTCATAAAAGTGATATTTTGGAATCTTTAAAACATAATTAACGTATCTTGTCAAAGAGAAATCATTGTATGTTGAATAATTTTTTCTAAATTCTTACAGAAAAACAGGAAAACTTTGTTTACACCAATAAAATATCACACCTAAGATTCTGAAACCTTCTCCAATTTCTTAACAATAATTCATAGAAATGGTTGGTATACTAATTTATTATTCACATGTAAGCTTCCCTACCAAATATAAATTTTCCTCGGGGACTGCGCAGCTTTAATACTGGAGATGCATTTGAGGCTTCTACCATCACATGCATGGGTGGAATTTCAGAGATGGAACATAATGAAATACTTTGAATGCATTTGTAGCATAACGGGAACGATAATGCGAGATGCTTCAGTGTGCGTGACAATGGAATGTATGTGTACAGTACAGACTACATACATTCGTTAGATTCTTCTTTAACTCGCTACGAGCAAATATGATAAGAAAAGAAAAGTTGAAAGGAAAATTTTATATTTTATGGTATCATCAGAAATAGAATGTTTCAATGTACGTATCATTCATAACAAGGTAGTTGACACACTACTAGTTATGTATTGGAACTGAATCATCGCTGACGTATTGCTCTTTTATAGTCTGCCATACGCAAACAGTAGGCAATGATAACATACAAATAACTCCCAGTTTTTTTATAAAGGTCAAAATAATGTAGTCATGATTTCAAATAAAAATATTAGGATGCAAAATTAATCAAATAACTATATCCATGTCTAATCTACGTTAGCTACCTATATGAAATAAAAATTAAAAATGTAATGTCTTAAGTTATTTTTTTCTTCAATTCACCAAAACGGAGTTTTTAATTCAGACATCAAAACTCTACAAGAAATTGATATATTTTGATAATTCTTCTTTTTTAGCACAATTTTATATAGTAGTGATGGACTAGTGTAGGAGTATACTTCGTATATTCTAGAATGTTAAAGGTACTGTGTAAATTAAAAAGTCAGGATTTGATTATTTGAGAAAATATAATTGTTTTTAAATTTATTCTGAACATTTCAATTGATATAACTGGCACTTTTGGTGACACATTAACTATTCTAGATTATTTACTAAAGCAAATCATGGGTTACACGCTGCAAAAATAATTATATTATTATCTTTTATAGTTTATGATTTATGTTTGGCACGCATGAACGTGCTGAAACTGTCCAATTCTGAAAACTGCATCTGAAGTTCACTCACTAAGCGCTTGATTGTGGACACTCGTTTAGAAAAGAATTTTCTAAAAACCTAAGTAACATGGAAATGAACGTTTTGAATAATTTAAAAGAGAATGTAATACAGCAAACGACCCAGTAAAAATTGACAAACATGAAATTTCACGAATTTTATCATTTTGTGGTAGACAGATACCTTAAGATCTCTTTGTAGATAGGTAAGAACTGTGATTAAATGTCAGCTCTGACAGATAGTCTATCTGCAATGGTTAGCGTTAAAATTAGACTGTAAACACCTGTGACCACACATGTGTTTAGAGAGAGATTTTGACGTTGCATCTGATATATAAGAGAGAATCTGATGTTGCATCTGATATATAAGAAAATTGTTCACATCAGTAGAATGAATGTTTTAAACACTATGTCCATCATCGTTTAATTGATTGTTTCATTTTCCAGAGAGCTTTTATATTCTAGAGATGTATAAAAAAATCTTATATTCTAAATATAAATCTGTAGATTATTTATCTATACTAGAAAAGGAGGTATGAACTTTTACACTTTTGAAACAAAAGTCAAAAGAACTCGGTAGCTAGAGGAGAGAAGAATCAATGCCATCTCCTAGAATTCAACATGTACTACTTACTACTTAGGGAATTAAATATCTCTGTTGTTAAAGCTTCTATAGACAACACACACACACACGGCAGATACTTGAGTGGGCCAGGAGGAGCTTGATGAAGTAATATCGAAGTTTCAAAAAGAATTTAAAAAACACAACTCTGAAAACGGAGAGTTACAAAGATCTGAACAACATAGGTTACATTCGAGTCAGACGTCAAGCTTCAATTGCAAACGTTCGATGGTGCTGAACATTTATCTCGCCTGTGTTCCGTACGCGCACGTTTTCTTGATACTTGAGCCTATGCCTAGCGCTCAATAGCAAAGCTTATTGATTGGTTGCTAGTGATTACGGACGTGTCAACTGCTCAGGTCATTAGCTCCAGAAATGTAGTGCATGTTTTTCATCAAGAGGTGACTACCCCACTGGATGGCAAGATCCAGCGCCAACCTACTGTCGCCTAACGGGGTTTTTCCCAACCAAATATACCATCAGCGGAGGATCGCCACAGCCGGGACAAGCTCTAATCTCCCGACCGGCCTCCCGACATGTGTGGTAGTGTAGTGCATGTTAGTATAAGTAATGGGTGAGAATAGGACAAGGAAGGGGTAGGAAAGATCGCGCGCGAACCAAGGCCTTTTTGTTCGCGTACTACTCCGGCATTCGCCCGATTTTGATCGGAAAGCCCACGGAAAATTACCGATCAGAGCAGCCGGCCAATATAATTCTACACCAGACAGCGACTGAGTTCGACCTAGCTGACAAACTAGTATCAAAAATCCCGCCACCTCGGTTAGAGTCACTGCTGTGAAATCAGTTTATGGCCTGAGCCATCTCTTACGGTCACATATCATTGAGAAATATAGGTCCGATTGGGGTAGGCACGTTTTAATTGCAGATATAAATAACAATCCATCTTTAAATTATCGTAATATTATTTGTCCAGGCGCTTGAATTAATGGTTTACGTATTGTATAGGTAGCGATGTTACACAGCAAAAACTTGCTTAGGAACGCGCAGCTAGGAGTTTGGGGGAATTCAGAAGCGGCAGGGTCCCTAATACCAGAGAATCGTCAACTCAGTTGCTCGGTCCATCGCTTCTTGACAAACAAATGAGTCAATGAACTTCCAGAATTCTCACTCAATCTTACGCAGATCGTCACCTTACCAATTCGGGGATTCATTCGGACTGATTAATTGAATTTGAGACTGACGTAACATCAAACTTTTACTGACAAGAGAGAGAGAGAGAGAGACGAGTATGCAGGCGGTGACAAGAGTTCGGAAGGAGCTGTCGTGGATAACAACTTACGAGAGTAGACGTGGACGCCCGTGGATAACAACCAACGAGAGCACACGTGCAGGAATAGAAAGTAAACAGACGCAGGCGAAAGCTCAGAGTGAAAAGACGTAGACGAGAACAGAGTTTGCAGAATCGCCGACTAGATTACGGCGAAAGCTATTGATGACTTCGCGCCCGCAGACGACAAGTTTCCACGCCATCGAGTGCAAAGTGAGCGTAAAACCGAAATGCACGCCAGGTTATTTCAACGGAGTGCCGCCCCGACCTTCATCCCTGGTCGGCCATCTGCTCCCGCGGATCGTTTCTTTGCTTTCGCCTCAACTCCAGATTAGGTGGCTCACGGCACCAGCTGACCTCGCTGCAGTGCCCCTGTCTAGAAAGTCCAAGGGTTCAAGTTCCGGCGGCGGCAGGATTTTCGACTCTAACTAGATAGCTTCAATTTAGCTTCTGTCTGCAGGAGAATTATAGTGATCGGCTGCTCTGATAGGTAGTTTTCCTTTGTTTCTCTGATCAACACCAGACGAATGCCAGAGCAGTTTCCTAAAAATACTGGCCATGGATCGCAGACGGTCTATCCTTCCTCTTCCGAGGGCATCCTCTTCCCTTACTTACACACTTGCACTTACGTGCAGAATACCACCGCACATGTCACGCTACCTGTCGGGAGGATAGATCTTGTCCCGACGGAGGAAGTGGTCTTGTGGTGGGAGGTAGCTACCGGGAAAGATGGCTCGCGGCATGAACTGATGTCACGGCAGTCCCTCTGACCGGGACGTACAGGGAATCGAGTCCCGACGGTGGCAGGATTTTAGACACTAGCTTGTTAGCTAGATCGAATTCAGTCGCTGTCTGGAGAAGAATTTTGGCGGTCGGCTGCTCTGATTGAAAGTTTTCCGTGCTTTTATCCGATCAGGAGAATGCCGGAGTAGTACCCCAACAAATGGACCATGGAACGCGTGTGATCTTTCCTATCTCTTCCTTGTCATATCCTTACACCTTACATTAACTTACACTAACATGCATTACTCTATGGCACTTGCGGTCGGAAGAGTAGAATTTGTCCCGTCTCGGACGGTGCTCCGCTGGTAGGGTATACCTGGTGGGGATGATGATGCGCTAGTTGACGGTAGGTGGGCTCCGGATCTCGTCATACAGCGGGTGAAGACAACCACCACAGTGTGCGATAAAACATGCACTACACTTACAGGACGAATGACCTTAGAAGTTCACATGCCCGACATCAATCAATCATGGGAGGTATCTGGTCGAAAAAAAAACAACCTCAACAGCCATGTCGCCAAACAGGCATGTCGGTGCCAATCGTCTCACCATTAAACGATGAACATCACCCACTCCCCCGAGGAAAAACACGCAGTTCACTGGCATGTATGTATGAATGTATGTTCTTTGTATGCATGTATGCATTTTGCACTTTCACTGACGACAGGAGCTGCGCGCAAACAGCTCGGAAGCAAATGCGAAAATCGATTAAGGTGGGGATGAGACTCAATCTAGGAGTTGGGACCACCAATTAGAGTGCGGAATTCGAACCATAGCTCGTAAAGAGCAGTCGGCGAGAACTGACTGTCACATTCAGTTCAAGTAATATTGACTTTTTTATTATATTGTATATGTTTGTTGTCGATATATGACAGTGCAAAATATGAATTTACAACGAGTTATGCATATTCGATTTGGAAACCAAGTATTATAATTACTTATAGGGCTGACAATGTAATTAGTTTTGCTACAATGTAATCATAAATAAAGTGTTTTGCTAAATACAAAATTATGATACTGAATTGTTTTTGTTTGATGATGGCAGTAATAAACTAGTTTTTTGTTAACTATGTTTAATCGAATTCGCTGGTTCTATCAAAAACATATTATTCTTGAAAAAATTAATATTATTTTCGGCTCTAATTTCTGACAAGAGTGCGGTTACGGCATCGTATAAAATCATTAAGCCCTTCGCATTTTAATTAACAATAGCCATGATGATTTCATAATTTTCCGTAACATATCGTCACAGAGGTTTGCTCGTTGGTATCTTTTATTCAGTTTCATAATGGGGAAAAATTGTCACAAATATATCTCCTGTTAAAAAATTCTTTTTTGGAATTGCCACACATTCTATTTTTATGTCAAAATTGATGTGAGAGATTTCTCTCGTAATTTTCTTCATTTTGCTATGATTTGGAGATTATAACATTTCTGGTGGACAATCAATTATTAAATTGTAAGTTTTTGTTAGTTAGAATTAAATATTTGTTTTAAAAAAGCTACTTTTTTTAAAAATATTGCTAAGAGTCACAATGGACTTGTTATTTTTTTAATTAAAAAAGGAAAATCCATACAGTGGTGGATACAAAGGTAGACACGCAGCAATGCACAGAACGTAAACAGTGAATTACGGCCCTTGTTGCGTGAAATACTAGACCTAATCCATTTAAATAAGTGGCCACATAATTTTGCAGCATGGATCATTGTATTAGACGACCAGACATTCAATCTGCGCGGCGCGTCGTGCAACGTCAGACTTCTCCTCTCCCCGCAAAGCTTCCTACTCCCCACTACTTGCACTTTCGGCGCTGCCGCGGGCAGACAATCGGCTCCCATGTGCAGAATGCCCCCGGAAGCAGGCGTTGTGCAGGCCTGACCTAATACCTACCAGCGGCATGCAGTTTACTTACAGGACTAATAACCACAGCCGTTACCGCGCCCAAAAACAGAAATCAATCAATAAAATTTGACCCAGCAGCGGTCGAGGGCACTTATCACTCATCTCACCGCGCAGCGCATTGGTATGCGGCATGTTGGTACATCACACTTCGGCAGAATTCCATTTCCTCAACAAAGTAGACGGTATGTGACGTTCCGCCTGAGCTAAATACAAAAGACTATGGGATAAAGACTACAATACAAACTGTGGTCAGAAAATTCACAATCAATTAAATTTCATTGTGTCCTCGATCGTAGTAAGATTCTCCCTTCCCCATCTTCATTACATTCTTTCGAAGCAAACAGAACAACTAAAACCCGCATGCTTCCAGGCGAGTGGTGGGATTTACAGCAAAACAGAAATCCGGAACGTTCCGAGACGCGACAGCGCATCGCGTTTCGGGATCCCGGAAGGTACAGGCGTAAGCGTGAGCATATTTGTGGCAAATAAACTTTTGCAGCAACACGCTCGCCGGGGCGAAAATCCGACCCAAAAATTCCGCAGTTGCGCTGACCCGGAACCCATATGAACCTTGTTATAACCGCTCTCCAGGGAAGACTCGATCGGCAGCCACATTCGCGTTGACTCTGGGAGCCCGAAGGGGTGAAGATTTCAGTATTTTCCTCGTAATTTTTTACCAGTCCTTTGTTCATCAAAATCAATTTAACTTTATTTGATTTACTTTATTTAATATATTTACGTTCCTTTTTATGCAAATTTGGCTAAGTGAATATCAGAATTTATCCCATCCTTGAATATCAAAACCAATGGAACGCTATTGCGAACAGACGCAAAAATTTGAAGATGACTATTGGTTGGAAGATCAAATAGGTCCCAGAAATAATCATCATCGACGTCGCCATGTGAATTTTGCAGGGGACATGGTCAATAGAAGTGAACGAGACAGCTATTTCAAAGATTCGGACTAATATTTTGACTCGTTTAATATTCTGTTATGCATTCATGTGTTAGATGACTTCTCGTTGTGTGGCGCAAGATCATTTCACCAGTTGACACGCCCGTTGCCGATCTGAAGGTATGGAAGGCGTTCCTCTCGTCTCCTTTTCCCGGTGTTGAATATTATCCCGCCATTACTCGCGCATATTTTTGTTACGCGATAACTCGCGTGTTATATTTTATCTAACAATTGTTTTCGTTGTATTTATTGTTTTATTATGAACCAGATTTTTGCGTTAATGTTTCAAGTTATCTGATATTGAGTTCTATAACTTGCATAGATGTAAAAATGCATAAATATGATATGCAGACTCATATTTGGGTTTATAATAAGCACTCGAATCAAAATAATGTCATGAAGTCAAGTATTATATCAAGAAAATTTGTTTCAGGAAGTAAACAAATGATGCAATAGTTAATTTTATAAAGAATACCGATTTCACCCGATCGAAACATATTTTGACCGTATGGTCAAAACACCAGCATTAGGCAAATCACAACATTTGAAAGTGGCGCGCAGACAATGAATCGACCGCGGGGTGAATCAAACCGGACCCGTGAACGAGCGCCCGGAACGAAGGATTCGTGGCGACACATCGAGCGGAGGGAGTCGAGAGAGAATGGCGGACAGGTAACGAGTGGAGAAGACGACAGAGGAGCGATGTGAGGATGTTATGGGAGAAATCGGGACTAATCGAGGCAATGTGTGGTCAAAAGGATAAGAAGTGTGACAAACTCAGTGAGGAGAGTTATTAAGGATTGTTATAAGTGTGTTCGAAGAGACATAATCACGAAATTTAGTTATAGAAGTGCAACATTGGATAGACACGTGAGCGATATTGCATTTGTGACAAGTCGGCGTAGCTGTGCGTGTGCGGAACTGAATTGTGGGGGGCCCGTAAGCCGAAACTGGAATTCCGACGTGTGGGAAGAGAAATTGGTGGCGGATACAACGCCGGTGTGCTAGAACGGACCGTTAGCGACACGTGTGCAGACGCAGAGCGACGGGGGCGCCAAGGCCACCTCGCGGCAACGTCCACGGGGGACAGCACGTGGCGTGGCTTCGCGAGGAAGACAGCTAGAGGAAAGTTCAGATAAGTAACGATAGTTATAAATAAGAATGGATGGGGTTGGATATAGGGGACATGCCGATTCAGGATGCTCATTGGAGTGATAAAGAAAAGTAACAGTGTCTGTGATGAGAGTGGTAGGCATGTAGTTTCAGAGATGGAAATATCATGAATGGGAATAATAAATGTAAACAATAGGAACAATCAGACATATAATATAAAAGTGTTTAATTAGTGTTCATTAATGATCTACGATCATCTTGGTAATGTTACTTGTGTTATTAATGTAAATTGTTATTCTCAATAAATCCTCGTCTGTGTAATAATAGAATCATCGAATCCAGACATGCTGATTAAAGTATCCCCCTAAAAGAATTCCTGTACCCTAATGAACCAAAAATTTTATGATATGTGTATCCCGAGAGACCGACAGGGGTAAGTACGGTCACAATATATAGACATTTATGAAATAAAACAAGATTCCTCAGAAATACATTCATCGCAAAGAAATAATATTTCTTGTCTCTTGTTTAAAGAGAGGATTGGAACATATATTTCAACAATGCTACGAAGACCTGGTTTACCTCTTCGGACAATAAGCGAAGTAAATTTCTCTCTTGATTGCTTCCCGACATAAATTTTACTGTAAAAAGAAAATAAAAACATGAATTGGCCTGTGTCTTGGCTATTAACCCGACACAAAGTCAAATATATATATTCGGAGAATACCGAGAAAAACAATGTATAATAATAATAATAATAATAATAATAATAATAATAATAATAATAATAAAGACCGAATACTTGAAAAGACACGACAGGTTGTGTAGCTACCTCCACTGGCAGATCTGTAGCGCCCTCGAAGTTCCGAACACATGCCCCAAGTGGTACGAACACTCACCGAAACCGGTGAGGTCTGTTGGATTGTGTACGATATTGTACGACCAACAGATTCAAACTGATCGCACGATAGCGGCAAACAAACCGAATATAGTCATCAGGGATTTGGAGAACAAATCGTGTTTACTTGTCGATGTTGCTGTACCTTGCGATCAAAACGTCGTTACCAAGGAGGTAGAGAAACTTCTTAAATACAAGAGTTTGGAAATCGAGATCAGCCGAATGTGGGGCGTCAAAGCACAGGTCGTCCCGACAGTTATCGGAGCTCTGGGATTTGTTCCTCAAAATTTGTGTAAGAACTTGTCTAAACTCCCAGGTAATTCTCAAGACTGGGAAGTGCAAGAAATCGCTTTATTTGGAACAGCCCATATCTTGCGCAAAGTATTGTAGAGGCACCGGCAGTCCCTAGATCTACTCCTTCCGTAGCTGGTTGCAACCTGGAGTTGACTTTATATTCAGCCGACACATAACATCTTTAGCCGTGATATAGAGGAATAACAACAACAACAATAGTAATAATAATAATAATAATAAACGAAAATTGATAGCAAAAATAAACAGAAAAAATAGAATGGGAAGGAGGAGAACAATCTACCGATGAACTTGTTTTCAGGCGAGTACTTTGTCAGGTCCCTGATCGCATGCCGCGATTGACGGGGCCAATCGAAGAGGCGTCGCTTAAGCGGCGGTGGGCAGTCGAGAGGTGGCGGGCGCGGCGCGGCGCGGATGCAACGGGCAGATGGCAGCGCCACGTTATTGTGTTTGCGCGCCCGCAGCCCAACTCCAATTAACCGGCGCGCGACGGACGGCGCACTTCAATTGTCCACACACACATAATTCCGTGTGCCATACTAATTTGTGTCGCAACCAGGAGCTAAAATAAACTGAACCACGTCGAGCTCGATAGGTTCATTTCATTGGGAACGCACTGCGCATCACTTTTTCTTTTTTTCCCCTTTGTTTGGCCTGCACTCTCGCTTTTGTTCGGTCACGTGAGAAACATGCGTGAGATCGACATGTGCTTGTTGCACGGACGTAGAAAATCACGTGCGTGTTTTTTTTCGCGTTGAATAATAAAACGTTAAACAAACATAAGAGTAAGTGCGATTCGTTAACGGGAAGACTTTTAGCAATCTCCTTACTCTTTACTTGTTCTTGGCGTATGTCTTGAAATCGTGAGAAGACAGAGTGGCGGAAGTTTTGCAAACAGATGTTTAACAACCCTGTTTATACCTAAACGTTGGTACATCATTGAGTTATAAATAGGAAGATGATCAGGGCCTGAAGTTTGGCAAATGCTTTTTTGTAATTGCTACTATTTTATGACTTTTAGCAATCCCTGAATTTTACTTCTATAGTTGTTTAAGTAGATTTTTATTTTTGCTTTTCTTGCTTATTTCAGCAATTGATGTCTTTTTTTCTACCTTTTTGGCCTTTTTCTGCCATTTATATATTTTTGTTTTCTTTTTTATTCTCCTGCAACAGATTTCACTCGAGTTGGATATAAACCTGCAAGCCTGGACAACAAGAAGGCACGATGTCGTTGTATCTTTCTGTGGAAACAGAGGTTTGTGTTAAAATATAAATGAAAAAAGAAGATGATAAATGCCTCAACCTCTATGTCCAGACAAGATAGATAAATGTCTCTACCTACAGGCCCTCATATTGACAATGGTAGGAGTTGGTACGAGAAGGCATGAAGAAGAAGTGGGGGTGAAATAAGGAGAAATTGAAGAATTCTGATCAAATTTCCGACGAGTTTTCTTATCTTCCGTAATAAATAGACTGGTGAGGTATTGAATTAAAATATTTAGTATTATAATACAGGTTAAACCCGCATTTGTAAAATATGCGAAAAATAATATGGTTAACTACGTCATATTTTGATACTGAAACAAAATCTAATGTCTTGGCAATGCGTAATCACAGAGTTCTACTTGATGGAGATAGTGTATTCTCTGAAACCTAGCCATTAAGAAGTTGCACAAATCATTTTAACCTGTATGCTAAAAGGCACTCTCTAAAGGAGTGCACAGAAGATAAAAAATTAAAAGTGAAATAACCATTCTTTTCACTTCCACAATACATATAGCGAAATGCGAATAAATCATGAACCTTTTTTAAATACGCAAAAACCTCCCAGCCTTTTTTTTTAAGAGAATGGATATCCTATTTCACGAATTATAGCGATATATTTTCATGTTGCTCTTTTGCTTTTCGTGTATGGGCAAGAAATAATGAAAGAGAACAAGGGTAATGGGAAAACGCCTCGTAGAAACCACACCAAAATTTCCTTCATAACGAAATGCGCCCACATTTCAATTTATAATAACGCTTCCTTTGTAGTTTAAGAAATTATTCAGGCGATATCTATCAAAGAGAAAGAACGGAACTCGAACCTTTACCATAAATACTTTTTAAATTCTGATTATATATTCTGTTCCGCACGAACAATAATTGCACAACTATTCATCCGCTGGAAAAAATACGGACCGCAAGAATCCCACCTCGCGTAATAGAACGCCGCCCAAACCTCGATGTTGCCAGATTAATCAAGTACGAATTAACCCGACAGCTAACCACCGGTTTCACTCGGTACATCCATCACCAGCGTTGCCCAGAAGCCTGATAAAGAGAAGAAAACGGTGTAGATGAATGCTAATTTAGCCTCGTATCAGCAGATCAGCGTCGTTCGATCCGGACTCTTGTCGATGTAACAAGTATTCGGAGCCCTTCCACCCTCGACGCGTGTGAAGAAAACGCGCATTTGCTCAACGAGAGTATCAATTACGCATGGTCCGGTACGCGAGTTTACCACGCGATTGTCGCACCGTGCGTCACGCACGCCGGCACGCGTTTATCAACGCAACACGTGTGCGTATCTGATACCGTCCGCCTCACTTTTCCTTCCTGCTCTCACGGTGTTCCGACTGTATACCTCCCGTCCGAGTCGTGGGGGCTTATCTGCTTGTTTTAATTGAAATATCCATTCGGATTGAAATTGAAATTAGTTGAATTTAAAGTTGAGAGGTGTTCTCGCGTATGAACGGAGAAGGCCGTTAAGAGCGTGGTCATATCGTCCAGCGCACGGTATTCATGCAGATCGTAACAGTTGTTTTTAGCATTCAATTGGGAATGGGTTTCGCGGTGGAGGGAAATTTTAGCATTGTTTTCACGAGAGGCGGTTATATTGTGGGGCATCAAATATTTCGTGGTTTTTATTTTTGCGTATTTTATTGAATGCGTTCGGTACTATGTTGTAATACGTATTCAGATTTTTCTAATACGTATCTTTTAAACGAAAGATGCGATTGAAAAGGTAGAAACAGTGTGGATTGTCACACAAAGGCGTTATTTATTTATTAGTTTTGTACGTATTTTTAATGCTACAAACTACGTTTTTTTTATTTCCCACATTTTATTAATACACTCTTATTCATGAGTGAGAAGTAAATTGTACTAGGTAGTTGCTATTCACATTATTATTTTCATTTCTTTTGTCTCTTCTAAACTAAGTAATATGTACATGTATATGTATGTGTGTGTGTGTGTGTGCGCGCGTGTGTGTGTGTCTGCTTCTAAAATAAAGTGATTTCCGTCGCTTCGCGCAAACTTCCCCGAAACTTGTGTCGTCTGATGCACTTTGGCGTGTAGTTTCAAACTTCCAGGGCGATATCCGATAGAATATCGAATGCGATATTGGGTAACGGAGGGATCGAGTACGGCGTCGCGGTTATCATGTCTTTCGGGGAGCTCCCCAATACACCACATCGAACCCTCCGCAACCACTTCAAAGGGCTGATCGGATATTCCAAGGAGTTGCAAACAACGTATGGTGGCTACGCGCTCGTTAGGGTATTGAAGGATTTTTGGTTATTTTCGAGGGAATAAATGTTTCATCGACATTCTGGGTCGTTAAGGTTATTTCTAAATTATTACCATTGTTATTTTTAACATTACCGTAATGAAGCAAATTTTTAAAAAGTTATTTTTTTAAATATTGCTTGAAATTGTAATCGTCAAAAGCGCGACGATTATTACATCCATGAGAAAGAATCAGTCGGAAATTTGGATAATACGCCTTGGATTTTATCCTCATTTTAATGAAGTTAAGTTTAGATAATTAGTTCAAGCAGTGATTGAGAAGCAAAATTTATCAGAGTTTTTTTATAAAAGTTTCTAAAAGTTGAACATTAAGTTCTTTGAATATTTGGAACTTAAGTCTGTATCATGAGTCTTCAAAATGTATCCATAAAAGTTTTATTTTCTATGACTTTCAGATGTACTAAATGACTTTGGATCATATGTTTATGAGACATGCTTATTGCCGCAGAGCAAGAAACGTGACACGTTTGAAATATTATCCTTTTTCAGAAGAATAGTTAGGTAATTTATTGATCGGAGACAAGGTGATTTTATTTATATTGTCTTGTGCTTTGCCTTACTAAAATTTTATTTGTAACTAGTGGTCCTACAGAATAGCACAGACTTTCCCGTATTAGTTTTCTGTTGCGTTTAGTCTCGGCTAGCTTTTCGGACTTACCAATCTTCTTGAAAGCTGTCATCTATCGATGCCCAAACAACATTTTTTCGACATTTTCTCAAGTTTTCGGTTTTCCAATAGTAGAACAAAACTATTATTTTAAGAATATAAAAAATAATTAAACCTTGCCCTAAATGGCAATTTTCGTTGAAAAATCTGGAGCCGTTTCAAGGAGATGGCGTTCAAGCGCTACTGTTAATGCGAAATTTGAAGCTCTTTTTTACAGAAAAGTTTTGAGTTTTCGAAAAACTTCATTTGAAGTCATTCAAAGCACATACACTCACAAATTTAGTAGTGTTTACAAATTGCTGGAAATGTGCCTTTTCACCATGTAAGAAAACATTCACAAAAATTAAATTTTTTGAATTTTTGAAAAACCAAAAATATACCCCCAAATTAACTTTACGCCATATTTAAGAGTGCAATTAGCACTATCCGTTCGAAAAACTGGAACAAAAAATTTTAAACCGTTTTTGAGAAAATGGCGTTTGTACGTTTCGGAAAATGCGACATTTTGAGCTAGTTTTCACAGAAAACGAGTGTTGAGTTTTCGAGAAACTTTATTTGACATTATTTAAAGCACATGTACTCATAAATATAATAATGTAAATAAATCGCCGCTATTGTAAATATTATCGACGTGAGAAACATGTGAAAAAATTACATTTTTGAAATTTGTGAAAAAAACAACCTATTGAGCAATATCACGTCATCTGATAGAGTACGTTTACCACTATCCCTACCTAAGATTTAAAGAAAAAAATTGGAGCCGTTTTTGAGAAAATCTTGTTTTTGTAATTTTTTAAAATTGTACGTATTGCACACAATACTTCGCGAAAACCACTCAAATTTTCAGAACAGTGTGCGTGACCTTAAACAAAGAACTCACTTTGGAGAGCACATTTTATTTGAAGGAAAAATCTCTATCTTCAATTTTGTAGTTGGATAATGACGCCGAAAAAAATTCAAACACTCACAATTTTCGAAAATTCAGAGTTATTCGTGAAAATCGGACCTATGCCATGTTAATAAGTGTATTTTACTCTATTCATACAAGAAATTTGCCGTTTTTGAGAAAATTTTGAAAATCCCCGGGGGGCTTCATATAAAATACTCTCAAATTTTGAAGAATCTTTTTCAAAATCTCAAAGCTTCGACTAGAATCAGGTCGACCGAGGAATATCCATTTTGGTAGAAATCGTACGTATGGTTTAGGCGCTAGCAGTGTTCACAGACGGACAGACAGACTGACGGACGGACAGACGGACGGACGGACAAACAGATGGACGTTTTCCTTGTAATTGAGTTTTCGGTATCAAGGACGTAGAAAACAGGGTTTCTGGCTACACCATGTGATATGGGATTTTTTCTTAATTTAGCAACTGGATTTATTTACTTTTTCGTTTTCACGGCCCGGCAATGAATTTTTTTCCGCCAAAAATAGGTCATTTTTTCGCGCAGCATTACATAACTTTCTCTATACTACGTATATCACTCCGTGTATACGTACATATACGGGAAAGCAAAAAAAAACACATTCTTGAATCTAACTTCGTAGCTTAGCTAAAATAATAAAGATTTTGGAGATGTGCCAGAGTGATTGTGCACCGACCATATGTTAATATTGATCACAAATTGAGAGAATAGAAACTTTAGGAATTCCAGTAAAAGTGGGGAATCGTTTTCGACGACCTGTTCCGACGCGGCATGCGCGAAGCAGACGCGAGAGCGGGCGGGGTTTAGTGTGTGTGTGTGTGTGTGTGTGTGTGTGTGTGTGTGTGTGTGTGTGTGTGTGTATGTATAAGTTAACCTTCGGATCTACATCGTGAAATACCGAGATCTGTACTGCGACGTGTGTTTTTTTTAGCCAACTCATATTATTTGGAGAAAAGAGTCAATATTAACATTCTAGGAAGCCATTAAATCCATTTTTAATACATCATTTCAAAAAACGATAAATTCTCAATTTATCCAAATATATGACAATATACAATAACAATAAATAAATATTTGTTTCCTCATAACACTACTGAAAAATAGAAGACAGAATTACGGTTTCACTTCAAGGGCATCTGTGATTCCAATATAACGCCGTTTAGATCAATATTTGGCTCATTTGTGATCTGTCTCTCGAATAGTGCATTGTGCAGTTATGGCAATCATTACTTGGTTGATGAATAACGAAAATAAGGATGTCTTACCTTCCAGATTTCGAGCTTCTTGTTTGGGACGAGCCACGTGCGTAATGATATTCATTGATCCAATTCTGACGTTTCTTAACGGTAAAAGATCGGTATTAGTCCAGATGGTCTCTCCATCTTTGCCCCGCACAAACTTTCTAGTTTGTTCTTGATCTTCTGATTCCAAGTTTGGAAATTCTTCTGGATAATCACCATGCACTGACATTGCTTCATCTTCAGGAATACATCAAAGACGCCTGGCTCGTTGCTTGGTAACACATTGTCTTCATCTTCACTGTCTGATAATTCATCATGAAAATATTCATCATCATCATCGTCAAGGGTTTTCAATTTTTCACTTCTCGTCAAATTTCTTCATCTTTTATGGGATAGGAATTGTTTCCATTGGCTAAAATTGTTAAAGAAATGTAAGTAACCTTCCTCAGAGAGTAGGGAAACGAAATGAATCGTAGAAATGGACGTTAGACTTGAGAGAAGACTCATGAAAATTGATAGAAACGAAATGTACCTACAATAAATCTAGAAAAACGTATTATATAACGTGGGATCAAATTGACCCAAACAACGTTTTCTTTACTACATTCAAATTTTATAAGTCGACTCACTTATGACCAAAGGTACCTGCCGCGTCCACATGTGCAGGGAGTCTGGCTGGACAGCTACTGTGTACCCCCAAGCCCCTTTTGTGACTGCCGTGTCACGCATAAGATTTTTTCGCGCCTCTGGGTCATTTTCACCCGTACATTGTAGAACAAATGTTAATTACATTTCTAATTTCGTCAGTGAAATCTTTCAGATGCTGAAAACATTTCGTCGGTTTCGTCAGGCGAAATCTCCGAGATACGTAAAATGTTGCCATAGACGGCAAAGCAATCTAGAATAGACAGAAGACAAATGGGAACTATTTAAAGATTGTATGAAAAAATAAAACTCAATTGTTTTTAATATTTTTTGACAAAATATTGTAATTGATTTAACACTGACTCTAAAAATTACTGAATTAGTGAGGTTATAATGTTGATATTATTAACAATATGTTTACTAAATGAATTCATTATTAATATGATACATTTAATTATGAATATCGCTCTTAAATATAAGCAAAGAATATTAATTTACAAGGTAAACATAGGCATTTAACGACATACGTTTCTGAGAGAAATGGAAGACTCAACAGCCACAAACATGGTAATTGCATATATTAAAACACATAAGCCGAAGCTCTATCACGAGAAAAGCTGCTTAGGTCTAATAACAAGTTACAGGGACTGTTGGGAGAAAACTAAGGGGGTCTTTTCGTCTATTTGGATGTAATACATCAGAAACATTCCAAGGCGATAAATCGTTAGCTAGAATAGTTGCATATGTATTATTTTCAAGGAAGGTCATTTGTTAATTTCTACTTGTCAAAGTCATGGTTTTATAGAAACATTAAAGGTAAAGAAATACAGATTTTTATAATATGTATCAGTATTATTTTTCAATTGGTTCGACCCAAAGTTACTAGTGAACAGAGCTTTCTTGCAAGAAATATTCTACCCGTCTTTGAATAGCAAACATTGCAAACGACTATCTAAGCAGTACCAAAATTCTCGCGTAGCTGGTTTATTTCAAATTTTCCGGTTATTTCTACGCTATTTGATGTCAATAAAAATTATACAGAAAAATGTGGCGGCTCCGGAAGTTGGGTAAATAAAGCTTTTCAGTTTAGCACTGAATACCGACTCTGATATACAGTACTTTCTTCTGGAATCGTTGAGTTTCAGAGATAACTCAATGATACCTACATATTTTCAAGACAATCCGTTACGTTAGTACTTGTTCACTTTTCCTTTTTAAGGTATATAAATACCTTAATGCCAATTCCTTTATTTTCAACAATTTATTTCAATACTTACCAAGCAAACCACATCCGCAACCCTCTTCTCTTTCCTCGCATTTAATTCTATTTATTTACTAGAGCTAAATTTGTTTTCAACCCTTTTCTCCATATTCACTTCAAGGCCTTTTTTGACTCACCATTTCGTGTCCTATGAGTAAAAGGTACTGTCACAATCTTCAAGTATTATGAATCGAAATGATAGTGAAAATCGCAGTAAAATACACACGGTAGTTCTCAAATCTTTATTGAACCAATACATGTAATTAGTATCTTTGTTTATAAATTAATATATGAAGTAGGTCTTATAGAATGTCACCGCATATCTTCATCCCACATTTAATACTATTTCACAAGAATCTAACTTTTTCGTTGGTGACTTGTCGCACACTTTTATTCGTGGAATTAAAAGATCTTGATCTGGAAACGTATTTATAGATCAAGAATGTTAGAATGAGAAAATTCGGCAGCATTAATTTTCTCTTTTTATAAATAATAATTTTTATCGAAAACCAGATTTCAGTTCCTCTAGATACCAGAAAATTGCAGCAACTCTAATTTATCAATCTCTAAATTTGAATAATCTTATAAAAAGTAATATCTAAGGATCAAATATTGCTCAGGAATTTGTATAATTTAAAAAAAGTTAAATGTACGAGGGCAAACCTGAAAAATATGTCTTAATTTTAATTTCAAAAATTATATTAATATCCTTCGACTGAACCTCACTTCATCGCACGGTCTTCCGGAATAGCGGCAATTTTGCGAACTACTTTCTAGAAAATTCTCCTTTTATGCATTTTTTTCTTCTTCTTTGTGGCATGTCATCGACACGTACAAACGAAGCTACGGAATATTCATGGATTATTATTCGTAGCGATTTTTCAACTAAATATTTCCTGTTCTGATATTCCGCTCCGAAGAACCCCCGAGGGGAAAAATAGCTCAGCGGCCATGTTGGAGGGCCTTTCGCCACGTTTCCGGCTAAGCCAGGGAGCCCACCTCAAACACGAGTACGCCCGCACCTGCAGACTAAGCATCACCAGCCGAGAACTGCCAAATAAATACATTCAAATGGATTCGCAGTCCTTTGAATATGCAAGCGACTATCTCCATAAATATTCAGCTCGTTTGCGTGGAGGGGACCGGTTGGGTGGGCAGGAGGGTGCCGAGGGACGGACGGGGGTTGGGGTGGGTGAAGAAAGGCACAAAAGGACGAGGGCCTCAGAAGGTAGGAGGAGGTCCGGGGGAGTAAGGAGAACGAGGCTCGAAACAACGAGATTCTGGCTATGACGACGCACGTTGTCTCTTTACGCTCAGGGAAGAAGGATGAGGTGTACAAAGATGGTGAGGTAGGGATATGCTGGAGGCGAAGACATTTTGAATTGATTTGAATTGAAATTGGCTCCGTTTTATGTCAAGCAGTTAGACCATGAAATCTTCTCCTTTGTCTAACCATGTATACTGATACTTTCGAGGAGGGGACGATGAACGTGTTTCCTAAATTTCAACTTAAATTCAGAGGTAATGGAAAGATGATTATAAGATTTCCTTGACATGGGACTGTTGATTGAACTTCTGAAAACGGATCATTATAAAAAATATTCTCAATCCCACAAGATTTGAATTGCTAGCGTAGGGGTTTCTAATTTACGGATATGACTTATGATTTCTATGAAGAATTATTTAAATTCAACACTGAACTTGATTAAAATATTTCATTAACCATCTGAAAAAATGTAGACATAACAGGAAACATTCATTACTAAAAACATGCAGATACTATACCCTAATTGGCAAACAATAAAAATACGAGTGCTCTTGGCCATTCGGCTTCATTTAATGAAAATATGAAATAAGTTCATTAAAAAAATTGTTACATTATTCATGAAAGATATTCTATTGAATACATACGTTTAGATGCGTAAATATACAGCAAATAACTGACACTTCAAATTTGTAAGGCGAGAAGATTCTTGAGTCTGTTATATTTTCTGAATATTGTTTGTTTTTTCCATAATACTTTATCTTATCAGAAAAATAGAAATATGAAATACCTTTTCTTTGAATATGAGAACTCATACACCATCTTTAGCAATATTTTAAATACTTGTTTTCATTGCTTTTGACGAATGAGACTGTAAAAACCTTGACAGTTGCTGGCATTAATAATGGGTTTCGTTTCTCAATATGAATAAATTCGATGTAACAGTACAGTTACGAAAACAATGAATGATAATACCCCTTAAAAATTTTTCCACCAGACGCGATAGAAGAAAACAAAATTAAACATATTTGAGTTATTGGAAGAGTAATTTGATAATTTAACAATTTTTTTATTAATATTACATGATAGTGGCAACAACGCCAAATATGCAACATCCTATGACTTCAAGAATCGTGTATTAGTTTTGTCAATATACTTCATTTAGACTTGCTTCAATTCTATAGTTTATGGAAATCTGTCTTTTCGTGAAACAGCACATTAGTATGGCAGAAACCCCCAAAAAACTGTTAAAATGTGAGTATGGGTTAACTTTATTTTGAATTATGTTTTACGTATTATTTTAGTAAAATTTTAATACATCCAGAACTATATTCTGTAGTTCTCGCTAGTTAATTTGCATAATTACACACCGTTGAATTTCAATAGAAACTGCACATGATACATTGTTAAAAGCAACTGTTTATTTTACGTTCGGAGCTTCAGTAATAAAACAAAATTATAACATTCCTCTCGCATTTTATCATCCAGTAAATACATTAAAATTCCTCGCGCATTTTACAATCTTCTGTCGCGCAAACACCGCATAAAAGCCCAAATAATTCGGGCACCAAACGGAGCTGCTGCCTTCACGCGACAAAACGGGGTCCCGCACGTCAGCCTCGCTAGACGGAGAAACGAAACGGACATTTTGCTCAGCTGCTGCTGCTGTCGCCTGGGAAACAATGCGATGCGTTATTTTATTTCGTGCGCGGCTCGCGGGGGGTGTGTGAAGGGGATGAGGTCGCAAATGGGTGCCGCGACGCGGACACGAGACAACGCGTCGCACCTCACGGGGCAGCGGGGGAGGGTCACCGTTTCCGCCAATTGAATTCTACTGCCCGCCGCCGCGCGGTGGCAGACAGCCTTCAACTGTTCGCCGTGGCCGGCGCGATAGTGGCGCGCTCGCAGCAACCTCGATTGATTTATGTGCAGCGGCGGTGTCGGTGGCGCTGGCGGAAGCGACGCGGGGGGGGGGTGAGGAAAGAGGGACAGATGGGTTACATTGTAGGCACGTGCGAAGGAGTCGGGAATGATTATAGATCCAGGAAAAGTAGGAAGAATGCGGAGAACGGAAAAAATGTTTAAAGTAGGTACATACGTGAACGGCAACAGGAGTAGAAGCAACGTTGCAAGGTTGCAATTAATTGACTGATTTGGAACACATCAACTACGTTAAATATTCCCATTAGTGTAGTGTAGCATTTTGCACTCTGATTGACCTTGAGAGTCGCGCGCGAGGAATTTGAGTGGAAACCTGAGCCGCCTGGATGGGTGGGTGGGGATACGACTCATTCTAGGAGTGAGGACCACCAATGAGAATGCGCAATTCGAACCGTAGCGCGTTAATTGAAAAAGAAATTGGGAGAAACTATTACATACAGTTCAAGTATCATTACATTTTTAGGAAATGTTTTTGTCGATGTATGACAACGTGGACCTAAAACGAATTACACATACATATTTGATTTGGATATCAGTACTAGAATTGCTTGTAGGGCTCATAATGTAACTTGCCTTGCTACGATGTAATCGAAAATTTAACTTGCTGATAAAAACAAAATTGTAATACTGAATTTTTTTATGATGACTAATATTTTTTTCATTACCTATGTTTAATTGATTAAGACAGTCTATCAAATCTACAAAATTCATGTTCATAAAAAAATCACGATTATTTTCTGCTCTAATTTACGAGTTTATATAACATACTTACAATTTCAAATCAAATTACACGATTTATTCACAATCGTATTAAAAATATTAAGCCCTTTGCTTTCTTCTCAACAAAACTCATAATAATAACATGGTTGCCCGTAAAATATTGTAAACGACGTTTGTTTGTTGGTATCTGTTATTCAGCTTTATAATGGGGAAAATGGTCACAATTATACGTTCTGCCAAACATTACCCATCTTGGAATTAACTACATATTTCATTTTTATATCAATCTCGATGTGAGAGACTGCTCTCAATTTCCTCAGTTTTGCTATAATTTGGAGATAATAACATTACTGGTGAAAAATCAATTATTAAATTTAAAATTTTTGTTAACTAAAATTGCATAATACATTTGTAAAAGAGCCACTGTTTTAACATTCTTTTTATGAGTTTCAATGAGCATTAGGTAAAAAAATTGAAAAAACTGTCGATATATAGTAGTGAACAGAAGAACATGAGCAGTGAAATATGGTTCTTGTAGTTAGAAATGCGACAGATTGTCCATTTCAATAAGTAGGTAAATCATTTCACAGCATGGATCATTGCATTAGGCACCAAGCGATTCGAACTACGCACCGCGTCGACCTCGCTGCTGCTTCTCCCCTTCCGCCAAAGCTGCCTACACCACTCTACTTGCACTTTCGCCGCTCTCGCGTGCGGACGACTGGCTCGTAAGTGCAGAATGTCCGTGGTAGCAGGCGTTGTGCAGACTTGGTGTAGTGTATGGTTTATCCCGGGAGAGAGCGGTGTCTCTTTTCCCGTTGGATGGGGATATCCGGCGCAGACCTATCCGTCGGCTTGCTGGAGATTTCCCCCTTCCGATATCTCCCCCGTCAAAGCAGCACCCCACTTGAAGCAAGCTCTAGGCTTTCGGCTAGTGCATGTTAATGTGTGTAAGTAAGGGGTGAGAATAGGACAAAGAAGAGGAAAGGAGGATCGCGCTTTGCGTGGCCCGTTGTTCAAGCAATGCCCCGGCATTCGCCCGTAGTGTTGATTGAAGAAACCACGAAAAAAACGGATCAGAGCAGTCTCCCGCTACAATTCTTCTCCAGATAGCGGCTGAATTCGACCTAGCTGTCTAGCAGTGTCGAAATTCTACCACCGTTGGCACTACGAATCCTAGGACCTACTGATAAGTGTCCCTGCAGAGTCAACGGCAATGCTGGATCTGGTCTGGAACTCTGCCGATAAAGGTTGTAAGGAATTCATAGGAAAATGTGAGTTTCGAAAACAATCAATGAAATTGAGAAGATGAAAAAATATCAGAATATGAACGAAAGATGTGAAAAGAGAAACAACTATCAAGTAACTACAAATACGGCAACTGAACAAAGACATGTTGAGAAAAAGTTTCAAATACGTGGGTAAAAAGCTAATGAAATTATTACAATAAAATCTTTGAACAATTAAATAGGCACAAAACGTAATATTATTTGGCTATGATCAATACACTTTGAATAATAATTACAGTTCATAATTTATAACATGAAACAAGTTCAAAACAAGCTGGATGGTCAATAAACAACTGCCAGTTTATGTTAATAGAATGTAAAATTAGCGAATTCCTGAAATTAAATTATTTACCAATGTTTTAATTATTGGGCAATGTTTTGTGCGGATTTTCCGTCATTCGGTCTAGACCAGAGTTGTCCAACTTAGAAGGGCTTGTGGGCCACATATCAAATTCTAGTTAGGCCGCGGGCCGCACCGTAATTTAAGATGGTTTTTGTCCTAACTACTGAGATTATACTGAAACAAATATACATTAGACACGACATTTACTCAACACACTAACTGATTAATGTACATACAACGAGAAAAATAATATTTCCTTAACTAAAAATGAGATGAGTTGTGTAATTGTATTGTATTTTTTTGGTATAATATTTTTTTCAAAGCAGTCGCGGGCCACATGTGGATCTCATTGCCGATGTCCCTGCAGCAAATCTAACAGGAAGGTCCTTTCCCGGAAGGTCGGGTTCGAATTCCGACGGTGGCAGATGTTTGACACTAGTTACATAGCCACGTCGAATTCAGTAGTTATCTGGAGATTTCTAGCGGTATTAAGATAGGTATTTTTCCTTGCTTCCTCCGATCAATATCGGAAGAATGTCGTAGCAGAATTCTATCAAACGGACAATGGACATCGGGCGTTCTTTCCTTCCTCTTCCTTGGCCTATCCTCTTTTCTTAGAGACATACATGTAATTGTACATGCTCTACACTACGACACACGTCGGGAATCAAGCCAGGAGCTAGAGCTTGAACCGGTTGGGGCCGCCCTCCGCTTGAAGCATGCACCTGGAGGGGACTCAGACAATTTGGATTTCACCATCCAGCGTGGGAAGAATACTGCCACTTCCCGAAATAAAACATTCACCACTCTAACGGGACTTATGGCCACAGGCATTGATGTTTCTGGAAACTGGTCCGGAAATTATTTGGGAAATATTCATTTGCGAATCGAACTATTAGAGACTGGAACGATTTGCCTGTGACAATCTTCTTTCCATTTCCTCCAAGCCTGAGTAAATTTGAAAATAAATTATTTTTCTAGATTTTGATATGTATAATACAAATATATTTAATATTATTAGTTTACTAGGCTGTTATATAAAGTTATTATTATTATTATTATTATTATTATTAATTATGTGCAGGGACGTGAAGTGTGGTGAAGTGGAGTGCTATGAAAGCTCGCACGGTGAAATGTTCACGTTAATTGGTAAAGTTTTTAAATTTTGTAAAATTGTTAAGTTATGTAATGTTAAAATAGTGTATTCTGCCACTAAGTCCTCAAAATTTAATTGCAGAATTAGTAATAAATCTAAATCTAATCTTAATATAAACACCTTGCAATCAATCACAATAATTCTGTAGAGCTTTTATCATACAATCACCCTCACATAAATAATCAATAAAGGGGAACAAAATATGAGGCAACGTAACTAAAATGTCAGACCCTTCGTCACATTCGACATGAAAGTCATGAAACGGAAAAGAATATTTTGCATTGATCAATAACATTTCCACGTTGAGTTTTTACGTTTTAATTAGATTTTGTGTTGATCATTTGTTTCTTTTGTCATCTAATGAAGTACCAACGTTTCACACTAAACCGAAGAGGGCTGACAAAATAACTCCTAAATACTATATTCAAAATTTTAAAAATTAGGTTGTAGGAGAAAATTAGGGAAAATTTTTAATACATTAAACTTACACAATGTTTTTTAAAAGAAAACTATCACAGAAGATTTGGCTCAAAGAATCCTATATCGTTATCAATTTTAATGTACACAAAATGTTAAACAACAATTCCGTCTTATTTTCAGAATACTGTATTACATTAGCGCACTACAACTGTCGACAATTTACTTATGATATTGGCATGCAAATAACTTAAGGGTTATGTAATTATTACTTAACTAAAATGTATTTATTTAATAAATAATCTATGATAAATTAACAAGCAAATTTTGAATTCTGAAATATTAATCAACAGATATCTATAGAATAGAATTCGACATCCAGAAGAACAGAACATGGAATTGTGAAACACTCGGTAGTAGCGTTGGCATGCAACAGATCCTCCCAGCACAACATTGACCTTCGCTCTATTTCACCAAAACCAACCCCCCTCTGTGCACCATGCGACCCTTCACACTCGTTACACCCCGCATTATCACACGCCCTCACAGCGCGGAGGACGGCCGCGTAAATATTATGCAGCGAAGGTCGCACCGCCCAAATAGGAACACTTCGAACGCATTCGCGAGGGGATAACCGCTAAACGCTCGCGCACAGTACGATTGCCGGCGGCCAACAGCAAAATAATGCGTGCTTTATCGCCCACTACCCCTTTTCTTCCTACCCAGAACTGGCCGGACACCGCAAGCTCACACACACACACACACACACACACACACACACACACACACACACTGACACGGGTATACAAGTAACCTAGCGTGTTTTTATTCGGCGTTCGGGTGCGTTGACAAACACAACTGCCACGCGCTCGCTACGCACTGCCACGCACCGCTGTTCACGCACTCCGCGTGCGTGTGGGCGGTGGGGAGTGGGGTGCGCGCCCATTCCAGGGTACCCGTTAAGCATGTCCGAATTTACGTCACAAAAACACGCATCCTCATGCCGGGTTTTTGTAATTTACGATTAGCGTGTGTTCACGCTTAAATGAAAATTAAATTTGAATGCCATGCGACCAATTGCTTTCGACTAATCTTCTTTGCTAGCGTGTGCAGCATATCAAGCGACGTTGTTCGAATAACTAATGGCGAGTAGTCGGCGATGCATACTTTGGTGACATTGAGAACGCATCACAGACGCCGGTTGTTTTTGTTGTGTGTAAACTACGATACTTAAATTCTATAAATCAACATGGAATATCAATGTGCGTCCTTTCATCTATTTGTACTAGTGCCCGTAGTAATTAGTGTGAGCAATGTGAATCAATGATATAGAACGAGAGAACATAGTACATAGAGAAATGCAGAAATCACTGTTGGGTTAATGGATACAACTGAAATATTGATTCATTTAGTTTTTTAAAAATATTTTTCTATTTTAAACTACCATTTATTTTCAAGAAAAATGCTTGTAGTGCTCGTATGTTTTTTAGTGTAATGATTTTTATCATATGGCAGTTGTAACCGACCAAAACTGCTTTGGCCAGAGTTTTGAATTTACATCAATCTGTCAAGCGGGTTAAAATAGTTTTATCATAAAGAATTAAGCAAATAGTAGATTTTCACAGTGTTCAGTATAATTCTGTTGTTGATGAAGCAAATAAACCAATTCAATGGAGAAGAGAGTAATTTTTCTATAATTTGACATTGATCAAAGTAATGATAAAAAGTATTGTAACTTAATATTTTCTGTGTTATTACAATAGCATCGCTTTATTTTATTATTCTCTTATTATTCACATAATTTTGACATTACCAAATGCTTCCCTCTCTATGAGCATTAGTTTTTCAATTATTCCGTTTTCGTTTTCTCCATGTAATATGCATTTAACCTTTTTAATACTGATGCTATGCAACCCGCGAATTTCAGTAGTTTTCCTTAAAACTTTACGTTAATTCACTCTTTAAAATCCTCATTATTTGCTGCGACTAGCTCTTCCTCAGAGCATAAAAACTGACAATGCATTAAAAAATCATTACTACATACATTTTTCATTTTAACCTTTTCCCTATTACCACATATTTCTGTTGAAAGAAAGTTGCTACAGTGCGAAAATTTTAGGTACATTCAGAATGATAAAGTTGATGACTCGACAATTCAGAGTCTTTTCTAAGGTGTCTAACATTGTTAAACAACGTTTCTTCACGAGAAACGAAAATTGTAAATTAACCATCATTTTACATTTTCTAGCATTTTTAGAAAAGTATGAAATAAAGAATGATAAATTGCGCGCGTGGCCAGAATTATATTCCCGAAATCTCACTTTCCGTGCAATGACAGTAAACTTCTACTTTCCTCTGATCCATTGCCCTGCACTAACAACTGCACTCCCCCTTCGAGCTATCTAAACTCTCTCGCTGTTCTGATAAAGCGGAATTAAACCCATTTTATGGTAGCCGTTGCATTGCAAACAGAATTTCCAACTGCACTGATAACTTTGCCATTCAAAATATAGAATTTTCATGACTTCTCCCAAGTACATAAATTGTCATGCCTGCTCTTTTATCTTTATTGCCATCTTACACAGTACAACTGTAAGCGGATAATACGTCATTCAAGGTGTAAACAGCATATATCTGCACGAACACGCTGCATAAATAATCAAGCATCAGATTTTCAAATGATTCATGGAGACGGAAACTGAAATTACCAGAAGCATGAAGAAAATGGTGGGCTACCAGCTGTTATAAAATTTGTTTCATTGCTAGTAAATTAAAATGAATCGTAGAATGAAATAAGATATATCGGAATTATATCATATCTTCACATTTTCAGTTTTACAAATCTCCCGAAAACGGACGGACTCTTGTACTTGTACGAGAGTTATTTGGTAAAAAATATGTTCCTGTTCTGTCCTTTGGCTCGATAGCCCGCAACGGGCATTGGATGATTTAAAAAATATGTTTCAGTCATTATAAACCCTTTACTCAAATATATATCGTAAGTCTGAATAGAAATGATTCAGATTTTCTCACCTAAATAACTTAACTAAAAGCATTATATTGCATTCTCAGAGTATTTCACATTATTTATTTTCCTGAGGAACATTCTCATTGATATTCCTAAAGTGAGAGGTTTAATTCAAAAAATCATTTTATTAACATTTAGAGTTTTGTTCTTTAGGACTCTAGTTATTGCATAAAGTCTCACTGTTTTTCAAGAATATAGTGGAAGTACATTTTCGTAAAACTTGATACAACAAGAATTATTATCTTCTCCGAATTTAAATTTTATAGTCACTTTTATAACTTTATTTCCTAAAATGTATATTTTATACCCAGTTCTTTATTTACTGACAATGCTGTTCAAACTTTGTTAGTTCAAACTGATTGAACAATCTGGATTAATCATAGCTATTTATTGGTCATGTGCAATTTGTAAGCCATAATACATGAGAGGCAAGGCAAACAAAAATAAAGTTTAACGCAATGATGTTTCATGCCTTGAATTTTTTGAAGATTATGAGAATTCAAGTCTTTGCACTTGCAGAACTATACAGATGAACTTATTATCGGCACAACTTAACTTAAGCATAATTGAGTTATTAACTCAACTTGACATACCTTAAGCATACTTATTAAGCTTATTAGAAGGAGTCGGCATTGCTACTAAATTAGACGTACGTCATCTCTGTGGTAGATTTGCCCTACTGTGGTAAACCTTCAAATCCTGATGAATATTAGGTAATAAAACAGAGAAATCATACCATTCTGTTTACGTCATGAAATACAATGAGACAAATAAAGATATTAATGTTAAATATCTTATACTCTAAAGAAAATATTTACTTTGCGAGGATTATTTAAATATTCTCTGTGAAAATAATTAATGTGTTCTTCAATAGCTTCAAAATTTCCAGTACATTAATTACTTCAGTGTTTTTGTGCATTATCTCGTATTCTAGAAATTATTTTACAAAACCAATTTCAGGTTATTGCTAAAGTAGACGTCAGTAAACTCTAAATTCATATTTACATAAATTAAACCTGCTGTTGAACTAGCTACAATTGTAACCACGCTACCTCTCGCTGTTTCAAAATTTTTTTCTTAATTTCCTTATTTAAATGGAGATGAGGATTAATTAAATTCTTGTTGAATTTCCAATCGCCCCTGTTCGGGCACTGAAATATCACCACTCGGCTTTTTAGTTACACAAGAAAATGTATGATCCCGATGACTCAATTATGAATGAATCCCTGACGTGCAGAATTCAAACAATTACTGGATGTCACCTAATATTCACTGGTGCACCAAAAATATGATCAGGGCTTGAGATTTCGTCTGTCGAATACGAAAAATTAAAGAAATAATCAAGTATTAGTTGAGACAAAAATTTATCATGTATTCTTTCAGAAAAAAGTTGCATATAAAACATTTTTTTAAATTTTAAATGGGCAAAACTTCAGAATTTACTTTTTCAATGAATGAAGAAAACGAGTGCTTAAATAGAAAAGTACACAATACACACATGGTATAAACAATAGAATAAGCACACAAAAGAACAAAGAGAATTCCGAATGGTAGCAGCATATTAATCTATAAAGAAGAAATAAGAATACGAACAAAAATATCAACCCTCATTTATACATTACACTCATAAACTAAACTGTTTGGATTGCCATTTATTGAATCACTATGTTGTAGTGAAAGGGTTTGTTTTGAACTAAGTTCTTTAGAGATTTTGTTGAATCTTTTAACTGCACGAAAATAATTAAATTTCTATGTAGTGAGATACATTTAAACCTCTAAAATCCATGAACAATCACTGAAATAACTGCGTTAACAGTTCAATATAATTATTACATTTCTCAAGCTTTATCATTAGAAAAACACTTTCATTTTAAAAGCTTTTGTAACACCTGGCCTCAGTTAACAGCGTCTGCGTTTTTTTTAAATTGTCTCTGATAAAATTGATTTTGAGCGCATGTAGCTATAATAGTTTTCAAAGAACACCTCTGTGTTACTACTTCTAAATTGACCCTTTTTGTCTCTGCCGCTACAGCTTGCTAAATAATCAATGAAATCTAGGCAACTTGTGAGCTGTGCAATAACTCATAACCGACCCTCACTGTCTGTCCTTCGTTTGCTGCGTGGCGGCCGGCTGGCTTCTCAGGTATCCACTTTTCCGGTGAGGTTGTAAATGAATCCAACGTAACTGCGTGTGTACAATGAAAGCATCTCCTACTCTCTCCTGGTAATTACGTTCTTTCTCGTGCAATGATCAAATCCAATATAATGTTCCTTAATGCAGTGCATCTCTCATCCAGATGCAGAACATATTGGAATGAAAACGAACAAATCGAAAAATCCTGATGAAATCAATATAAGTAAAAACAAAAATGCTGTAAAGAAACACGATTTTCTTTAGTTTCTTTACACGTACAAGATGAATTTCTTCACGTCGTATAAGCTAGATGATTCGGTTGTACACGTACAATGTCGAATTGAATTTAAATTTGATTCTTCTATTGTCAAAAATTAGATTGTCGTAAGAATCAGTAAGTTTATGAAATTCAATTTACTTCTTTTCGAGCTTCTTATACAAATACTTGTATTTGCTTCATTACATCCAAGTTTTACACATTCCGCTTATCGCTATGTACGCCAATCTATTCCTTTTGGCGTCCAGTGACGGAATGGTCAAATCTTTCGAGTCTTTCTCTAGTTCAAGCGAAATTCGTTTAAAAAGAAGCGAAAATTTGCGATTTGTCTCCGCAGTGGGGTGCTATTTTTGCAGACTGCTCTTTGTGCAATGCTCTCTAACCGACTCGTGTCGAAGCGATGTAGTAGATAGTGGTACAAATTCAAAAAAGTTCGGAGATACGATATAAATGCTTTGGCGAGCTTCTACAAACGCATAGGTTGGATCAGATCATCAAATTATGGTTGGGTCTCATTTAATCTTTCGAATTCCTTCTGCAATAAAATGATAATACTGATATTTAAAAGTAACAAAACGAGGTTATCAGATTAGGTGAATACATATTCGGAATTTTCTTAAAATTCTATGGATTCTGAATGAACGAAGCTTTAGCAGCGCTGCTCTAAAGAAGCTGCAAGATGTGGGCCGCCCCAACGCAAACGAGGCTCGTTCAGGTCAGCCAAGACTACAAACGCTCGCCGCGAAGCCCTTTGCAACTACATTAAAAAACTAGTAGTGCTAAAACAACACGTACATTCTTGCCCTTAATTTCACACACAATTACGTTAAAAGTACTCAAATTTTCAAAAAATTGTTTATGACTTTATTTCAAAATCTACCATTACGCAACAGATTTCATTAAGGGAAAACATCGAAATTGAGACCTGCATTGTTCTCTTAAATGTCCTTCACCCTAACCAACAGAAAAATTCAAATAAAACCAAAGATTCCTCCTTTGAAAATTTCTCAGGGGCTTTGTGTAATGTACCCTTCAAAATTAAAATATCTGTTTCAAATTCAAGGAATCGCGACATCAGCCAGATCTATTGGAGAATACCAATTTTGAAGAAAATTAACTGAACAGTTTAGTCGCTAGTGTTGCTCACAAACGGACCGATGGACAGCTCGACGTTGTGCCGTCATTTTCAGGTATCATGGACCTAAAACATGGATTCTGGTCACACCAGAGTTAGAGGATGTTTTTTTTAAATTTAGCGACTGAATTTATCTACTTTTTGGTTACAGGGCTCTGTAATAAGAGTTTTTCTGCCAAAAATTCACCGTTTTTTTTGCGCAACATTACATAACTTTCTCTCTACGGCGTAAGCGGCAGCGAGATGGTAAAACAGTGTTTTAGCAGTGTTATCCATGATAAGTGCATAATTTTAATTCTTGACGCTCAATGGATACATTTTAATTTATCACATTAATCGTAATTATCTGTATATGTTGATATATTTCCAAATTTAACAAATTTTAAACATTTTTGACCGTGTATAGGATGATTTTACTGACAAAAGTGTTTCTTATTACTGACGGTGACCCAACAAACGGTAAGTTGAGTGCTATCAATAAAGAAATTGATCCACGCCCCACATTTCGTGCTCTTCATTCACAAGCGAAGTAAATATTCTCCTCCGAAGAAGTGGCGCGGACACTGTCAATATTTGCACAGTTTAACAAACGAAAATGATCAAGAAATGCCGCACGTTTTCCTTAATACTACCTGGAATGTTACGTATCAAGTTCGTCAACATATTCGTCCACCGACCAAACCAGTAGGAACCACGAGTTTTCGTTTGTTTCACGAAAACGGCACGCATAAATATTTCTCAGAAATGTTTGAAAAGAATTGTGCGACGATTGAGAGGGCGTGTACGAATTTTCTGTAACGAAATTAGTTTTTGTTATTACTCCTGTTCAATTTTTTTGATGGCATCATCTTACAGCTTCATTAAAGAACAGGCCTTTGATCAACTAGAGCATTGTTTGCAAACCAAGCATTGAGACAAAATTAGTAGATGGTCATCGTTCATTTGTGTTTTGGTAGATTGTATTTGAATTGCAGAGAAGAGCTGCGAAGTAGTTGCGGTAAACCGCGCACATGTTTTAATGAAATTTGCAACACATGCTCGTTCCTTCCTCGTGTCGCAACATACTTAATATTCGTGTATTAATATCCATCTTTACATAATTTTTACTTTCCCGAATACGTACGTATATACGGAGTAATATACGTATTATAGGGAAAGTTACGTAATGCTGCGCGAAAAAATGGCGAATTTTCGGCAGAAAAAAAATTCGTTACCGGGAAGTGACAACGAAAACGTGGATCAATCCAGTTGCTAAATTTAGACAAAAAATCTCCTGACACGTGGTGCAGCCAGAATCCATTTTCTAAGTCCTTCATACCGAAAAACCAATTTTAAGCAAAACGTACGTCCGTCCGTCCGTCCGTCCGTCCGTCCGTCCGTCCGTCCGTCCGTCCGTCCGTCCGTCCGTCCGTCCGTCCGTCCGTCCGTCCGTCCGTCCGTCCGTCCGTCCGTCCGTCCGTCCGTCCGTCCGTCCGTCCGTCCGTCCGTCCGTCCGTCCGTCCGTCCGTCCGTCCGTCCGTCCGTCCGTCCGTCCGTCCGTCCGTCCGTCCGTCCGTCCGTCCGTCCGTCCGTCCGTCCGTCCGTCCGTCCGTCCGTCCGTCCGTCCGTCCGTCCGTCCGTCCGTCCGTCCGTCCGTCCGTCCGTCCGTCCGTCCGTCCGTCCGTCCGTCCGTCCGTCCGTCCGTCCGTCGTCCGTCCGTCCGTCCGTCCGTCCGTCCGTCCGTCCGTCCGTCCGTCCGTCCGTCCGTCCGTCCGTCCGTCCGTCCGTCCGTCCGTCCGTCCGTCCGTCCGTCCGTCCGTCCGTCCGTCCGTCCGTCCGTCCGTCCGTCCGTCCGTCCGTCCGTCCGTCCGTCCGTCCGTCCGTCCGTCCGTCCGTCCGTCCGTCCGTCCGTCCGTCCGTCCGTCCGTCCGTCCGTCCGTCCGTCCGTCCGTCCGTCCGTCCGTCCGTCCGTCCGTCCGTCCGTCCGTCCGTCCGTCCGTCCGTCCGTCCGTCCGTCCGTCCGTCCGTCCGTCCGTCCGTCCGTCCGTCCGTCCGTCCGTCCGTCCGTCCGTCCGTCCGTCCGTCCGTCCGTCCGTCCGTCCGTCCGTCCGTCCGTCCGTCCGTCCGTCCGTCCGTCCGTCCGTCCGTCCGTCCGTCCGTCCGTCCGTCCGTCCGTCCGTCCGTCCGTCCGTCCGTCCGTCCGTCCGTCCGTCCGTCCGTCCGTCCGTCCGTCCGTCCGTCCGTCCGTCCGTCCGTCCGTCCGTCCGTCCGTCCGTCCGTCCGTCCGTCCGTCCGTCCGTCCGTCCGTCCGTCCGTCCGTCCGTCCGTCCGTCCGTCCGTCCGTCCGTCCGTCCGTCCGTCCGTCCGTCCGTCCGTCCGTCCGTCCGTCCGTCCGTCCGTCCGTCCGTCCGTCCGTCCGTCCGTCCGTCCGTCCGTCCGTCCGTCCGTCCGTCCGTCCGTCCGTCCGTCCGTCCGTCCGTCCGTCCGTCCGTCCGTCCGTCCGTCCGTCCGTCCGTCCGTCCGTCCGTCCGTCCGTCCGTCCGTCCGTCCGTCCGTCCGTCCGTCCGTCCGTCCGTCCGTCCGTCCGTCCGTCCGTCCGTCCGTCCGTCCGTCCGTCCGTCCGTCCGTCCGTCCGTCCGTCCGTCCGTCCGTCCGTCCGTCCGTCCGTCCGTCCGTCTGTCTCTCCGTCCGTCTGTCCGTCCGTCTGTCCATCCGGTGAATGTGAACAACACTAGCCCCTTAGCTATGCGTACGATTTTTCCAAATTGAAGAAACCCCTGTCCATCTGGCCTGATTTTTGACAATCGGAACATAAAACCGATTGTTCGACCTAGAGCTTGTCGGAGAAAATTCCACGAAGAGCGACCGCAATTCACACAATTTAAAACTGAAATTCTATGATAGACCGCTCGTCGCTGCAGATAAGGCATCACGATAGATAAGACGATTTTCAGTAGTTTTCAGTAGTAGGGGGATGGATAGGCAGGCAGCCCCCAGTGTTCTCCAGTCGCCGAAGCAGGCGCAAAAGCCACGAGGCCTCCGCTCGCGTGGGCGTTCGTGTGCGGTCGACGCCCCACGCGACTGAGTTCCAAGAAGGCCGTGGAAAGAGGGGAAGGTCGCGGCCTGCTGCAGATCGATCAATAGCAGTGGCACACTGGCCCACAGACACAGCGACCGCTCCGCACCCTCTTGCCCCCTGCCGCCCTTCCCACGCGCAGCGCCACGCCTGCATCGCCACGCCTGCGCCGCACCGCCTGCACCGCTACGCCTGCACCACCACGCCTGCACCGCCACGCCTGCACCGCCACGCCTGCACCACCACGCTTGCACCGCCACGCCTGCGCCGCCACGCCTGCACCGCTACGCCTGCACCACCACGCCTGCACCGCCACGCCTGCACCGCTACGCCTGCACTGCCACGCCTGCACCGCCACGCCTGCACCGCCACGCATGCACCGCCACGCCTGCACCGCCACGCCTGCACCGCCACGCCTGCACCGCCACGCCTGCACCGCCACGCCTGCACCGCCACGCCTGCACCGCCACGCTTGCACCGCCACGCCTGCACCGCCACGCCTGCACCGCCACGCCTGCTCCGCCACGGCTGCAGAGCTACGGCTGCAGAGCCACGGCTGCAGAGCCACGGCTGCACAGCCACAGCTGCAGCGCCACGCCCCCGCCACGCCCCCGTCACGCCCCTAACCCTCTCCGTCTCGCTCCACCCTGCATACAAAATATTTTAAGCCATTGTAATTTTCGAAAATTGAGGGGTGTTAACAGGACCTCCTCCATTGTATGTGCGTATTTCACTCTATTATAGTAAAAAAATACAGAAAAAACCATTTTTATGAGATTATCAAGTTTTAGAAACTGTTAAAGCATCATCAAAACGAACTAAAACATAAAAAAAATAGTATCAAAATTCTAGGACTTTGAGAAATTAGATCAATTTTGGGATATTGCTAGGGAAATCCTAGGTATGAATTAATTTGATGCTTTTGTTGTTGTTAATAGGTTCTTGCTATATTAGAAAATAAAAACAAAATATAATTTTAAAGGAGTAATAAATCAGTTTTTAAAAGTAAGTTCTTTCATAACGTATTTGATTTTACTGCGAACACTGCAATTATTTACATGGTACCACTGCCTTCTTTAAACTCCATAACTGATAATATATAGGGGCCGTGACTATTACGTCAGTTATGGCTCATATTTCATGCAGAAATAGCAATGATATAATGATTCGTGCAATAATATGCCATACTATGAACGATTTTGTTAATGGAAAAGGGTTGTTTATAATGTTGGTATACAAAAAATGTACTTTTAGCGGTGATAGATGGCAGCTGGCAAGAAAGAGTATGTGGCAATTCCATATAGCTAGCGAAGACCCAAGGAAATAGAAAACTAATACGGGAAAGTCTGTGCCATTCTGTAGCAACACTATTTCGTTATCACGGCCTGACAATGAATTTATTTCCGCCGAAAATTTGCCATTTTTTCGCGCAGAAATACATAACTTTCCCTATACTACGTATATGACACCGTGTACACGTACGTATACGGGAAAGTAAAAAATAAAATAATGGTTGAAACTTATTCCAAAGTTGAAAATGATTGGATATAGGATTTGCTAATTTTTTTCTTTCATCACCTTTCGCGCTGTTCTAATATCCAAATTCGGAGGAGTTTCTGCTTCTATTCTCTCTTAAATTTCGAAATTATTTCCATGTTTGGATCACATTCGAATGCCAGTTCCACCAGAGCTTGTTGATTTTAGAACGCCATCAACAGTTTTGATATTGAAGTTGCTTCAGGACGCAGTTTCGCTTCCGTTCATCATTACCGTCGAGGAGGTTTTCTTCCCTGATAATTTCCCGAAGCTTCTTTACAATGAGCTCATTATAATGAGAGTTGACAGATCCTGAATGGCTTTTCTGTTCATTTGGGCAAAACCCTTACTTCCAATTTTACGCAACTGAATTGAATTATTTTACAATTGTGTTATTTTATAAATGTGAATTGACATTTAATCTGTGCAATTTTTTATGAAATTTATACTTCGAGCTCCGAGGTCTTCCAAATTCGTTTCCCAGATGACGATGATGATAGAGGAAATTGAAATGTGTTGGCTTTCAAAGAAAATGTAGTCCTAAGTTTCCATGAATTCGTACTAGAAACTAATATAAGGAGCTCGTACGAGTGAGCATTGCTTCATTGTTGCTTGATAACCTTGCTTTTTTCTTTATTTTGTACGTAAATACGCGTTGAAAAGCTGTGTGGTGAATTCAACACAGCCATTCAGACGTTGAAACACCAATTCAGTGTTAGAGGATCATTTCCTGTTTTTGACATGATTAACAAGAAACTTCTTTCTCTAACACAACTCTCAGCTGCAGTAGTTGCCTTTACGTATCATTTACGACAATGACTGCGGCATGACTAAGAGACTTTGTTATAAAAGGAGAAGAATGAGAGAAAAATAAATTCGCAGTGGTAGAAAAGTAATATTTGTCTATGGAGACTTGTTAAGGGCAAGCAATATCAGGGCAATCCATATCCGAAAATCTACATTCAAAAAAGAAAAACTTGGTATTTTCTTAAACTTTTCATTTGATGGAAAAACGTACGCAAATGTCAATAAGCGGTCACGACCATTTGTTTACATATCAATGCGCAATCGTGATTACATGAGCTAGGAGATTAAATAATTCTATCTAATAAATATATCGGCAATGCTTTTTACTTTTATTTTTGATTGTAGTGTGAATATCTGTTTGTGATTGTTTTAATTTTTCCGAAATGTTTTTCTCAAAAAAACATTTTTTCGGTTTCATTCCATTGATTTACTCTAATTCCTTCATTGAAACATTTAAAATGTTACTAAATAGTTGAATAAACTTTGCATTTTATATATTTATGAGATCGAGCATACATCGTCGATCTCTAACTGTCCAACAGCAAAATTAGAAACTATACGACTCAACTTGTGTCATAGCAAAACGAGGGAAGGAGCAGACAAGGAAAAAGAAAAACGCGCTGTAACTTCTTTGGAGGCGTACAAGCGGCTAGCACGAAAGCATCAATTAGCAGCGAAACACCACATCGCGTTCCAGACGTACAACTCCTGAAACTGTCATAGCAGGTAATTGGCGCTGGAAAACTTCTTAAGCCGAGGCTGCCGTTTCTCAAGCCACTGCCCTCGAATGCACGGGTCTAGCGAATAACTCTCTAGCAAGAGAGAAATTAACTTTGCTTAATATGATTTTATTGCATCCATTTTATTTCTTTGATGTTTATAATAACGTAACGAAATAATGCATAATATTTGAACATAGAATAATATAGTTAAATACACATTAGTAAAATTATAATGACCAAATATGAAGTAATATGTGGGAAAAGGCAAGTAAGCACTCAGAATTAGCACAATCTCTGAAGTTTTATTTCCAAGCAACATATGGCAAACTCAGATTGGTAAGAGGAGCGGATGAAAATCAGCTGCGAAAGCCTCAAATAATTTTAAGTGAAATTCCCTATCAGCGACACCTTAAGCTACGAAAATTTCTAATATTATATATCAGTATATCATATATAATATGATATATTAGCTGATACCCGGCGCGTTGCTGCCGCAGAAGAGATGATTGAGGAAATATTATTCTCCTCCTCTCTCTTTCTTTCCCCACTCTCTTCTCCATTCTCCCTTTTTTCCGTCTCTCTTTCCCCTCTCTGTCTTTTTCCCCTCTCTCATTTTCCCCACTCTCTGGATCTCTTTTTCCCTCGCAGTGTCTCTTTTTCTCTCACAGTGTTTCTTTTTCCCTCTCTATCTCTCTTTCCTCTTCTGTGTCTCTTTCCCCCTCTATGTCTCTTTTCCCCCTCTGTCTTTTCCTCCACTCTCTGACTCTCTTTTCCCTCTCTTTTTTCCCGCTCTCTGTTTTCCCCTGTTTTCCCTCTCTCTGTTTTCCCTCTCACTATTTTCCTTTTCTTTCTCTATTTCCCTCTTTATTTTTCCTCTCCCTCATTTTCCCTCTCTATTTTTCCCTTTCTCTATTCTCTCTATTTCCCTCTTGCGGTATTTCCCCCTCTTTCTCTCCCTTTCTCATATCTTTATCTCCCTTTTTTCCTCTCTCTTTGTCCCTCCTTCTCTTTTTCCATTTCCTCTCATCAACTTGCGCCGTCTGCTCCTCCCGTTCTTCTCGACCTCGCCCCTCGGCACACGGCAACGCCCAGTAACAATGAAGCTGACGAGAATTAAGAATTGCATTTAACTGAAGCGTCATCTTGTGCAGTAGCGCCATCTAATGGATTTACAATAATTAAATTATGCCTATGTTCTTCCCGCAAGTGCAAGCAATAAGTTGACAAAGTTTTATCGCAATCAGATACAAGGTACGGCAGCGCATTAATCACAAACCAACAAACATTGATTTTTATATATTTCATTTGTTTTCTGTAAAATTATTTTCGTGAATTTTCCCGATATTTTAATATTTGTTCTGCTATTCGGGGAGGAGATGAATCCAACAAATCGGAGATAATTAATATTGGTCCCATCTTTTTTGTGTTATAAACGGTTTAATTAACCCAACTTTGTTTTATTTACTTAGATTCTGCACGTCTGTGAGTAGGTGGAGTAATATTGAGAAGCGCCGGAGCAGCAAAAATATAATAAAATTCTAAAACCTTATCCTGTAGATTACGGTGTGCAGAACATTTCTTTGAGACCTTAGACCTCAAAATTTTAATTTTTAATGCCCTAAAACGCTTCATTTTAAAGTTATGCAACAATATTGATTCGAACTGTGTGGGGGGGTTGCATTTCAATGAATACCTAGTTTTTTATTCTTCAGCGCCATGTAGTGCCATTTTTTCGACATTTTATTAGTTATTTTGCTATTCGGGACGGAGATGAATCCAACAAACTAGAGGTATGTAAAACTGGTTCTATCGTTCTTGAGTTATAAATGGTGTAACTAACACAACTTTTTTTATATATATTAAAACGTTCCTCTTTTGGGTTCATTTCAACATTGATTTTATGAGAAATGGGTGGGACAGGTGATCTTTGTTCGCAAATGGGCTCTGGATTTTGGCAAATTCATCAGAAATACACATGGAAATACAAAGAACATGAACAATACTTTATTTCACAACAATTCAGTATACTCTGTGACACTTCCCACTTTTCTAATATTAAATGTGAACAAATCACAGCTACACTTCCCATTTATTCCTAAGACACTATTCCATTCACAAACCGAAAAGGAAACCTGATATTTATATGGGCGATTCATTTAGCTTCCAGGCGAGGCGCCGTCCCCCTCCATCTCGGCATTGCTCGGCTGCCCTCGGTCCCCGTCGTGTACCCGAAGCCACGGGCGACCGCCGCTGCATGCAGCTCGGCACCTACGCGCCTTCACACGATGCTCCCTCCAAAACACTTTTCTTCCAGGCACTATTTATGTTTTATTTTTGTCCACCCCTCCCGCACTGTCTATTCGGTGAACACGCTACTCATGAACACTATCTCCAGTCCTCGCCAGATGTTCCATCATCATTTGCACAGACACGTGGCGAAACTCGCTTCTCGATTGATATTTCGCACTTGCTCAGTTCTTTATATTGCGAACTCCGGTTAGATGTCGAATATTGTTCATCGTATTTATCCACACGCTGGTTACTACTATGTCCACTGTCCGATATCACACTTAACGTTCCCTCAATTCCTCGACTACTATCAAGATCACTCGATCCAACGCGTCCGCCCCGTCTCCTACCGAGTTCACACACACTGTCTATCCGGTGACCACGCGCCCGCTCTCGCTCGCGCCCTCTCCTGACCCGATCGGAACGGGTCAAGCGGCAACGGCCATAACTGCAGCGCCATTTGAACACGTTCGGCCGCCTCTTCATTATGTTAAACGTATTATAATAATAATATTATAATCATTCGTTTCAATATATATTATTGAGAATAAGAAATAGCCGGTTAGGGATATTTTGTCAACTCTGGTTCCAAGTTCCAGAAGGAAACTTCATTTCTCTCACTTTGTATGAAATTGTTTGATTGATTGGATAGTGATTTCGGGCGCGCCAACCGCGCGTTAACTGCAGGTCATTAGTCCCGTAAGCATAGTACATTTTATTTCATCGGAAGGTGGCGATGAACTTCCCCGCTAGATGCTGAGATCCAACGGCGACCTTCCTGTCCACTAGTCGGATAGTCGGTTTCCCCAATCAGGTATCTCCCACCAGCGGGGCACCGCCCCAGCCGAAAAAAGGTCGAAGCTCCCGACCTGTCTCCTGGTATGAGTGGAAGGGTAGAGCAGGTACGAGTACGTATGTGTAAATAAAGAAGAGCATAGGACAAGGCAGAGGAAAGAATTATCGTGCGCAGTCCGTGGACTGTTTGTTAGGGTCCGGCATTCGTATAGCGCGTTGATCGGAAAAGTCAATGAAAACAACCAATCACAGCAGCCGTCCGCTGGAATCCTCCTTCAGACAGCGAATGAATTCGGCCTAACTATGAAACTAGTGTCGAAAATTCCGCCATCGTTTGGCTCAAACCTAGGACCTCTGAATAGGGGTATTACAGTGACATCAGATGATGTTCTAGGCCATCTCTCCTGGTGTGTACTTATGTTTGTTGGAAAATCGTCAATGAATAGGAGTTAAGTATATGATATCATCATTTTATGTAGACGTATTTTAAACGCGAATGAAAAGAAAGATACGAATGCTTTCCTAAATATTAGTCTGGGACTATGATTTTCTAATAAGTAAATAACAGCGCATAAGATTTAGTGCAGCCACGGACATTACCCACAAGACTTTTTATTACTGCCCTATTTTTAGAACATTCAAATACGTTTGAACGTTGTTTATCATATCATTCCCAACACGTTATCTTCACATTGGTCTTCAGTGTCATTACATTGGGTAGAAATGTCAATACTGATATTATCTTGAATGAAGTATAGAACCAACTGTAGCTAGTCCCCTTCGCGCGGGTGGCGGGCGAAATTGTCCGGTTGACCGATGCGAAGGCTTGCCTTTCCCCCGTTCACAGGCGGCGCACCTGCTCTCGGTTGAATTTGCGTGCGCCTGCCTCCCCTTCACACACACATACACACACACTCACACACACACACACACACACACGTACACATACTTGCACACGCGGGCCAGCAAGTCCACAGATGCGTGCAGACGGCGCTGACCGGAGACCGCTGGCTTAATGCCGCTACCGCCTCTGGTGGCAGGTCCCGCAATTAATCACCGCAGTGTTCATACGCGCTTATCTGCGGGCACACGGCGGGAGCGTTGGGGGGTGGGACCGCACAGCGAGCGGCGATGGCAATGCCGATGGGGGGAGGGATAGAAGGCGTGTGGAGCGTCAAATGATGAGGAAAGAACTGACAGTCGGCGCGGCGATGGAGGAGAAAGGAAAGTTGAAGAAGGTGCGAGGAAAAAATGTCAGAGGAATGTAAAATTGTGAGCGTCCGACAATATCCGAGGAGAGAAGCACACGAAATAAGGAGGGAAATGGAAAGCAAGTTGCCATTCATATCCAATTCAAACGGTCTAAGGAAAAAGGAAAGAAAATTTATTGGGAATGGAAAATGAAGGCGCTGACAGTGCTGACTATGCTATTGGACAGAGGAAATGGAAATGATTTTGAAAGTACGGGTGGTGTTGAAGGAATTGTAAAGGTAGGTTAAAGTTATAGAAACGTAAAATTTCGTCTTATAACTATGATGGAAAATTGCCAAATATTTTCGTGCAGTTAACTTTTTTAATGCTAAAATCATTTGCTTTTTTTCTTTCTGCATTTTTGCATTTTGCATTTTTTTGCAATTGCAATGCTTTTGCATTTTTCGTTCTACATTCTGGTAGAAAATTATAAAATTTAGTAAATATGAAGACATTTTTTATACCTTTGATTATGGTAATATACAATCTTTCGTTTGTACCAAACATATTTTGTAGACCATTTTAGCTGGTATACGCAATCCATTCCTCTCTCTAGTATCAATCATTAGAATGCAATTTTAAGAGCTAATAGTAGTTATTCACATTCAAAAAACTAATGTGAAGAAATGTATGTTTGTGAAGAAAACAGTAACGTTTTATCTAAGTAATCAACTCAAAAATGAAATTGTAAAATGATCACTAAAATGGCCTTGCAAAGGAGTTGAAAATATTAAAATACGAATAGTTATTTTATATTGCTTCAAAAAGTTGGCTCTAAGATCATAATCTCGGTGGAATTTCGTATTCCTGGAGTTCTACGCGCAACGTTGTCTTCTCCAGCAAACACAACTGGAGTCCATCCAGCGGATCCCCGAAGGGCGCCCACGCGTTGTCATAGAGCGCTTGACTGCGATGTCCAGCGCAAAGCGTGGTAATGGCCCGGCTGCGGCGGCGGCTAAGTGAAAGAGGAGAGGCGGCGGTGGAGGCGAGGCCGAGGCAAGTGCACTAAATACCGTGCTCAGTGTGTCACACGGCCCCTCATCACTCGCCCGCCCCTCCCTCCCGCGTGAGTCGCCCCACCCTCGCCGCCCACCGTACGCGTTCCGTCTGCACGCCTCTCTTCCCTCGCGTTCTCCGCGCTCTCTCGCGTGCTTATCACCCTTTTCTGTTCTTTCCTTCTCCTGACCGTAAAATCCAGTTGTGTGTTGTTATCCCGGCATTGTTCATTTCTCTCTCACCACCTTTCTTTTCCCCCCACCATCATTCGTTCCTTCCTCGCCATCCTTCTTTCCTTTCCCGCCATCTTTCGTTCTCACCCGCCATCTTTCGTTCCTACACGAACCATCTTTCGTTCCTACTTGCACCATCTTCATTTCCTTCCCCGACATCTTTCGTTCCTTTCCCGCCATCTTTCGTTCATACCCGCCATCTTTTGTTCATACCCGCCATCTTTCGTTCCTACCCGCCATCTTTCGCTCTTTCATTACATCGTCAGCAACTCCCCGCCACCGCTACTCCCCGCAATTCTCTCTCACAAGTGAAGATCTCTGTCATCTCTCTACTGACATTCTCTTCTTGCTACCTATCCCGTGTGTCTGTGTCACTATCCTCATCATTGTCAAACAGTTTCCGCGGCTCCTTCTCTCTGTATTTGCTTATCTTTATTGGTTTCCTCGCGTCCGCCATCGTCCTCACCGCCTCCGCTGCCCTCACTCCGAGACGCACTGTGCTGCGAGCCGCCGGTTTGCAGAACGGCAGCGAATGAACAGCCCGCCATCCCGGAGACTTGCCCCAGACACTGCCAGAGTCCGGCCGAGCCATGCGACAGCCCAGCCCACGAGGGGGCAGTGTTCCACGAACGTCACGGATTTTGGAATTTGGGATTGTAGTTGTGCACCCTCTGTTCGAAATTGAAGAATAAATATCCAGCAACGACTGAAGGGTGGGACGTAATTGAAACCTCGAGCATTAATTTCTTCTTGATAATGGCCGTTTAAAACTGCAGAAATGATGCAGAAACTTCATACAGATGAGAATATTTGTATCAAATTAAAGAATGAATGTGATAAATTTTCGCACAATGTATTTGTTACGACAGAGATCAAAGGTGTTTTGACAAAAACATTACGAAGGTTATTTTAAACACATAGTAAATTTCTTGTGATTTAATTCTCGGTTGCGTTATGCAGTGTGAAGTGCAAAACCTTCCATTACGGTTCTGATTAGTTATGAATATAGCTTACTCGTATCTGGCACAACTTCTGCTTGTCTTCTCTCCGGTTCTTAGGATTCGTTTGATATTATCAAATTATGTGACATGTTTTCTGGGTTCTTATAAATTTCAAGATACATTTTAGTCTTTCGGATCTTGTGTACTAATCTACATTGTATGAATTCAAGAGTAAAGTGCAGCCATCTCTGTAAAAATGACGCGTTCCTCAGAATTATGTTGTTTAAAACTAGCTTAATTTCATTAAAAAATGTTAAAAAATCAACAGAATTGTTAGAATAAAACATGTTTTGTAAAAATAGCAAAATATTTAAAATATGTATGTACTAAATATGTAAAAATATGTAACGAAGAAATTTAGATATTGTGTTAGGAGAGCGATGACTTGACAAGATTACAATTTTGAGAACGGTAAGTAGAAAGACAAAAAATATGTAATTACTAAAACTTTCAATCTCTAATCATCAGTTCCCTATCAGGAGACAGAGGCGTATCGAATAACACCTCATTTGCCACGATTGTTGGACGGAAAGGGTCTGAGTGATAGTAGTCGACCGCGGGTTACTCAATACTGTATAAGAATCCTCACACATCAAAAAGTCATAGTACTAGGTTGTGACGCATTGTGCGTTGAAAGAGCAAACAGTCAGATTACATTCACTAGGCAGTAAGGTGTTGTGTATTTTTAGTTCACAATTTGTCAATGAAGTGAGTTTAATATTCATTTTTTGGTGATGTCTTCCATAAATACGTTATATGTTAATATATTTTCATAACTATAATAAAGTCATGTAATTTATTACTTTCAGGAAAGAAACGTCAAAATACAAGTGTCATAAAATGGACGTCATAAACATTGCGTAAAACGGAAACCTCCCTAAACCGGATGTTTTATTGAATATTGAATTAGAAGGTTGCCCGAACACGCAGAGCCAAACCCCGTTGCTAAGGAAAAATCTGCTATTGTGTGTAAAGCATTCAGAACGACTTGGAATCTTTTCCTTGTCGATGAAATTTGATGGATAGCAAATATCACTGAACAAACTGCGATCAAAATAACTGCTACTACGAATTCGTCGTGAAGAGCCCACATTTGTAGAGGGTAAATCACTGTCAGCTTATAAAAAATGACATGACATTTCATTACTTGGCAAGAACGAAACTTGATAAATCGCAATAGAGTCGTGGATCAGATTAATTTTTGTACTGAAGAGCACGCATGTCATTTAGGGCAATGTTTCGAAATTTTATGTATTAAAATATAAAACATCTGATTTCGGGAGCATTTTTATTGACAATACACTTTTCAAAATTCATCTAGGCATAAAGAACTGAAAAGCCGATCCAGTGGCCGAGATCGTAATGCCAGTAATGCTGTATCAGGCCTGGGGCCGAAGGATCGCCCTCTTGGGCCGAAGGATCGCGGGTTCGAGTCCCGCCTCTCGCATGATTATGTTTCCTTTGGTACTTTCATCCCCATCATCACCATATCATTTCATCTAGTTTCATTTACCTAAACCTTTAAACCCAATAGTGGTCACTAATGACCTAGATGTTAATGCGACCTTAAATAACAAAAAAAGAAATGAAAAATATATTTTATAAAAAAGTATGGCGTTTAATATCTTGCAACAGTATTTCGAAATAAAAACCCACTTGAGAAATTTTTTGGAATGAATCGTCAGTGGCAATATATTAAAAGGTTCATTCAAATAATCTAAGTTCAGAGACAAATATATCACATTTGAAGTAAACTCACTTATCATGTTGGAAGGTGCACTGCTAATAACATTTTTTCAAAAATATAATTACCATGGTCGCACAATATGCTCATTTATCTTTCACCAATCAAAACAAATCAAACTTTTTTCAGAGCACAGAAAACTTCAGCGCGCTTATTACACCTCAGGTAAAATACCCAACCATTAATGTTCCCTTCTGGGTTTTGCGTTGCTCCATCCTCGCCGTCACCGACATGAAATATGCGTCCGCCCTTCCCACTCTCATACATTTTGTTCTTTTTTCCTTTTTCGTGCACTTGGCCGTTTTCACGGTGATATATTATAGACACGGCGAGAAAGGATTTGCGAGACACTTCTGTGATATATTTCTATACAAACGCGGCTTCCTAATCACCAAACAAAGAAGAAATTAATTTCAGTAAAAATGAGGACGCCCACGGAAACAGCTAGGCCAGTCCGAATTTAATTTAAAGTAGTTGCAAATTGCATTACAGAGCAGGGCGAGAGCAGAATGCGCAATAGAGCCTCTTCTCTTTGAGATGCAAAGAAGTGGAGGCGGATTAGAGACACTAGTGCTGGGGGAAGTCAGCAAATGCCGCGGTGAAAATGCGAAAAACATAGGGAAGTGTTTCGGGGCATAATTGCAGGGGTCTGCACGTGCTTTCTTTGTCAATGCAACGCCTACTCACCACCTTGTTGTCGCTTTCCTCACGTGAATATGCAAGGCGTTTGTTCCACGAAGCGTTTAACGCTGGGAAACGTTTGGCCACTTACAGCTCTTTGTGGCCGCTGAATGTAAAGACAGTTAATATTATATGGTGACAAACTAGTGAATTTCTACGCAAAGGTAACGCTCAAACTAGAGCAAGAACAAAGCATGGATGCAAAACACAAGCCAACGTAATTGTAGTGAGTGTATGCTAATGAAAAACTTCTTACATATTAATGTATTTAGGAAAGAGGACCAAACGTAAATATTTGATGAAGTACTGTACTTTATTTTTTGCGTAAATTCACTTTTTTTCACACAATATTCACACAAAAATTTTGTTGAAATTAAATTAATTTCATTTCAATCAAATTATTTTTGGATTAACTTTTCGTTTTCCTAAAACTAATGAACAAAGACTGAAAAATCGTGGCAATTTCAGTTGTTTTTCTCTTTTTGTGAACAGCCCAGTAATTAACGCCAAAATTTAACCATATTATCACTTGAACAGTATGGATGCTATACCCACAACTAATTCATTAAAGATGCAGTCATGGGCACATTTGTTTCTATATTTAATGAATTATTTAAAATATCTTTAAAAAATTACAGTTTGCATTAAATCAAAAAATTTGAGTTGGAAATAAAATCTAAAAATATTAGTATAATAACGACGTATACTTCAAGAGAGAAGAAACAATAAGTTAAAAAGCAAGCGTAAGAGGAAAATGCTGATGAGGAAGACAGAACTTTTCTCTGATAATCTAAGAGTGCATTTTATATCATTATCAAATATTCGTCCGGGGTTTTCTGGATACACATATCAGGAATCTACCGCGTATTCCCTTTGGATGCGCGCTGTATAGCACCATTTTCCTTGTTATTAATCCTTTATACTCGGCAGTCCGAATATTAGAGGCTTTTTGCCTATAATAATCGTGCTATCTGGTCTTTTGTGCTGCCAGTAAACACTAATCCTGTCGGAAACATATCTGTAATATTTATAGTTAACGATTTTAGCCCAATATCCATAATTTTTGCATTTAGTTGAAATTGAAAGGGGGATACATGTCCACTTCTAAGAAGAAGGAGAAGACAAAGATGAAGGCGATGAAGAAGTCGAAGATGAAACAGAAGAAGAAGATGAAGGCAATGAAGATGAAGGGCGATGACGAAGATTAAGGTGATAAAGATAAAGGCGATGACGAAGAAGACGAAAATAAAATGAAGACAAAAATATGAAGACGAAGAAGGAGATGACAAAGACAAATAAGAAGACGAAGACAAAGAAGAAGAAGACGATGACAACAAAAAAGATGAAAAAGATGATGAAGACGAAGAAGATAAAGAAAAAGATGAAGACAAAGAAGGTGAAGATGAAAACGAAGAGGATGAAATAGACGAAAAAGACGAAGCAGATGAAGACGAAGACGATGAAGACGAAGAAGATGAAGACCAAGAAGATAAAGACCAAGAAGATAAAGACCAAGAAGATAAAGACCAACAAGATAAAGGCAAACAAGATAAAGACAAACAAGATAAAGACGAAGAATATTAAGCCAAAGAAGATGCAGCCGAAGAATGGCAAGACGAAAACGAAGAGGAAAAAGATGAAGACGAACATGAAGACGAAGGAGAAGATGAAGATGAAAATAAAGAAAAAGATGAAGAAGAAGGAAGGTGAAGACGAAGCAGATGAATATGAAGCCGTAGATAAAGCCGAAGAAGATGAAGACAAAGAAGATGAAGCCGATGAAAATGCAGCCGAAGAAAATGCAACCGAAGAAGATGCAGCAGAAGAAGATGAAATCGAAGATGAAGCCGAAGATGAAATCGATGACGAAGATGATCAAAGACAAGATGAGGGAAAGGACGAAGATGAATGCGAAGAAGAATATGAAGGAAAAGACGAAGATGAAGAAGGAGAAGGAGAAGACGAAGGTGGAGATGAAGATGAAGAAAAAGAGGAAGAAGATGGAGAAGGTGAAGATGAAGATGAACACGAAACAGATGAAGAAGGCGAAGATGATGAAGATGGAGACGAAGATGTAAAGGAAAAAGAGGAAGAATATGAAAATGAAGACGAAGAAGACGAAGTCGAAGAAGAAGAAGAAGAAGAAGAAAACGAATCCGTATAAGATGAAGCCAAATGAAGATGCAGATGGAAAAGACGGAGATGAAGAACGACAAGACAAAGGTGAAAAAGACAAGATGAAGATGAAGAAGAATACGAAAATGGACAAGGAGAAGGTGAAGATGGAGACGATGAAGAAGAAGACGAAGGAGAAGACGAAAATGAAGGTAAAGAAAAAGAAGACCAGAACAAAGAAGAAGACGAAGACAAAGAAGAAGAAGGAGACGACAAAGAAGAAGGAGAAGACCAAGATGTTGGTGTTGAAGATATCGACTTCGAAAATGAAAAATAAGTGAGAAGTAATTGGTGAACGTGAACTCTTGTAATAACAGAATTTTTTATCTTTACGTAATTGAACACACAAATGTAGAGGAATCTAGGCACATGTGGCATGAGTATCGGCCCGGGAGGGGCGCCTCCAGTGGTCCCTTTCCGGGGTAGCAGAGTGCGCGCGTGAGCATGGGCAAGTGCCGGGAGCCATGCGCGGTCGCGGTCGGCCAGAGCTATTAATCGGCGGCGCGGCGCGGTTAATGCAGCACTTGGCAGTGCCCACGTACTGCGCCCGCGGCCGTGCAAACCCTGCAAAGCCTCCGGCCCTAACCGGACTAATACACCGCGACGAAATCTTGCCCGAGCCACCTCAGCATCGGGACCGACCCTGTCAGAGCCCTGCTCCCACTCCCGCCCCTGGTTTACCCAGCCTCAGCCCCAGCCCCAGCCCCCTAGCGCCTCAGTGCCCCAGCCCCTCAGCCCCCCAGCCCCCAGCGCCCCAGCGCCCCAGCCCCCCAGCGCCCCACCCCCCCAGCGCCCCAGCCCCCCAGCCCCCTAGCCCCAGAGCCCCAGAGCCCCAGCCCGAGAACCTCAGCCAACCCCAATCCCAGGTCCAGTCCCAGCCCCAAACACAGGCCCAGGCACAGACACAGGTCCGCCCTACTCCACAGTGGCCCCATGTTGCGCTTTTGGCGGCTTTGTGTGGGAATGGACCGAAGAAGCGAAGAGCTGTGGAGAATGGCGTTTCAAAAACGTTTTTGGCTTTTAACATGAATGTGGTGATAACGGTTTAGTTCAAAGGGCGTACTTGTAAATGAATTACAATCGTGGAGAAAATTGGGTTGAGTAGAGAGAAGTAATGGATACGAATATTGGCGAAAGGTGAAGTGGGTGGGAGATACCGTACGGGGAAAAAGATGAAGCACAAAAGGATGTGCGGCGATGCAATTCAGGAAATCAGGCAAATTACGATAGAGAGCATGAAAAGAAGTTACAGGATTGATGCCAAGGGGGGAAGAACGAAGTGAATCCGAAAGGAGAGAGAAGAAAGAAGTGAGAGGAGAGAGAAAAAAGACAAGAGATAAGAGAGAAATGAGAGAGAAGAGAGAGGTAGCTGGGTAGATTGGGTGGGGAGAATTGTGAATAATAATTCCTCTGAACTTGTAGATCAGAGGAACTTGAACTGCAAGGAGCAACTTAAGAGTATATATTACAAGAATTGAAATACTTAAGTAATTTATATCAGAAGAATTTCATCAACTATCGTCCGTATTGAGAAAAAATTACGAAAAGTGTCTTCCTTGACATACAAATATAGGTACAAATTCAAACCAAATGGAGTTGAATAGATGTTGTTTCCTCCCTCAACCTTAACTGATTACTTCAGTGGAAGTTGTAATCATTATTATTTGAAAGCATTTTTAGAGTATATATTGAATCTTGTATGTTTACCTCTACTACATAAATTGTGTGCATTTTTGAAAATCTATATTGTTTAAATATTGTCAATAAATTAATTTAATGCAAAAAACGGCAGAACTTGTGGATTAACAATAACAGAATAAAAAATAAAGGAGAAAGTAAGAAGCAAACTATTAAGACTGACGAGAGGATATGAAACGAATTAAGAACACTATTAATTTCTATTAAAAATAGTAAAATATTAATGCTCAGTGAAATAAGAATGGCATACTCTGAATAGGTTGCTTCAGGATATCACTAAGCCAACTCTCCGTCATGTTAAAAATTTGCCACTGTACCAGTAGCAGGTATTGACGTATGACGGCAGGCGTGTCGCTTCAGCCCTGGTTAAGTAGTCCTTCCTCAACAGCGAACACCGAAGGCACTTCGGTCTTCTGGGATTCCAGGAAAGAGTGCGGTTGGGAGTTGCGAAACGGCGCGGGGAGAGAGGAGACGGGAGCGGCGTCAGGGTGAACTAATCACTCGCTTCGGGTGGTGGCCGCGGGGAGCGCCCGTGGCGGAGTGGAACTGACGCAACTAATTACTCTGAGCGCAGTCCTCCGGGCCGCCCTCACGCCGCTGCCGCTGCCGCCGCCGCCGCCGCCGCTGCCGCCGCCGCCGCCGCCGCCGCCGCCGCCGCCGCCGCCGCCGCCGCCGCCGCCGCCGCCGCCGCCGCCGCTGCCCCGCCCCACGTCGCTTCATCGCCGCCCCCCCCACCCTCCGCCCTGACCTGCCGCAGACACTCACGTGCCTTTTTGACGACAGACACGAGTTTCCAGGTACTGCTTTTACGGTGCGAAATTGCACTCAGGTTTAGTTACTTATGGAATCTAGGGACATAAACCGGTACCGCTACAGTTGTTGAAGATGAAGAATTACGCAAAAACGAGAGATATTTGGAAATGTTCGTTAGTTAACTTCGCATTACAAATTGAAATTTATCATAATTTGCATTTGCTAGATATTTAACCTAAAAGTCTGTGGAAATAACGTAAACGTTTGATAAACGTGGGAACATTATAGTATTTTACTAAGAAAACTCAGCAGACGTTGTTCTGTCCTTCATCTCCCTCTTTCCCCTCTCACCACCGTTTCTGTCTCTCCCTCCCTCACCATGTCCCTGTCTGTCTCTGTCTCTGCCGCTCTCTGTCCCTCTCATTCACATTTACTTGCAGTTTATACACGTCTCTGAGCAGGTTAGTTAATACCGGGAAGCGCCGGGCCAGCAAAAACGTAATAGAATGTTCAGGAAAGGTTCATTCTGTAGATTACGGTGTGAGAAACGTTTTTAGGCCTGTGGTCTCAAAATTTTACTTTTTAAGGCCTTACAATGCCTCGTTAAAGAGTTATTTAACGGTATAAATTCAAAAAGCTGCAGTGTGTGTTGCAGGTTGCATTGGACGTGAATACATAGTGGATATGTAGTGAATATGTAGTGAAAATATAGCGCCATGTTGTGGAGTTACAACGGAATTAACTACACATAAATCTTCTAGGTGAAAAACACGTAGAAGTACCAACTTTCATGGAGATTGGCCTAACGGTGTCGGAGTTTTGCTCTTATATTGTAATACACAAAATATTACAAGGAAAATAACACCGCGCTTTATTCTGGACGGTGCGAAGCGGTTACTAGGTGACGAGTGTTTTTTTACATGCATGATAAGGAAGAACTGTCCAAGTCTCCGGTGTAATATATAAACTCTTTTACAAAAAAAGCATGAAACATAAATAAGCAGGTAAGTAGTAGTCAGAAATGGACGATAGATATTCTCAATCGGAATGCGAGATGCTTTTGTTAGAAGCGCGGGTGGTTTTGACGTCTGTTGAAAGTACAGCGGGGGCTTTTTTTGTTTGGAGGAAAAATAATTTTGTTTAGAAGCTCTCTTGGCTCTGAATTTTCGAAGGAGAAGCATCGTTGTGGTAGCTGCGCGAAGGTTGTCTGATTTAAGTGGGACATCGTCGTGTTATGTGTAATAGGGAGCATTGAATTTGGAACTTTAGTTGAACGTTGATTAATTATTTTAATTCCGGACTTGACAAAAAGGTTAAAAAACATAAACAGGAATTTACGTGAAACGGAACAGTTCGTGGCTAGGCGTCCGCCCGTGACGCAGACAGCGTTATAGATGATAGGCCTTACAGCTGAGAATTCGGAATTTTTGTAAGGAATTCAATTCAAATATCAAGAGAGAAGCAGATAACTTCGGCGACGACCAGCGTGAAGATCGATTTTCGGCGCGGAAGCCAAGGGTGATATGAACTGCGTGGCCTCATTTACCAATGCCAAGACAATTCGGTACCATCATTTAACTAAATGCTAGCAATTGCATGCAATCAATAGAATTTATATTGTTAAAAAAATTCAAGTTATTTAAATAAGTGAAATTATTGTTGTGCCAAATCTATACGCAATTCTTCATAATAGTAGAAATAATTTCAGACTTCAGGTTTCCCTGTACAGAGGGCAACCCGGTGACAACCTGCCTGCAGGTAAGCGTGGTGTAATCGTATCGAACCCAAAACTGAACTAGCAAATTAAGGCATTTCAGAAAAAGATAATATTTATGGGAAATTTTTCCCTGGCTCCCAAAGTAAATAGTTTATGAACGAAATAACTATTAAATTTCCTAGAAAGTAAATAATTGATTATTATCACAATAAACATACTAACATCCTGTTTTATACATATATGTATATATATATTTATATATGTATATATATGTATACTATATATATATATATATATTGACCGTATGGTCAAAACGTAAATATTAGGCGCACCACAACGTTCAAAAGTGGCGCGCGAGTTGATGAATCGTTGCGGGATGAATCGGGCCGAGCCGTGAACGAGCGCCCGGAAGGGGGGGAATTGGTCGGTCGGACCGCGCGGAAGCGTTAGTTGGGGAGCGAACACCGAGCAGTGAGGAGCGAGGCGTGATGGCGACAAGAGAGCGAGGTGGTAATGCACGGATAAATCGAGAATAATCGGGACGGCTGGTGTTAAAGGAAGGAGAACTGTGATAGACTTAATGATGATTGCGAGTAAGGATTGTGGTAAACGTGTTTGGAAGGAATAATCACGAAATTTGACAAGAGAAGAGAACATTGCACGGACACGTGGGCGATGCTGTTCAGTGGTAGTCGGTGAAGCTGTGCGGATGCGGGATTATATGGTGGAGCCGTGTGAGCTGAGACAGGAAATTCGTCGTGTGGAGAAGGAAATTGTGGTTGACGACGCCGGTGTACGAGAACGGGCCGCCGGCGATACGTGGGCAGGCAGAACATCGTTGGCGCCAAGGTCACCTCTCGGCAACGAACGGGGCACGCGGCATCGCGTCGCGTAGAAGACGACTGTAGTGGAAGGCAGATAAGTAACAATAATTATGAACAAGAATAGATGGGTAATCGAATATGAGATGCCGGTTCAGGATGCTCACTGAGTAGTAAAGAGAGCAACAGCGTCTGTAATGGTTCACGAATGGCATGTAGTTTTCAGAGAAATGGAGGTTACATAATTGGAAATAATAAATGTAAAGATGATAGGAATAGTCGGAGATATATAGTGTAAACCATTTAATCTGTATTCAGCAAGGATTTGCGACCAGGTCAATGATGTAAATTATGTTATTAATGTGAAAATGTTTTTTCTTAATAAATCCTATTTCTGTGAACTCAGATCATGATGATTAAAGTATCCCCCTTCAAAGAACCCCTGTGCCCAAATTAACAATCAAAAATTAATGATATGTGCACCCATGAAACCGACAAGGGTGAGTACGGTCACTATATATTGAGACGAAAATGGACGAAATCCATTCGTCCCATAATAAATCTACAACCAGCCCGAACACCATAAGGCGCAGGCAGCTTTGAAAGCCGCGCGCCGTCGACGTCAGCGGATGACGAAGGCGTCGAATAATTTCGAAGCCTACAACCGGAACCGATGGTCGCCAATGAGGAGAGAGCCGAAAATCCCACGATAGCCATTGGTCGGCGTAGGTCACGCGAGGAGAGTAGGACAGAGGCAGCCTGGTAACCGATGTAGAATTTTGGTCTTCTAGAAAGAGTTTCCGACGAGGCAAGACGGGTCTTCTAGAAAAAGTTGTCGACGAGGTGAGACGTGTAGGACGTTTCTTCTAGGAAAAGTTGTCGACGAGGCGAGACGTGTAGAATGTTTCTTCTAGAACAAGTTTTCGACGACGTGAAACGTTGCTTTTAGAAAAAAGTTAACGACGAGATGCAATATCCGCTAGGAGCAGTTTTGTTCTAAAACAGAATTCATGACCAAGTATAACGTGAGTCGGTGCGTAATTCACAACTTCCAACGCCACCAGAACTTTCAAAGTGCACGGGAGCAAAGTGAAACGAGCCCGATGTTCAAATCAAGAATTATTTAATGAACTGTTGTCCGGAATGAGTTTGTGAGGAAGAAAATTAAAGACGTCTGAACTTTCTGAACTGACGTGTAATTCGCATTGAAGGAAAACGAAGAAAGAAGAAGGGAGAAGATAGAAGAAGAAGGTACAGCCGAGAAGTTGGTACGTGACGTGGAATACAGCGAGTACGAGAGGCGCCGCGGTGCAATTCACCGTTGCATCCCGAGGTCGCCATCGGGCCCGCCGCTACTCCACAGGCTCGCCGAGGCTTCCATTTGTTCGAGCGGCCGTGAAGACAGCGAGGTCATCGCTACGCCCTTCCCGGCTGCTAGTGGGCGAACGGGAGGTCTCCGGAACGCGCGCGAGAGGGGGAGGTGTAACGGTATTTCACCGCCATGCAGCAAACGAGAGTGAGTACCTGTAAACTTTGACACAGTGCTGTAAAAATACAAGGTATTAGCAGAAATAGGAGAGGCTAATGAGGACAATTCTAGATTTGGATTTGGTCTTTCTTTCATGTTCAAAGGGTCGTTCTAAACAGAATTTAAAATAGAATACGATGCTTACATGCATCTAAACCAGAACAATAAGTAACTTTGTTAAAATCAGTCTTTTTCTTTATCGAAAGAGTCAGTGTACATGTGCTTTTATGTGAAAGGCAATAAGTAATGCCACACTAATTTAAGTAGTAATGAAAATCTTAAGAGAATGTTTAGGTAAATCCAGCTGGAAATAGGATTATCGAAATCTCTCTTAGGTGTAATGTGTACAGGCAGTGTAGGGCAAAGCAGTGGTTTGCCCGCTGCATGTTGTAATGTTATGTAATCAATTTTGGTTAATGAATGAGATATAAAGCATTTGTGGATTGTGATTTTCCCTGGTCATTAAACCATGTAGGATTTCCTAGGGAGGGAGCATCCTATAAAAGAAAATATTTTGATAAACAACCGGCAGGGCCTGGCGACGAGGCGGTGACTGGAGCGCCGTGACGTCCTGGTGACACCCACGCCAGAAGCATTTGATTCTCGTGGGGTATATCCGCCCTAGCCCATCAAAGGTTGGTTAGTGCCGGCATGTCGAGAGATGGCATGTTCCGTTGCATTAAATGGCGCCCGAACAGGGACCTGAAAGTTAAATTAGCATTAACTAATGATAGCAGGAGAGAGGAAATTAATATTTGCATCATTAATAAGGCTAAAATTTAGGGTTTCCAAAGTCCCATATAAGATTGTGTAGTGACTTGTCAAATCAAAGAGGGAACACACACAATGCTATGAATAAAATTAAAGTAAAAGGAAATATTGAAAGGAGAACGATACTTGTGAATGATGTGCGGTGTTCATAGTTGTTACAGTGTTACAATTTATTGCAGTGTACATGTCATGTTTTGTGTTTTATTTTCAGCAGTGTGATAAGTTCTATTTCTATGTGATTTTGTTGTGGAGTGTATAAATTATTCAGTGTGTTGTGAGGGAGGTAATTTCGTTTCCAACAAATATCTTTTGTGTAAAGAATTGCTGTAAACGGGTACTCAACCTCGTATCATGGCGGATAGATTCATGCAAAGTAGAGGCTTAGTGGGGGCAGAGGCCGCTAACAGTGACGAGGAGGAGGGGCAGCGCGAAGTGGAGGCAAGGCCGACCGTAGAACGAACGCCGACCGAATCTGCTCGCGGAACAGAGCCATTAGAATCGTCACCGGAAATGTTAGAAGGGGAATCACCACCCGTTAGTCCGGATGACCCCATGCTAAACCTAATGAGGGCATTGTTAGGTAATTTCCATACAACCCTTACCAATAAGATAGAGAATATGCAACAACAAAACCACGCAATAGCTGCAGAAATACAACGCGACATTCAACATGTACAAGAGAATGTTCAACGCGACATGCAACAGGTACAAGAAAACATCCAACATGTACAAGAGAGTGTTCAACGCGAGATTCAACAACAAAACCAGGTGTTAGCTACGGAGTTGAAAGAACAGCAAAATGCTTTAGCTACGGAGTTGACAACCAAAATAAGTGCTGTTAACGACAAGGTCGAAGCAATTCAGCGAGCACAGGAAACGGGGGCAGCCGAATTGAAGAATGAAGTTGACAAGAAGTTAGAGGCACAAGCAAGAAAAGTAGAGGAACAATCTGAGAGGATTGAAACTGTACAAAATAAATGTGAAGAAATGAACACGCGAATTGATTCAATAACTGAATTCGTCGAAATTCGTACGAAACGACATGAAGACAAAATCGCACAAGAACTGAAAGGGATTTCAAATCAGGTAGAAGTGGGCACACAAGAACGTTTGAAAGTGCTAACAAAACTAAACGACTTGCAAGCAACGGTAGATACCATGCCGGCAGCTGTAGGTTCGACGCACCCGTTAAACTTAAATGTGCCACCTACCTTGAAGTTTTCGGGATTGCCCGAAGAACATCCATATTCGTTCTTAAAGGCACTAGATAGTTTTATGGCTCTTAGTCGCTTGCCAGAGCAATATAAAACGCATTTATTGTACCAGATTTTACAAAAAATGCAAGAACATGGTTAGAAACGCTTGAACCGTTTCCTCAAACAATTCAAGAATTTAAAATAAAATTTTTAATAGATATTGGAGCGAGGAAATTCAACTCAACCACAAGATGACAGTTATGAATACGTACTACAAGCCGACGCTAGGAAGCATGCGCGATTATGCGGCGGGGAAGATTGCTGCACTCAAGGTATGTTCGCCACCTATGGAAGACAAAGAAATTATTTGTTTATTAACAAGACATTTCCCATACAGCATACAGAACTTGATAAGAAGCATAGCTCCGCGTGACATTGAGGCATTCCAAAGCTTGCTAGGTAATTATGATATTACAGCAGATAATGTCATGAAGGGAGGCAAGACTAGTACGACGATTAATGCCATCAGCACGAGTGTGGGGAGGTCAAGAGGCAAAATCATCGAAACAGAGCGATCAACCAAACAATAAAAAGAATGATCGAAATACGGAAGAAAATAACTTTCGGAATGAAACGAAAGACCGAACTTCAAAACCAGGAGGGGAGAAGACTAATAAAAACATACCCTCAAAACAAGCGCAAGACTAAAGAGAAGAGAATAATGAAGAATTAGGGGACAAACATCAATGTCAGCCATCAACATCGGGAAACTGCCACAGTTCGATGTGAGCGGGAACCCCATGTCGAACAACGTTCAAGCTGAATACAACGTGGTTCCTGTAATCTCTGTAGGTGATCCACCGACGGGTGTCATATGGAATATGGTCACAACGAACGAGTATCCATATCGTTGTCCGGTGATTGAAGTATGCTGCGGCGACGTGGTGATGAAGGCGTTAGTGGACACTGGCTCCATGGCAACCATAATGGATGAAGACGCCTACAATGCGTTAAGGGAATCGAAGATTGAACTACCTCAATTGCCAATTAAAAGTACGCGAATTACAACTGCGATTGGAAACAAGTCGAGCCCGATCAAAAAACAAATTTATGCACCATTAGAAATAGGAGGCAAGGTCTATGACACGCCATGTCTCGTAGTAAAAGGACTCACGTACGCAGTAATTTTAGGCATTGATTTTCTCGTGGAGAATGATGTAATTGTAGATACCCGAGCCGCGAAAATTCTGATAGGTCGTGGAAACGCGAGAATTAACACAGTGATGAAATTTGATGAAGAAAAGTTAATTGAAAATGAGGATGAAATAGATTTATGTTCGTCCGCGACAAATGACTTGATTGAATCAATTGAAGAGAAAGTTAATTCCGCTGATCTCCTCGACAAAGAACAGAAGGCCAAGTTATCGAAGTTACTCATCAGCGCCAAAAGGGTGTTCGAGAAAAATCGCGAGCCAGTGAAAAATTACGTGTTTCGTATCCAACTCACAGACGAGGACGCCGTTCAAAGGACGCAGCTATCCTATACCAGTGGCGTACCAAGAAGCAATTTCAAAACAAATTGAAGAAATGTTAGAAGAAGGCATAATCAAAAGGGCGACTACGGCGTATGTCAATCCAATTGTAATAGTGAAAAAGCAGAACGGCACATTGCGCTTATGCTTAGACGCGCGTTACTTGAATTCGCTGACAATACCGTATAGGGATGTACCGCCCAAAATTGATGAAATATTGTTACGATTCGCCAATAAGGGGTACTTCTCATCAACGGACTTCAGCAAGGCATATTATCAAATGAGGTTGCATCCGAAGGATCAGAAATACACAGGGTTCGTCTACAAGGGGCGAAGCTATGTATTTCAACGTGTCCCATTTGGATTGCGTAACAGTGGAGCTGCGCTGGTTCAATGTTGGACGAGATTATGAACAATGCTGGGTTACAAGACACCACTCTTTACGTTGATGATATCTTAGTTCATTCGACAGATTTTGAACGTCACCTTGAAGCATTGGGAAAGTTATTACCATTGTTGATTCAAAATAACTTGGTATTAAATCTTGAAAAATCCCATTTTGGTGTACCACAAATCAAATTTCTGGGATATGAAATCACGAAGAATGGAATTCAAATGGGATTGGATAGAATTAAAGAAATCGAAGCCATACCCCGACCAAAGAATAATAGGCAACTAAAGAGAATTTTAGGAGTCTGCAATTATTTTAGCAGGTTTTGCTATAATTATGCTCTAACGATAGCTCCAATTATATCGATTATTGCGAAAAGATCAGAAATGGGAATGGACGGAACTTCAACAGAAGGCGTTCGACGATCTTAAGCATATGTTTTACAAACATGCACGATTTCACATCCAGATTTCACGCAGCCTATGTATCTACAAACAGATAGTAGTGATTTGGGTGTGGGAGCGATGTTGTACCAAGTCATTGATGGGGAGACAAAAATCATCAATTTGGTCAGCACTGCTTTAAAAGGGGCCGCAGATCCGTTTTACGACATCGGAGAAAGAAGCCTATGCCGTTGTTTGGGGCCCTAACTAAATTAAAGAATTACTTAATGGGGAGGAGTTTTGTCATCAAAACCGATCACAAAGCCCTAATCTTTTTAAATCGTTGCAATTGGCAAAACGATAGGCTGATGAGGTGGTCACTGTGGCTACAACAATTTGACTTTCGAATCGAGTAGTCGAGGGGCAGAAAAATGTATTACCTGACTTACTCAGTCGTCAGTTCCCAGCTCCAGAGACGAATATCACCCATAAAGGCGTCGAACAGTCAATGCAATCGATCTAAAAATTCCTCAAAGTTTTCTATGGGATTGGTCCACATTGGCAGACCTTCAAATCACGACGACGAAATTAGTAAAGTCAAGCGTGTGCTTGAGGGAAGAGGGCAAACAGAAGACGAAGAAGTCGTGACGAAATTGCAGGAGAGATCCCGAGAGGTGGAGATTGACCAATGACATGGTGCTGATTCGATTGGACACCGCTCCAATTACCTACAAAATTTGGATCCCAAAAGCGCACGCGGAGGAACTAATTAACTATGTCCACGCTCAAGCCGCACATTACGGGTCCACAAAAATTAAAAGCATTATAAGCGAACTATGTTATTGGAAAACATGGATAGGGATGTGAAACGAGTAATCAAGTCGTGCGAGACATGCATGAGGACAAAGTTTCCGAATCGATCGTATGCGGGTACAGTGACACCCGATCATTCCCGAAGGGAAAAATGATATCATTGCAGTCGATTTGTACGGGCCATTACCAAAATCGAGGCGCGGGAATAAGTATATCATGGTCATCATCGACTTGTTTACAAAGTTTACACAAGTGTACCCCATTAATAAGATCACCACTAACCAGTGTTTACGACAGCTGGAGAAATATTTAGCAATAGCAGGACAGTATCGTAGAGTCTTGAGTGACCATGGAACTCAATTCACTAGCCAACTGTGGAAAACAGCATTACAAGAGAAAAATTTAACTCCAATTTACTCGTCCATTCGCCACCCGCAATCAAATCCAAGCGAACGGGTGATGAAAGAAATGTCGAGACTGTTCCGAACTTATTGCAGCCAGAAACATGACGATTGGACCGAGTTAGTGCCCCATGTGAATCGATGGTTGAACCACGTGCCGCATGAAAGCATCGGGATGAGTCCATACGAGGCCCATTTCGCCCGCAATACCACCACATGTGTTGGGATATCTAGACCGTGAAGATGTGACCGGACCGGAACCCTACCACACGGAACAACAAATTCTGGATAGGCTCCGCAAGGCTGCCGAAGAACGGAAAAAGAAGTAAAAGCCGACCATAATGTGTTTAGGGTGAATCAAAAAGTCATGCTACGAACTCCAAAAGTATCAGTACCAAGGCTAAAATTATTTGCTAAATTCTTTCACCTGTACGAGGGACCGTACACAGTGACAAGATTGGTAGCTCCAAATGCAGCCGAATTAATAGATGAAGACGGAAGAGTAATAGGAACATATAACTTCTTCAACTTGAAACCTTACTAATAACGGGTTGCTGATTCGAATGATCAGGTAACAGAAAGATGAAAAGTCGATGGGAAAAAATAAAAGAATTCTTGAATAGTTCTCGTTGAAGATTCTTCTCCATCATTTTAAATGACCGTCGAAGAATCTTACCGTTATGGGGGCAATGAGACGAAAATGGACGAAATCCATTCGTCCATAATAAATCTACAACCAGCCCGAACACCATAAGGCGCAGGCAGCTTTGAAAGCCGCGCGCCGTCGACGTCAGCGGATGACGAAGGCGTCGAATAATTTCGAAGCCTACAACCGGAACCGATGGTCGCCAATGAGGAGAGAGCCGAAAATCCCACGATAGCCATTGGTCGGCGTAGGTCATTCGGTGGACGAGGAGAGTAGACAGAGGGCAGCGGGTAACTCGATGTATAAGTTTGTCTTCTTAGAAGAAGTTTCCGACGAGGCAAGACGGTCTTCTAGAAAAAGTTGTCGACGAGGTGAGACGTGTAGGGAAGTTTCTTCTAGGAAAAGTTGTCGACGAGGCGAGACGTTGTAGAATGTGTCTTCTAGAACAATGTTTTCCGACGGTGACGTGAAACGTTGCTTTTAGTGAAAAAGGTAGACGACGAGATGCATTGATTCCGCTAGGAGTCAGTTTTGTTCTAAAAAGGAATTCATGACACAAGATATACTGTGAGTCGGTGCGTAATTCACAACTTTCCAACGCACCAGAACTTTCAAGTGGCTTCGGGAGCAGAGTGAAACGAGCCCGATGTTTC